>CAXIVR010000002.1:237357305-237942305 GCA_964035755.1 Teleogryllus oceanicus | reverse complement strand
TTTCAGATTGATGCCAGATGAAACTCGGCCACTTACATATGTTACCAACTGGCTCGTTGGTCTAGGGGTGTGATTCTCGCTTAGGGTGCGAGAGGTCCCGGGTTCAAATCCCGGACCAACCCTTGATTTTACTTTGAAAGTCACGAAGGTCATTGCGCATCCATGTAACTCGTTTGCAGACGTGAACCGCTCTCCTTCATGGAAAGAAAGGTAAGGTGTGAACGCTGCCGGCGGCTCGTTGGTCTAGGGGTATGATTCTCGCATCGTGTTCGAGAGAGCCCGAGTTCAAATTAAGGACGAGCATTTGCTTTCACATTGAAAGTCCCGAAAGTCAAGGCGTTTTCGTGTAACACGTTGATGCATATTAATGCATATTTAGCGATCATTTCTTGCTCGTCTTATTTTTATCCTTTCAACATATTCACATGTACTTATACTTACACGCTCTACACCAGCGCATATGGCGGAACCTTAGAAATTCTGCCGTGGGGAGATATCTGGACGAAGCTGTCTTGTTGTTCATCGTTGATCTCTTAATTGTGTGGGGAAGTTCACCGTGGCTGGGAACATCAGTCAATGAATCAAACGTGCATGAGAAGAGTTCAGGTTTAGTCTCCTGATTCCCAGTACGAATGATGCACATGCGGGGAATTACAGACATTGCAGTGAGTATCATTTTCAAAATGTTTGGTCTAATTTGATGGCATCTATGATTTTCTAATTAATTCTCAAATTACCATGCAAACATTTTTTGTTATTGGTATTATTATTATTATTATTATTATTATTATTATTATTATTAGCCAATAACATCCCGTAAAGGGCAAAGGCCTCCCGCTTTAGTAGGGTTACATTAGGTTGATATTCAATTTCACTAAATTTCACTCAATTTTACTAAAAACGATTAATAGCTCTGTGGATGATCTTCTTTTTGCTGTTCATATCCCAGTTGCCTCCATGTTGTTCCCTTTTGGGCCAGTCTCGTCGAGGTGGGACCAGCTGCTTTGCATAGCTCGTCTGTCCATCTTCTCCTCTGTCTCCCTTGGTTTCTCTACCAATACCGAGGGTCCCTGGTTGTTGTAGTGTGTGCCTACCTATGCTGGTCTTGCCTTATAATACGTCCTCCCCAATGCTCTTTTGCTTATTTTGGCTTGCCGTACTGCATCTTAAATGTTAGTATTTTTTCTAATTTATGTAGTTGGTATTTTGTCTAGGGCGAAATATTTAATTTTAGCATCGTTGTATACATTTTATTTGTATTACTGTTAAGGAGCATGTTTGTGATCCATGAAGCAATATCGACATGATGCACGAGTCCATTACTACCTTTTTAATTTGGAG
Organism: Teleogryllus oceanicus; assembly: GCA_964035755.1. Lineage (NCBI taxonomy): Eukaryota > Metazoa > Arthropoda > Insecta > Orthoptera > Gryllidae > Teleogryllus > Teleogryllus oceanicus. Next base: position 237,940,964 of record CAXIVR010000002.1, on the reverse strand, counting down.
ATTTATCTTTTTATTTAGCAAAATGAAAGAGAGACTCCAGAATTTTCTCCATGCTAATTTAGTTCTTCTTATTCCCTTATCTCCTCTATTTGTAAATGATATTATGGACGTGGCTACGTGATGGAAGTAAATTGAAAGAAAAGTTTAAAGAAGATGCAAAATTATATATGTAATTCAAACAAGAAAATCAATAGAAATGATTTGTCACACTTAGTCTGAGCTCAGCTGTAAACCTTTGTTTCTAATTAAGTAGTATAAAATAAGTACAATTGAATCTTATAATTATAGCTTGTAACAAATAGAAAACCAAACAAACAGAGATGAGTTAATGAGATTACAAAAGAGAAGCCAATGCGCGGCTAGCACTTCGTGAAGGTTGAATATTGTCCAGGTGAAAATCTCAAATGAATTTTATGTCTGAAGGGCGGGATAATAGTTCTTTTATTTGTCGCTGCTGGACAAATTACCAAAGTCACCATGTGCAGCGGGAAACTCGTTGGGGTGAACGGCCTCCAGAAACGTCGCTGGACTCCTTTCTGCCAGAGGGCGCGTCCCTTGGGGTTGACAAAGGAGAGGTTCTTCTCGTCGCCGACTTCCCAATCAGGAAAGCGCCACTAACGGTGACATCATCTGTGACGACTGCGGCAGCGGTGGCGACGTGACCGATGACAACAGCCCACGAGTCCGAACGTCAAAAACAAAGACGTGATATTTGTCGGGAGAATGATCACCGACTTCTACTTATTATCGTCGTCGCGTAATTCGCGACACTCGGCGCGGGCGTGAACGGGCAGAGATAAAATTTAAAAAATCGATTAAAAAGTCTTTTTATCAACTGTTTTGCATTCGGTGAGCGAATAAAACACTGCCAACAACAAAACTACCTCCCTAGCAACGCGCGCCCGCCCCGTACTATTCTCCGTCCTGAGAACTTAGCGCTTCCGCCCCGCGCGACCCGTACGGCCCATCTGTCCTAAGATCTCTACGCTTCTGTCTGCTCTCTGCGCTTCTCAGCGCTAACGAACCTCTTCCCCCCTCCAAGTTGTATGTATGTTCTAGAAGTTTCTACAGAAATTTTGGAAAACGTGTTGGTAATGGCCGAAAGTTACTACGCCGAAAATAATATTACTCCAATCAGATTACGCATCTTGTCGGTAATTTTGATAGAATTTTCCAGAACGCTCTCTCTCGCACACTTCCTGTAAACAATTCTGGGCGGTCGTACCAGGTTCCCAAAGCTGCGCAGTCTGTGGTCCCCGGGGAGGTCCCGAGGCGTGTATACTAAACATCGTGCCCCTCGCTTCTCCGGGGCGACGCCAAGAGGTCGTTATTTCAGACACGCGGAACTAATTGACCCTTCGACCGCCCACGCAAGGCGCGACTGGTTGCGACATGCTCTCCGTGTAGAAGTTATTTTAAGATAAATGTTTCTTCAAGAGTCAAATATTCGGTTACGTTACAATATATGTATATTGTGACCGTACTTACCTCAGTTCCCAAATTAAGGATTCAAAAATGTCTGGGCAAGTACTTACCACACATTAAAATTTTGAATGCATAATATGCTGTAGTGGAGAATTATCAAGGACAAGGGATCGTTCTAGGGGAGAGCGCCTTTACTAGAACGATGTTGGTTTAGTTTTTGTCACTTCTCTTATTGGATTCATTAGGCATCAATTTACTCGTTACAATTATTTATTAACTCACAAAGAACAAGAATGTTTAATAAATAGAAAGAACTTCACATGATCGAATAATAATAATAATAATAATAATAATAATAATAATAATAATAATAATAATAATAATAATATAACTAACATTACTATTGATTAATCCTACTTGGAATATACACATTTTTATTTTATACACATTCGGGAGATCCCATGTTCTTATACATTAATAATACATCAATATTCTGTCTTCTGTTTTATTCTCAGTACTACGTTTGCCCCACCACTATGCAATGACAATACACTCGCCCCTCATTGAACATCTATAATTAGTTATCATTATCCCCTCTTCCCATTCTACGCAAGTTAACGCGTGTATGACTGCAATAGTTCATTTCACCTCTCACATGTATTATGAACTTCGTTACTTATCTGTATTTTTTTCACTCCCGCCGTGAGAACAGCGCCGTCACTGCAAATGTTCTTGAAGCCGCTGCTCCAGGATGGTCTCTCGTCGCTGTTGTGGTCGCCTTTTTCCCTGGCTGCCGCCGTGCGTTATCCAGTGTTCTGCTCCTTGATCATTCACTTACGTAATATGGATACGAATTCTCTCTTCTCATTGCGATTCACTCGTTCGGGATTGTTATTTTCTCCACACGTTACTAATTTACGGTCTGCATACATCACTACACCACGTGCTTTTACTCTACCTTACCTTTAATAACCTTATAATTATACCGTTCATTGGCGTTCTGAACACAACAATGTCCAATCTTGTATTATTGTCCGATATTCCGGGCGTTCGTCTGTGCATGTAATAGTATATCCACACACCTCTAGTCCTCGATGCTGCTCGATTTCAGCATCTTACCTTACCAGCGTTACACAGCACGTCCACTTCACTCGCCATCATTCCCTCCTCTTCTCTAACTGACAGCCGCGATCCACCGGCCGTAACTAGTTCTTGGCCGTTCCCGGAATCGCCACTCTGTCCTTTTTTTGAGTTGACGGTCAGATGACCGTTAGGTCATTATATACATATATATATATATATATATATATATATATATATATGTGTGTGTGTGTGTGTGTGTGTGTGTGTGTGTGTATTATTCATATTATTTTATTTAACTCATATCATTAAACGTCTTCATCACATCTCATTTATCATTTAAAGACGACCAATTAGAGAAACAATTTTCCATAAACGGAGAGTGCTGAATGAATGTGCGCGTGGAGGAATTGCCTATTGCGGTGCCTCGTGCGGTGGAAGCGAACATCGGGGCGCATCGGCAGGAGGGCTGCTGTCAGTGCTCGGCATCTGCATCGAAGCGCGGAGGGCGCGGGGCGGAGCAGGGGCGGGGATGGGCGCTTCCCATCAACGTCATTGTAATCCCTCACCGCCGCCTCCCCACGCCCCGCCCCGCCCCGCCCCCCGGGCTCCGTCAGCGCCGCTATTGATTGAAGGAACCGCGGCGCCTTTTTCTACCCGGCCCAACAGAGGATTACTCGCGCAGTTCGCTGTTTCATCCTTTCCGGCCTCCACGCACCTCCCCGCTGCGCCCCGGTCCGCACCGCACCGCACACCCGCGCCGAGACGAGCCGTGCGCTGCACCCCCTGGCACTCTGCAGTGCAGCACCGCCCCGCCCCGCTCCGCCCCGCTCCGCCCCGCTCCGCCCCGCTCCGCCCCGCTCCGCCCCGCTCCGCCCCGCTCCGCCCCGCTCCGCCCCGCTCCGCCCCGCTCCGCCCCGCCCCGCCCGCTCCGCCCGCTCCGCCCGCTCCGCCCGCTCCGCCCCTCCGCCCCGCTCCGCCCCTGCTCCGCCCCGCTCCGCCCCGCTCCGCCCCGCTCCGCCCCGCTCCGCCCGCTCCGCCCGCTCCGCCCCGCTCCGCCCCGCTCCGCCCCGCTCCGCCCCGCTCCGCCCCCCTCCGCCCCGCCCCGCCCCGCCCCCCCCCGCCCCGCCCCGCTCCCCCGGCTCCCCGGCCGGAGCGCCGTCAACGTCCACACCGCACCTCAACACATCGTTCCACATCTTCCCTTCGCGCGCCCTCCGTAATGCTCACAGTGGCGTATACTCTCCACTCGGCATAACGGCACCACCGCACTCACACCTTCCCAACTCCTCCCCCCCTCACCCCCCCCCCCCTCCATCACCACCCACCATTCTGTTCTCCCCCGTCCAGCCCCACTCTCAAAGCACTTCGACACTCCTTTATAATTACATATAGTTCTCCTCACCCTCTTGCCACAGCTCATCAAGCCATCTCACCACCCTCAACGTCAAACCTCTGTCCCCCACTCGACCGTTTACGATTTTGCAGCTCTTCACTCCGCATAACTCGACAGCACCAGTTTCGCACCCACCCCCTACTAAGGCACCTCTGAGCGCCCGTGTCACACCACATCACAGCTCTTCACACCAACCCACCATTGTCCCACACTGAATCGCGCCTCTCTTTCGCTCCCAGGTACCCCTCATTTCCTCACTCCACATCGCACTCCACTCTCTTGTGGCACCAACAGCCTCGCAGCTCTCGGCAAGCATTACGCAGCACCAGCGGATTCGGTGGTATAACGGTCAGCGTACCGGTCTGTTGTACCCGAGCTTGCGGGTTCAAACCCGATCGAAGCCGTGGATTTTTAAGGGCGAAAAAAATCCTTCCTACGCCTTCCTTCGGAGGAAGTAAAACCGGCTGTCCCATGTAGTAGATTAAAGCATGTAAAAGATCCTCAAGCCTAAAAGAAGCCTCTGAGCAAAATTGAGATCCGCCTGTTTCGTCGCCCAAGATATAATACCTCCTTTCTCCGCTAGGTGGTGAAAGGAGCGTAGCGAAATTTGCGTGGTTAGACGGAAGAGCGGGCCTGATGGCCCGAGTCTCGCCACGTAAAATAAGGCATTAACTAACTAACTTAACTAACTAGCACCACCGCACCCACTCCACTTCCCTCTACGACCCACTGAGCCGCGCGCCTTCCGCACCACTAACACTACATCGCTCATCAACCTCCGCGCCGAATAACCCAATATCTCCCTTCAGAGCAGCGCATCTCAGAACACCACACCGTGCCACACCATCTGCCACTACGACGAACCGCCTACGCCATCACTGCTCACCGCATCGTCTCATGCACAAACTTCCCGCACGGGATCGCACCACTCAGTTGAGTGATTATTTGTGGTTTTGGGCGGGACTACTGCTAAGGTCATTAGTCCCGTAAGTGTAGTCCCCTCCGAGGTGGCGGTAATCTCCCCCTCTGGATGGTGAGAGCCGACCTACCGTCCCCAAGCGGGGTTTTCTCCAAACAAATACCTCCCATTAGCGAGGCATCGCCATAGCCGGGACAAGCTTTAAGCTCCAGAGCGGTCTCCTAGCATGTGTGATCTCCCGGCATGTTAGTGCGTGTATAAGGTGTGAGGAAACGACAAGGAAGAGAGAGGAAATATCACGTGCCGTTCGTGGTCCGTTTGTAAGGGTACTGCTCCTGTATTTGCCTGGTGTTGTTCGGAGAAACCAGTGAAAACTACCGATCAGAGCAGCCGGCCGCTAGAATTCTCCGCCAGACAGCGGTTGAACTCGACCTCGCTAAGTAGTTAGTGATGAAAATTCTGCCATGGTCGGAACTTGAACCTAGTCCCTCCCGGTCAGACACCAGCTGACTCCCTCAGCCAGTACCGTACCACTTATCTCCTTCGCCCCTTCTTCACCCAAACCATCCAGATCTCACCCCGCCTCCTCCGCTTGCGAGTGCTGTTCTTTGAGTAGCTTATGCATGCGTGTTACACGCGGGGAAAACACGGGTTGCATTAAGTACAAATACTTCCCTAAGCCGCGTTTTAGTCTTCTCAACCTGAAAAGTGAGCTTTCTCATAATCACAAAGCAATATATACTGGGACATTGCATGAAAAATTTACACTATAATCTTCCCCGACCAAGAATCGAACCCTGGGACCGGGAGCGGTAGTTCAGTGAATTAACTGATGCGCCTCTAATCGGGAGGTCAGAGTTAGGAGCTAGGTTCGAGTCCTGACACGGCAGGATTTTCAACACTAGCTTTTCAGCTAGGTCGAATTCAGTCGCTGTCTGGAGGAGAATTCTAGCGGCCGGCTGTTCTGATCGGTAGTTTACCGTGGTTTCTCCGATCAACACCAGGCGAATTCCGAAGCAGTACCCTACCAAACGGGCCACGGACCGCGCGCGATCTGTCCTTCCTCTTCCTTGTCCTATCCTCTCCCTTTACACTCACACTTACACTAGCAGGCACTACACTACCACATATTTCGCGAGACCGGTCGCAAGCTTAGAGTTTGTCCCGGCTGAGGAGGTGCCCCGCTGGTGGGAGAGTTCTGGTTAGGGGAAACCCCACTAGCCGACGGTAGGTCGGTGCCGGATCAAGCCATTTAGTGGTGGAAGATAACCCCATCTCCCTGGGAAAAACATGCACTACACTAACGGGGCTAATGACCAAAGCAGTTGACGCGCCCGGAAACACGAAAAACGGTCTATTAACACTCCAAAAGCACTCATTAAAGGAATGTTAGTCACGTGTGACTCATTCCCGAGGTCTGCTTTCTTTTTTAGATCTAACGTGTTGTAGCCAGCTGCACTTGTACTCACTAAGAAATTGTCAGAAATATGAAAAAAAAAAACGCCGTTTCATTTGTATAAGAAATGTGATTTCATTTGCCTGGGGTATTAGTGTATTTGTTAATTAACCAACTTTTACTTTCATTACAGGAGATGTGGTATTGAATTTTTTTAAATTTTAACCGTTTGTTTGTTTATTTATTTAGTCAAAAAGCAGTCAAAAACTGTATGTGACGTATGGGGGAGAAAATCATCCGCGCACGCTTTCTTCAGTTCAGAGTTTCAGAGTCCCTTTCCAACAATTTAACTATTAATAGTTGAAAGATGAAAAATAATAATAATAATATTAATAATAATAATAATAATAATAATAATAATAATAACAACAAATTTAAAAAGCGAGGGATTAACATTTCAAAAACTAGATATTTTCGTTGCCAAATTATAGAAAACTATTTTTAACGGTAAAGCAACAAACAGATTTGATTTTTCTGTATTGTTAACAAAATAGAAACCCACCCTAAGCTCTACTAGCACTACAAGCAAACGGAAAGTTCAACAAAACGTGTGCATAGTGAAGCTACATTTACGTCCGGAAGCAAATCAAGGGGCCATCTCAGCATTTGCTCAATGGATCAGGGAAACTGGACAAAAACCCGATCGAGATGGGATTTTTGTCCAGTTGTTTTCTCAAAATACAAAATGCTTTCACTCGCTGGTTATTTTATTTGTTGTTGAAATTAAATGAATAAAGTATTCTGCCGGTTTGTGATCTAATGTTATTTAAAATGCCGTCGTTTTTTCGTTTTTCGCGATTAACATTAACAAATTACTATATTGAAAACTGTATTTAGTATACCACTGTGTTTAGTAAAAATTGTATTGTTTTTACTGGTACCATTCATCGGTTACGCATTTAGTAATACCAGCAAATGTTAGCCAGGGGATGTAAAATCAAATTTGTCCAAGATCGTTAGGAGTTTTTGGTATACAGAGAATAATAACACATAAAAAATGTATTGGAAATTGTATGAGTATTGATAAGAAAATAGCGTATCTTCTAGATAATTGTAGAAAAAAAGATCTTGGTTTAACTGTCAGATAAATGAATAATACAAGGATAAACAATTATCATGTTATCTTCTTTATGGTTTGTATTTCAAAGGTTTATTATCATATTTCAGTTTTAAAGGAAGATCCTGCACATCTCCATATGTGTTCTCTCTGGATTCCCTGATCTCGGTCTAGAACCACTCTCTGTAGAAATCACACCTTCTGGAAGATTCTGTGGATTTCACAAGGCTGCGCAATCAGTTTAAAAGCTCCCAAGATACTGAGTGGATTTCGCGATCTTCAGGAACAATTGAGGCGAGAGAAATTGAATTAATCCCAAGGTACCACGAGGCTGGAACTTCAAACTCAATTCCCATATTCTCGATTCTTTCTTTAAGCAAAGTTCGTTGACTTGAAATTTTCATTCTGAGAAGTACATTTATTTTTCATTTCTTTGAAAGATATATCAAACCCTTTCTCGGAGAAAATATTTTTGACGAAGATATTACGATAATAAAGGGCAAGATAGTAATCGCTTTATAACTATGCGTGGTTAAGAGAATCAACAGGACTTTTCAGTATATCTAACTAGAAAATGGTGAATTCACTTTTACTGAATTCGCAATCAACATAGTTTGAGAACTTCAGGAGTAGAGTGATTTTCACGATTTCGAAACATTTTTCCTAAGCAAATCTTCCTAATGCCCAATTTTACTAAAATATATTTATTCGTAATCATTTATTTCTAATGCACTTTTCCTATGTTTTAATTTTTTTTATTCCTAATGAGTCATTTAGCTTACATTACGTTTGTATAATTTCAAAAAACGATATTTTGTTTAAATTTCATTATTCCAAATTAAATCTAGTTTAAACATCTTTAAAATTTAATATTTATATTCAATGAATAATAGTTTCATTTAGAGAAGGGTCAAACCTTTTTTACCAATGTATTTATTTTTAGAACATATTGAAACAAACTGTCTAATTTAATTTTTAAATTTAATATCTCCTCTACCCTTCTAATATTATTAAATATTAATTTAACGTAACCCGTTCCAAATTTATATAAGAATATGGGTGCCAGGAAAAGATTACTTTAATTCTATTATTAAAATTAATCTTCAACTGCTATTTTCAATAAATTAATATCCGGCTAACTGGGTTGATGGGTCTCATAAGAAATAATCGCTATTGCCTACTAATAGCCGATTATTCGATCTGCCATCTGTACAGAGTGGCCGAGGAATCTGAAAAGCAAATATACATTTCTAGCTACTCATTTGCTGCAATTGGCTAAATGAAAATCATCTTTTCTATTCACTGAAACTTGTAAGTTTATTCAATTTCCATGAAATTTTCACTTGATAACAATACGAAACGTACTTTCGACCATGACCAGTTTCAAACCTTATACTGCAGTACCCGTCTTCGCGCGTTCTTGGTCGATGTCGCCGCGTAGAACCATTTTCATTCTTTTCCGGTGTCGATGGCTCCAGGTCCAAATACCATCTTCTTTTCTTCCGTTCTGGCACATGTGTAATCAAGTCACTGATCCTCACCGCCTCACAAGCTGATAAGTCTTAATTAACTTGCCTTTTAAAAATTCTCAGTTCTTTCTATGCGTATGCTTAAAATATTAAAAGTCCAGTAAACTATTATCTCCTTCAAATACTCCCAGTCCTGTTGCCGGCAAATTCACCTAATTTCACAGTTTTAATTATAGCGCTGCACTCAAAATATTTCCAAGTTCCAATTTCCGCACATTACATCAATATTCAAAGTCCGACAACCATACGATCCAAAGTAGACGTTCACAATTCCCAAACTCCCAACATCAATTATCTATACACGATCCGCACAGCACCACGGCATAAGTCGAAATGAATCCATATTCCCCTCTTTCAGCCCTTCAAAACTCGGTCTATATTTTCTACTGTTTCTTTTCAGAAAAAATTCGACCCACTTCCGTCCAAATACATTGTCATTCCATGCCTCACCAATCCCTAAATTACAAATTCAACTAGTCGCACCCCACACTGTCACTGCTTTCTCGGCCAATCCCCAAACAGTTTACTTTATCAACTAGCCGCACCCCGTGGTTCAAAGCAATTACGTTTGTTGACCTTGACAACTCGTCTACCGTTACTAGGCCACCATATTTACATATGTCTGTCCTCACAATTCACCCTGTTTACAATAAATGTCACGCAATACATTGTCCCACATATTGGTATGTCACAATATGTTAAATAGGTAAGACCATTGGCAATGCCGTTTACTGGCAGAAGACCAAAAGCTTGTAGGAACTACTATCACGCTAGTCAATTAATCTATGGAGGATTTTTTGAGGTAATAAGCTAGAATTTTCGTCGATGATGTAACGGTTAGCGTCTTGGGCTTTTATACCCCAGTTTGCGGGTTCAAACCCGATCGAAGCCGTGGAGTTTTAAGGGCAAAAAATCCTTCGTAAGCCTTCCTTCGGAGGGGAAGTAAAGCCGGCTGTCCCATGTTAGTAGATTTACTGTATGTAAACGATTCTCAAGGCTAAATGAAGCCTCTGAGCTAAATTCATATTGCCTCTTTCGCCGCCCAAGTAATACCTTCTTTCTCCCCTAATAGGTGAAAGGAGAGTAGCGAAATTTGCGTGGTTAGACGGAAGAGTAGGCCTCATGGCCTGCGTCTCGCCACGTAAAATAAAACATCAGTTCAATTCATAACTTACCAAGAACAAATACCGTATGTTAGTGTTTCACATTCCAAATTGTAATACGAAGGTAACCTGCATCCAAATTCATTTAGCTTCCTGACCAGTCTTCAGAAAGTTATGACAACTTCAAAAATAACCATTACGTAATGTTCCATAGGATGAACTGCCAATGTCTAACCCAAAATGAAATACGAAATATCTTACATGTCAGAAGGTGCTAAGAATATTCAGTGTGAACAGTATCTCGATGAAGATAAAAGATAACACTATTTGCAAGTCATTGGCCACAGTCCTCATTTATAAAAACATCTTAGGGAATTAAATAAACTATATTCCGTTAAATTAGATGAGAAGGTGAATACAATTGGATCTACTTCGCAAATGAAATCTCGTAAAAAACAAAAGTCGTGGTTTGCTTCTCGGCTCATTGACTCGGGGGCATGATTCTCGCTTAGGATGCGAGAGGTCCCAGATTCAAAACACGGACGAGCCCTAAGTTTCCATTACTACTACATTAAGGATCCATTACTTTGAGATTTGAACGTATTTTTAAATTAATTACATCACCTAATTTTGAATAAAGTTCTTCGTATTTCAGTTGTGGTGAAATATTTATTACATTTATTATGTGAAACTCGAGGAATATTGTACGTAAGGATTGTACGTAAGGAATGATATCTTCTACCCAAGAAGTCGTCTGAAGACAGACGCAATTTAATTATTCATTTTCATTTGTTATAGGATCTATAGTCCTAAACTTATCTAACTGCAACCTGACAATTGTGTACCAGGTCTACTAAAGGCAAATAAATACACCGAGGTACTCCCGTTACCCTCCAGGCTGTTACCCGGCGATGTCCGGATGGGCCACGTTCCCTTACACTTTGTCATCATAAATTGCAGTTTACATAGTATACAAAAAATTTCTACCCCCATGCAATATTTTTTTTAATTTTGTAGAAATCTTAATTGATTGTCAGTGGATGGGTCATCTTAGAATTAAGATGCTCTTTGCTCGTAACGACAGGTTTTTGACATAAATGACATAAATTGACATTTTACCTTAATGATTTATTTAACCACAGTCAATACCTTTTAATTTTTTTGTAGATTAATAATACATTATACAACACGTTTTGACATAAGAAATTGAAATTTTGAAAATTTTGCAATTTTCCGAAATTTTATATTTAAAAATGTTCTAAAATTTTGGAATTAAAAAAATTCCTGAAATTTTGAAACTAATTTGGAACGTACGTCAAGTGGGTCGAACTGCTAACCACACTGGGTACGATATGTTGTAGACCTCCATTTACACACACACACACACACACACACACATATACATCATGCACACTCTGCACACACTTCGAGAGAACAGTTAGAAGTTAAATCGTTTATCACGGCTAGCACACACTCTCTGTGGGTGTTAGTTATAAGAGAAATATCGCAATATGTTGGTCGGCGCCAGATCTCATATTCCAGAGGGGAAGGAATACCGCCACCTCCTGGCTGTAACACGAACTACATTCACTGGCCTTCTGACCAAAGTAGTGGATATAAAATTGTCACTCATTCATTCTGAAGCGCTTTCAGATCTCATGTTCCAGCGGGCGAGGAATACCGCCACCTCCTGGCTGTAACACGAACTACAATCACTGGCCTTCTGACAAAAGTAGTGGACATGAAAGGGTCACTCACTCATTCACTAGCGCTTTCAGATCTCATGTTCCAGCGGGCGAGGAATACCGCCACCCCTGGCTGTAACGGCGAGGAATACCGCCACCACCTGGCTGTAACACGAACTACATTCACTGGCCTTCTGACCAAAGTAGTAGACATGAAAGGGTCACTCACTCATTCACAAGCGCTTTCAGATCTCATGTTCCAGCGGGCGAGGAATACCGCCACCACCTGGCTGTAACACGAACTACAATCCCTGGCCTTCTGACCAAAGTAGTAGACATGAAAGGGTCACTCACTCATTCACAAGCGCTTTCAGATCTCATGTTCCAGCGGGCGAGGAATACCGCCACCACCTGGCTGTAACACGAACTACATTCACTGGCCTTCTGACCAAAGTAGTGGATATGAAATGGTCACTCATTCATTCACAAGCGCTTTCAGATCTCATGTTCCAGCGGGCGAGGAATACCGCCACCACCTGGCTGTAACACGAACTACATTCACTGGCCTTCTGACCAAAGTAGTGGACATGAAATGGTCACCATTCATTCGCTAGCGCTTTCAGATCTCATGTTCCAGCGGGCGAGGAATACCGCCACCTCCTGGCTGTAACACGAACTACATTCACTGGCCTTCTGACCAAAGTAGTGGATATGAAATGGTCACCTATTCATTCGCTAGCGATTTCAGATCTCATGTTCCAGCGGGCGAGGAATACCGCCACCTCCTGGCTGTAACACGAACTACATTCACTGGCCTTCTGACCAAAGTAGTGGATATGAAATGGTCACTCATGCATTCACAAGCGCTTATATATCTCATATTCCAGCGGGCGAAGAATACCGCCACCTCCTGGCTGTAACACGAACCACATGCACTGGCCTTCTGACCAAAGTAGTGGATATGAAATGGTCACTCATCATTCACAAGCGCTTTCAGATCTCATGTTCAGCGGGGGAGGAATACCGCCACCTCCTGGCTGTAACACGAACTACATTCACTAGCCGTCTGACCAAAGTAGTGGACATGAAAGGGTCACTCACTCATTCACAAGCGCTTTCAGATCTCATGTTCCAGCGGGCGAGGAATACCGCCACCACCTGGCTGTAACACGAACTACATTCACTGGCCTTCTGACCAAAGTAGTGGACATGAAAGGGTCACCTATTCATTCGCTAGCGATTTCAGATCTCATATTCCAGCGGGCGAGGAATACCGCCACCTCCTGGCTGTAACACGAACTACATTCACTGGCCTTCTGACCAAAGTAGTGGACATGAAATGGTCACTCATGCATTCACAAGCGCTTTAATCTCATGTTCCAGCGGGCGAAGAATACCGCCACCTCCTGGCTGTAACACGAACTACATTCACTGGCCTTCTGACCAAAGTAGTGGATATGAAATGGTCACTCATGCATTCACAAGCGCTTATATATCTCATATTCCAGCGGGCGAAGAATACCGCCACCTCCTGGCTGTAACACGAACTACATTCACTGGCCTTCTGACCAAAGTAGTGGACATGAAAGGGTCACTCATGCATTCACAAGCGCTTTCAGATCTCATATTCCAGCGGGCGAGGAATACCGCCACCTCCTGGCTGTAACACGAACTACATTCACTGGCCGTCTGACCAAAGTAGTGGACATGAAATGGTCACTCATGCATTCACAAGCGCTTTCAGATCTCATGTTCCAGCGGGCGAGGAATACCGCCACCTCCTGGCTGTAACACGAACTACATTCACTGGCCGTCTGACCAAAGTAGTGGACATGAAAGGGCCACTCACTCATTCACTAGCGCTTCCAGATCTCATGTTCCAGCGGGCGAGGAATACCAAAGGTAACTCATTCATTCACTAGCGCTTTCAGATCTCATGTTCCAGCGGGCGAGGAATACCGCCACCTCCTGGCTGTAACACGAACTACATTCACTGGCCTTCTGACCAAAGTAGTGGACATGAAAGGGTCACTCACTCATTCACAAGCGCTTTCAGATCTCATGTTCCAGCGGGCGAGGAATACCGCCTCCACCTGGCTGTAACACGAACTAAATTCACTGGCCTTCTGACCAAAGTAGTGGACATGAAAGGGTCACTCACTCATTCACTAGCGCTTTCAGATCTCATGTTCCAGCGGGCGAGGAATACCGCCACCTCCTGGCTGTAACACGAACTACATTCACTGGCCTTCTGACCAAAGTAGTGGACATGAAATGGTCACTCATTCATTCACAAGCGCTTTCAGATCTCATGTTCCAGCGGGCGAGGAATACCGTCACCACCTGGCTGTAACACGAACTACATTCACTGGCTTTCTGACCAAAGTAGTGGATATGAAAGGGTCACTCATTCATTCACAAGCGCTTTCAGATCTCATGTTCCAGCGGGCGAGGAATACCGCCACCACCTGGCTGTAACACGAACTACAATCCCTGGCCTTCTGACCAAAGTAGTAGACATGAAAGGGTCACCTATTCATTCGCTAGCGATTTCAGATCTCATGTTCCAGCGGGCGAGGAATACCGCCACCTCCTGGCTGTAACACGAACTACATTCACTGGCCTTCTGACCAAAGTAGTGGACATGAAATGGTCACTCATGCATTCACAAGCGCTTTCAGATCTCATGTTCCAGCGGGGGAGGAATACCGCCACCTCCTGGCTGTAACACGAACTACATTCACTAGCCGTCTGACCAAAGTAGTGGACATGAAAGGGTCACTCACTCATTCACAAGCGCTTTCAGATCTCATGTTTCAGCGGGCGAGGAATACCGCCACCACCTGGCTGTAACACGAACTACATTCACTGGCCTTCTGACCAAAGTAGTGGACATGAAAGGGTCACCTATTCATTCGCTAGCGATTTCAGATCTCATAATCCAGCGGGCGAGGAATACCGCCACCTCCTGGCTGTAACACGAACTACATTCACTGGCCTTCTGACCAAAGTAGTGGACATGAAATGGTCACCTATTCATTCGCTAGCGATTTCAGATCTCATGTTCCAGCGGGCGAGGAATACCGCCACCTCCTGGCTGTAACACGAACTACATTCACTGGCCTTCTGACCAAAGTAGTGGATATGAAATGGTCACTCATGCATTCACAAGCGCTTATATATCTCATATTCCAGCGGGCGAAGAATACCGCCACCTCCTGGCTGTAACACGAACTACATTCACTGGCCTTCTGACCAAAGAGTGGAATGAAAGGTCACATGCATTCACAAGCGCTTTCAGATCTCATGTTCCAGCGGGGGAGGAATACCGCCACCTCCTGGCTGTAACACGAACTACATTCACTGGCCGTCTGACCAAAGTAGTGGACATGAAAGGGTCACTCACTCATTCCAAGCGCTTTCAGATCTCATGTTCCAGCGGGGAGGAATACCGCCACCTCCTGGCTGTAACACGAACTACATTCACTGGCCTCTGACCAAAGTAGTGGACAGAAAGTTCATGTTCCAGCGGGGAGGAATACCGCCACCACCTGGCTGTAACACGAACTACATTCACTGGCCTTCTGACCAAAGTAGTGGACATGAAAGAGTCACTCATTCATTCACTAGCGCTTTCAGATCTCATATTCCAGCGGGCGAAGAATACCGCCACCACCTGGCTGTAACACGAACTACATTCACTGGCCTTCTGACCAAAGTAGTGGACATGAAAGGTCACTCATTCATTCACAAGCGCTTTCAGATCTCATATTCCAGCGGGCGAAAAATACCGCCACCTCCTGGCTGTAACACGAACTACATTCACTGGCCTTCTGACCAAAGTAGTGGACATGAAAGGGTCACTCACTCATTCACTAGCGCTTTCAGATCTCATGTTCCAGCGGGCGAGGAATACCGCCACCACCTGGCTGTAACACGAACTACATTCACTGGCCTTCTGACCAAAGTAGTGGACATGAAAGGGTCACTCACTCATTCACAAGCGCTTTCAGATCTCATGTTCCAGCGGGCGAGGAATACCGCCACCTCCTGGCTGTAACACGAACTACATTCACTGGCCTTCTGACCAAAGTAGTGGATATGAAAGGGTCACTCATTCATTCACAAGCGCTTTCACATCTCATGTTCCAGCGGGCAAGGAATACCGCCACCTCCTGGCTGTAACACGAACTACATTCACTGGCCTTCTGACCAAAGTAGTGGACATGAAAGGGTCACTCACTCATTCACAAGCGCTTTCAGATCTCATGTTCCAGCGGGCGAGGAATACCGCCACCTCCTGGCTGTAACACGAACTACATTCACTGGCCTTCTGACCAAAGTAGTGGACATGAAAGGGTCACTCACTCATTCACAAGCGCTTTCAGATCTCATGTTCCAGCGGGCGAGGAATACCGCCACCTCCTGGCTGTAACACGAACTACATTCACTGGCCTTCTGACCAAAGTAGTGGACATGAAAGGGTCACTCACTCATTCACAAGCGCTTTCAGATCTCATGTTCCAGCGGGCGAGGAATACCGCCACCTCCTGGCTGTAACACGAACTACATTCACTGGCCTTCTGACCAAAGTAGTGGACATGAAAGGGTCACTCACTCATTCACGGCGCTTTCAGATCTTCCCCGGCTGTAACACGAACTAATTCACTGGCCTTCTGACCAAAGTAGTGGACATGAAAGGGTCACTCACTCATTCACGAGCGCTTTCAGATCTCATGTTCCAGCGGGCGAGGAATACCGCCACCTCCTGGCTGTAACACGAACTACATTCACTGGCCTTCTGACCAAAGTAGTGGACATGAAAGGGCCACTCACTCATTCACGAGCGCTTTCAGATCAGTGGACATAAAGGGCCACTCACTCATTCACAGCGCTTTCAGATCTCATTTCCAGCGGGCGAGGAATACCGCCACCTCCTGGCTGTAACACGAACTACATTCACTGGCCTTCTGACCAAAGTAGTGGACATGAAAGGGCCACTCACTCATTCACAAGCGCTTTCAGATCTCATGTTCCAGCGGGCGAGGAATACCGCCACCTCCTGGCTGTAACACGAACTACATTCACTGGCATTCTGACCAAAGTAGTGGACATGAAAGGGTCACTCACTCATTCGCTGGCGCAGTGAGCTACTTGAAGGAGCTCGCCATCCACGTCTCTGCCATCAATAATTCCCGCCTCTTGACGGCGCGGCCGACCGCGTTGTTTCGATGCCGGGGAACAAAGACCGCAGGCGGAATCGGCTCCCGCGCCGGAGATGCATATTTCAGGAGAGAATTACTTTGCTGGGGAAACAAAACAAGGCGGCGCGGCGCGCTCGAGGTTATTGAGCTTATTTCAGCCCCAATTCGGGCGCCGCCGCCTGCACAGAGGTCCGCAATAAGTAAGGCAGCGCGCGTGGTCGAAATGCTGCAATTGTGTATTTTCATCCCTTCTGTATTGAGATCTCAGAACAAATTAAACGAACTTTTTGGAGATGTA
Organism: Teleogryllus oceanicus; assembly: GCA_964035755.1. NCBI lineage: Eukaryota > Metazoa > Arthropoda > Insecta > Orthoptera > Gryllidae > Teleogryllus > Teleogryllus oceanicus. Next base: position 237,923,812 of record CAXIVR010000002.1, on the reverse strand, counting down.
TTAGGTTTGAAAATGTTCATTTTTTGCCACTGAATATAATGTAGTAGGAAATTTTAATGGATTGATCGATTTTTTCGTTTCCGAGCACGTCAACTGCTTTGGTCATTAGTCCCGTTCGTGTAGTGCATATTTTTTTTTCGGGAGATAGAGGTGATTTTCCCCCCCGCTGGATGGCGGAATCCGGCGCCGACCTACCGTCGGCTGGTGGGGTTTCTCCCTAACAGGACTCTCCCACCAGCGGGGCACCACCCCCGTCGGGTGAACCTCTAAGCTCCCGACCGGTCTCCCGGAATACGTGGAAGTGTAGTGCATATTAGTTTGTGTGTTTGTGTAAGGGGAGAGGATAGGACAAGGAAGAGGAACGACAGATCGCGCGCGGTCCGTGGCCCGTTTGGTAGGGTACTGCTCCGACATTCGCCTAGCGTTGATCGGAGAAACCGCGGAAAACTACCGATCAGGGCAGCCGGCCGCCAGAAAGCGACTGAATTCGACCTAGCTGAAAAGCTAGTGTCGAAAATCCTGCCGCCGTGGGGAGTGGGAACATAGGACCTCCCAGTCAGATGCGCTGCAGTGACGTCTGTTGAGGCACTGAGCTACCGTTTCCGGTGAAATTTCATTGAAGTTTCAAATGAGCCGTTGAGAGCAAAAGAGGTGTAAGTCAAATTTTGGACGATTTGAGTTAGATGCACTGGTAGGTGGTTTTAACAGTTTACCCTCTTGGGCTAAAACAGTGTGAGTCAAATTTCAATATTTTTTTTCGCTAGAAGCCAGCACAATGCAGAAGTAGCCAACAAGTTGCTCAATCGCTGGATGCAATTTTGGTGTAAGTACAAGGTGGGATGAAAGAACAGCTTTCAGGCGCTTCCAAAAATAGCCTCATGTTTATCTGTATCCAGCATAGAAGATGCATCTAAAAAACGTTTAATCGCTTTTACTGACACGTCCATAGGTCAAAATAGCAACTAATACCATAATTTATAAATGGAAAGAACCGATAAAATACCATCCGTAAGCTCGAAAGAAAAACATAAACTGAAATGGCCCAAGCAGATTTTAAGTCTACTTTGCCGCTTGAAAAAGCAATTGGAGAAAGATTAATAACACAGAAGAGAAAGTAAATGGGCTGCAAACAAAGAGGATGCTGTTTTTTAGAGAAGAACCTAACTACAGCCTGTAACAGTAGCAAAAAAATATATGATTGAACCTCTGCAATACAAACTTCCAGTGCACCACAATTTTTTTCAACTCATTAAAAACATTCCTAGTTGAGGAAAATGTTGAACTGTTTCAACAAGTTCAAGATGATGAGCCAACTACAGCCCCAACTAAATTGTCAACTAAGTGAGCACTGCTCTCTTGCCCTACAACCAAAGGCTTTTTCTTAGTGACTAAATGTGAAACATATCCGTAACTTAATAATAATAATAATAATAATAATAATAATAATAATAATAATAACTCCTTAACTTGTTCATAAAACTTTAGATCATTTATTTCTAAACATTATAGTTTTGCAGCGTTTTTCGTTTACACGTCATTTTGCGGAAATTGTTTTTTGACTCACATCACGTATGCCCTCAAGGACGCAAATGTGATTTTTGCACATTTTTTCTAGGAAATTCTTTATGCACATGTGTTATGCCAGTCACACTTTGATACAAATAGATTTCATAAACCACCAAAATCAATGTATGACGGGATACGTACAGATCAGGGGTAAAAGCTTTTATCTCCTAGAAATAAAAGTTGGTTTCACTTCAACAATAGTTTATTTATCCTAAATGTTGTTACATTACAAAACTATCTTACAGAACAACGTGTTTGTTGTTAACCCCAAAACCAAAATGCTCCAAAGCTTCTATATTGCAAATCTATATTATTGCCAGTTGCACACACACCAAATACTCGTACAAGTAACACGGAAATAAAAGACATCTTCATCCCACAACAAATGCCGTGTCGTACAGTTATTTTACACACTTTCAAAATGGCCACCACACGCATCATATCGGCGCAGGAGTTGTGCGTAGCCTTTCTCTGTAGTACCTATTCTGTGACCAGGCCGCGCACTCCAGCGCACTCTCCATTAGAACGCTTCACCTCCAGTACTGGACACTGCAGCGCCTCTGACCGGGAGATCTAGCTTTTCAGGATACTAGCTTTCTAGGACACTAGCTTTTCAGCTAGGTCGAATTCAGTCGCTGTCTGAAGGAGCATTCTAGAGGCCAGCTGCTCTGGTCGGTAGTTTTCCGTGGTTTCTCGGATCAACACCAAGCGAATGTCGGAACAGTACCCTATCGAACGGGCCACGGACCGCGCGCGATCTGTCCTTCCTATTACTTGTCCTATCCTCTCCCCCTTACACTAACATGCACCTCACTGCCACATATTGCGGGAGACCGGTGGAGAGCGTAGAGCTTGTTCCGGCTGGGGCGGTGCCCCGCTGGTGGGAGAGCCCTGGTTAGGAGCCCCACTAGCCGACGGTAGGTCGGCACCGGATCTCGCCATCCACCGGGGGAAGGTCACCGCTATCTCCCGCGAAAAAACATGCCCTATACTTACGGGACTAATGACCACAGCAGCTAACGCGCCCGGCAACACGAAAAAAATCAATCAATCAAAATCCAGTACTAGAGCGGAGCCTCGTTCGGGAGTGCGTGGGTGGGAACAGAGGAACTGCCTTCCTGGCGCTTGCGGGCTCGTCTGGCGGCGGGTGCCGCTGGCGGAGACTCGGGGTCGTATTTATGAAGCTCTGCCAGCAGCGCTCTTAGGGGTCTGCCATCTGGGGGCTTGCTAGAAGCTCAAGGGGCGACTGGCATTGGCTGGGAGCCGTTCATAAATCGCAAAAACGAACACTGGCAGCCTGCTAGGTCTGACAGGCCCCTGGCAAAAGTTTATAAATACGGGCCTCGCTCCCCACCTGCGCGCCGCTGACGCGTGCCTCGGCCACGCTGCGGCATCTAGCGGCCCACAGAGAGCGCGCTGCGTACGGCGCGCTCGCGCGGCGAATTTGAAAACTCGCGACACAAAACAAAAGCCACTTGTGCATGTTCGTTATTTGAAATTCCTTCCAAATGTTTATTGAGAAAAAGTTGTCAGCTTCGTCCTCCCTACTGCCCTAAAATTGTGTATCATTTATTCTGTGACACGTGAATACTACAATTAAACTTCAATAATAATATTCTTACAAGCAAAACAAATGTTTTAGAACATGTAAAGTTTCCTAAGATGATCACATTTTTTTCTCAATGAACATTTAGAGAGAAATTTGACAACACTATGATACTCGTGTGATATTTTCTCCTGAGTGTTTGCAAACTTTTCTCGCACTTTTTCAAAAGATCACGTCCCCATGAGGTGAAGTAAATTTCATGCACTTCCCGAACACCTGCATACACAGGTTATCTAACATTTAGGGTTCAAATAACTCCGTAAGATAAAATTACCCTCTAGTCATTTGTTAAAGTGATTATTTCCGCCTACTCTACATGTGCTGGAATTTGTAACATTTTTTCTCAATCACTGTGTAATACGCTATGGAAGCTAGACGATTTTGAACCATGAGACGAGATCGATATATCCTCGTGAGTGTGTTACTGTAAAATAGGAAAGTATTTCCTAAGAGTGCGTACATTATGATTTGAAGCAATTAGCAGAGGCACAAACTATCCACAACACAGTAAGATGCTACCACAGCTAATAATTCAGAAATTGTGGGTTCTATAACCTTAAAAATTGCTTTTCAGATACTTTCAGAAGATAGAGATATGTTTTTAAGCTACAATATACAAAATAAAATATTTTTTAACCTTTCAATACATTTCGGAAAGTAGGCCTTACGTTATTAAACGGTTCTATCGACTCAAAACAAATGAGCTACTGCTGGTCGGCGGATTATCTATGTCAAAAGTATTTCTGTTCTGCCGACTCGACATGATGTAATGCCCAGTTCAGGGACTGACCGTTCGGAATTACCGAAGCTCTATGTATTTTTTGTCTTAAAATAATCATTTGCAAAGACCAAAATGTTCACTCGTGTTCAACTTCAATTATTTATTTCTATAAGCATTAAACCCTAACTTCGATTGGGGCTCGGAAAACACTATATAAGATGCAGCCTGCCGATGTCTGGGAGATCCCAGGTTCGATTTCAGGCAGGTGCTAGAAATGTACCTATTGTGTTGAGCATCAGCGAGATAGTGGTGGCTGCCGGGATCCAGTTTTTACGTCAACACTTCTTATCGGTGATTCCTTGGTTCACCAGATCATTGCTAAGCACATGCTAAAGTAGCACCCCACTCAACAGGCCACGAACGGCGCGCGATCTTCTCTTCCAAATATTTTCCTTCCCATTGATCTCTTCTTCCTTAATGTCTCTTCCCTGTACGTATAATTCGGACGAGGAATCTACGCACTCAACCGAGGTCCAAGAAGAATGAGACGGTAACACTCATTCACTCAAGACTGAATGCGGCCTCAAAAACATCAACTTACTAGCATTTCGACAGGGACAGATGTCTCAGGGTTTCAACTGATGTCACTACACTCCCTCGAACCAGAAGGTCTTGCTTTCGAGTCCCGACGGTGGCAGAATTTCTGACACTAGCTAGATAGCAAGATCGAGTTATATCGCTGTGTGGAGGAGAATTACAGCTGCTCTGATCGGTAGTTTTCCGTGGTTTCTCCGACCAGCCCCATGAGAATGCCGGAGCAGTATCCTAAAAAAAGGCCCTGGACTCCCGCGATCTCTCCTTCATATTCCTTGTCCTATCCTCACCCCTTAATACATACACTTACAATTAATTACCACACTACCACACACGCCGGGAGAATGGTCTGGAGTTTAGAGCTTGCTCCGACTGGGGCGGTGCTCTGCTGATGGAAGAAATCTGTTTGGGGAAACCACCTTAGTGGACAGGTAGGTCGTCGCCGGATCTCACAATCTAGTGGGGGAAGATCACCGCCATCTCCGGAAAAAAACATGCATTTCACTAATCATAGTAGTTGACGCGCCCGGAAACACGAAAAAAATCAATCAATCAATCAATAACCAATATATCAAAAGAATTGACTTCATAGCTTTACGACAGGTAGGCTCGGCACAAAAAATTACCCTTAGTGGAATGTATTTGTGAATTAAGAAAGCCGAAGTTAATACAAGAAACTTCATATGAAGAGAGACTTTTACATTAACTAATAAGATTCAAAGACAAACTCAATTAATATTTTATATATCGTTGGCTGCCCCTTTAATAGTAGGTGGCAGCGAAGCCTGATCTCGAAATAAAACAGAAAGGAGAGAGATTAAAACGTCTGAAATTAAGTTTTTAAGAAGTGCAGCTGGGTTTACTTGACTAAACCATCAAATAAATGAGAACATACGTCAACAACTAAATAAATTCAATCTTTTAAAAAGAGTAGAAGGATTAAAATAAAGCTCGTACTCCTACATTACCCAAATGGACAATGACAGACGTCTGACAAAGAAGTTTTGGACTCTGTGTCTACCAACAGAAGAAATGTTTGAAGACCAAGAATAATATGGGGTGATAACTTATATAGAACGATTTTCCTTAGGATGAGCCAAAGTGACAGTTCGCGGAAACAAGTGAACATCACATGTATTTCAGAGAAGTATCCCTCCGCTGTTCAGTCACGCCCCTTCGTAAAATGCAATGGCTTCTGTGAAAACATTCCTATGAAGAAGTGTAAGAGTTTCCCTGAGGTATATGCACATACGCGAGTCCGGGAAATATTTAGGTTTAATAACTTATGTGGAAAATTTCTTAACATGCTCTCACAATCAGTAAAAGAAAACTGACGCGAATGTAAATAGAAAAATGATTTTAAGCCGGAAAGACGTGCACCGATAGCCATCTTGCATTCAAGTCTCGGTTTTAAAATAAACATAATATTTATCATACAAAAAGTAAATTCAATGTAGTATATAAAGAAAAAATAATTTTTACAGAAGAGCACAAACACTGCACTTCTTAATATCAATTATTTCTCGCAGCGCACTATATTTTTATCGGACAAGCACGCCACAAAAGGAAGTGTCGAAGCCATTTACAAATTAGCCAACTGCAAACGAACGAATGCGGGAAGGGAGTCTAATGAGCTGAAGGGCACAACGACCACAGAATCTTCAGTTATGTTGCCAGCACTAGCTGTCACTTTGGCTCATCCTTAGGAAAATCGCTCTATATTAAGAGCGAAACAAGCCTCCAGGCTTCATTCTTGTAGAGGAAAAAGAAGAAGAAGAAGAAGAAGAAGAAGAAGAAGAAGAACTTCATACGGGCATTCCGGCCCACTGCGCGGCGTCGCGCTTCATTCCCACTTGCCTTGTTCCTCCAGCCGTCCGTCTCCCAGCCCTTTCGGAAGCACTTCGAGCTCTTCTTTTTTTCTGTACAGCAGAAATTACACGCCCTCGATTAGCATAAAATCGATTCCGCGAATCCTCCTTTGCCCGACCGCCCCTTTCGTCTCGAGCAGATGCCCTTTCCGCCTACACCGCCCCCGCCGCCGCCCCCCTCTCCTCCTTCACCTTCGGCCTCGTCTACTGGCGCTCTCTCCAAACCGACTCTATTTCCCCCTCTTTTAACGTTGTGTGTGCCTTGTTCGTTGTGCATTATTCTTCGCCCTTTCTTTGTTCTTTGGCGTATTTTTTTTTAAGAATTTTATTTTAATTTTAATATTTACTGGTAAAAATATTAAATTGATTTAATTATTATAATTTTTTTATTGATTCCTTATTAACTTACTTTTAATTAACTAAATAGCTATTACAATGGGTGGGGATTCAATTATGTATCCTCTAATCAGGTTGCAATTCAGCGAATTTGATAAGGAGCGAATAATAGGAGTATTTGGTTTTAATTCGGTTCTGATGGTTGGTGTTTTCGAGTTTGAACGGCTCCAGGGACGGGATTAAGCTAGAGTTAATGAGATGAATTTTACATAGTAAAGAAATGAAAAGTGTAATGAGTAATGTGCTGTGAGGTTAAACTCCTTGAAGAGTTGGTGGTTGGACGGATAATCCATATTATCACACAGGATACAGTAGTATTAGAGGTTTTCTGGAAGTTTTATATATTAATATTGCGTATTTGCAAGGTCCTTTATGTGAATTAGATGTTTTAACTGTAGTAATTTTCTTTTGGCTTGAGTTAATTTGTTATTTATGTGATGCTTTCAGTTTAGTTTGGTATCTAGTTGTAGTTCAAGATATATAACCAGCGTTTCTTTGGGGAGGGGGGGGTTCTTTCGCGTAGACAACAATTGATTGATTGATTGATTTTTTCGTGTTTCCGGGCGCGTCAACTGCTTCGGTTATTAGTCCCGTTAGTGTAGTGCATGTTTTCTCGGGAGATGGCAGTGATCTTCCCGTGCTGGAGGGCGAGAACCGGCACCGACCTACCGTCGGCTAGTGGAGTTTCCCCCTAACCAGGACTCTGCCACCAGCGGGGCACCGCCCCAGCCGGGATAAGCTCTAAGCTCCCGACTGGTCTCCCGGAATATGTGGCAGTGTAGTGCATGCTAGTGTAAGTGTGTGTGAAAGGGGAGAGGATAGGACATGGAAGAGGAAGGACAGATCGCGCGCGGTCCGTGGCCCGTTTGTTAGGGTACTCCTCCGCCATTCTCCTGGAGTTCATCGGAGAAACCACGGAAAACTACCGATCAGAGCAGCCGACCGCTAAAATTCTTCTCCAGACAGCGACCGAATTCGACCTAGCTGTAAAGTTAGTGTCGAAAACCCTGCCGCCGTGGGGAGTGGGAACCTAGGACCTCCCGGTAAGAAGCGCTGCAGTGACATCAGTTGATGCACTGAGCTACCGCTCCTGGTGCGTAGACAACAAGTAGACAGTCGCGTAGACACTCCTGTTCGTCGTTACCTCCTATAGGCCTCACTATCTACGCACTATGTGTCTTATAGCTGATCATCCTGGTACTTTCTCCGTTCTTTCTCAAACATCTGCAAACGCAAAAAAATAATCCTTCGTACGCCTTCCTTCGGAGGGGAAGTAAAGCCGGCTGTCCCATGTTAGTAGATTTTGTGCATGTAAAAGATCCTCAAGCCTAAAAGAAGCCTCTGAGCAAAATTGAGATCCGCCTGTTTCGTCGCCCAAGATAATACCTCCTTTCTCCGCTAGGTGGTGAAAGGAGCGTAACGAAATTTCCGTGGTTAGACGGAAGAGCGGAAGAGCGAGTCTCGCCACGTAAAATAAGGCATTAACTAACTAACTAACTAATGCTTCTCCAAGCTTTTATCAAAACGATTCAAGCCAACGCCGCTCACCACCACCATCTCCACTCTCACGTCTCCGACTCTTTTCTCTCATAAATCCCATCTGTTCTGCCTCGTTTTCACTAACGTTCTTAATCCAGTAAATTGCTAGTATTAATACTGCGCGCGTAAGTATGTAGAAGGCACATTTTAATAATTATTGACGTTTGATTAGTTTATTTCTAAATTGTCATTTTTTTCTTTTCCGACTTTTTTCTACTTTTACGCATCAATAGTTCCTTAAGACGCTTCTCTGTCACGCCTACTAAACATTGCATTCAAAAGTAGCGTTTCCCCTATCTGTAGCTACTGTAGCAGCACGAGTTTCATATAGCAGCGCGATTTATTCTCATTTTCATCACCAGGGAGTTTTGCTGTTGAAAAATCGCCGATTTCTGTCGCAGTATTACAATACATTCTCCTTACTACGTAATTCCATGGTAGGCGAGAGAGTAAAAAAGTGTTTGCTTCTGATTTAACAATGCCGTATGAGATTATTAAAATGAGTGGCTTGAATAATGAAAATTAGATAGGTAAAAGAATATTTGTTCGCTATTTGTCTTTCACACAGCCGGACGAAATTGTTGTCACCAGGAACCTGAATCACCTAAAATGGACAATTTTTAAACAATAGTCCAGTTTTCACGTATATCTAACCACCTTATACGAAATCTGACTTACTAATCACCTTACTGAAACTGGATTCTCAATTAACGTAAACTTGTCAGTTTAAAAAAGTTTTGTCCGCTTTACGCGTTGTTGAAGCCATCACGTGGGAGCCACTGCTCTGTCGTATCCAGCCCTCCCGATCCACTCCATTCTTGCTTCGCCGCGGCGAGGACAAAAATTCTTAAACGACTATCACTGTAATTAAATGGAATGTGACCGCAGAGGAGCTGAAGGCGGCTTTAAAAATTTGCATAAATTCTTCGTCAAACATTAAAACTTGGGCTCGTCCGGAAATTAGGTATAAAAGGGCCCCTATATTCTGGGAATTTCCTGCAATGATTTCCCCAGCGCCATTCGTGATGTAGTTACTGTTGTCTTACGAGGGCAACTTTTCGTGCTCTTTGGTGCATTAAGTGAGGTGTGCGGAAGCTTTGAAAGTTCTGAAATAGGCATCAAGTTTTGGTTTTGACGCTGTGTTGGGTTTCTTGCGGGGAGATCCTAAAACACTCGACCTTCATTTCACAATATTAAAAAATATTCAGACCTTTCTAATATTAAAAAAATTATATTAGACTGATTTTCTTTCTATTTATAGTAAAATAATATTGATTATTCTAGAGATAGATTTTAGTTCAAAATGGAAAGAAAATAATATGATTATTCCTTGTCCCAAAGAGGAAATGAAGCATTTTTTCCCGAAAATTGACATTTCTTTAAAATATATTTTCTGTTGAATCTCAAGATTAAAATGTATTCCGCAGTTTGATATTGTAGCAATCTTGTGGAGAGCAAATTTCAAAATTTTATCTGGTGTTCCAGCAGAGATACCTCAGTTGAAAATGTAGAAAAAAATAAAAATGTTCAATATTTAGGAGAGTATACTTTTTAAGCGGTTCGCTATTTATCGTTATTATATTACGTAAAGTAACTACCCGGTCATGAGTAAAAGTACATACAAAATGAAAGGTAGACACTATTTCCTCTTTGAAAAATTACGGTTTGAAATTCGGAATCTGCTTCTTCGCGTTCAATTGTTTTAGTTGTGAATATTACCCAAATGTCTTTGATTCGGGTGAATAAGCTAATAAGTCATAAACACTTAATTTTACAGGAGAGCAAAAAACAACTTATAACTGAATTAAATCAGGATTTAATGATATTCAAACGAAGGTAATATTTGAATAAAGCTATTTGTGTGTAGGTTTTGTTTTAATTTCATTAATTCTTGATTTACAGCATTAGTTTTAAGTTGTTCTTTGCAAAATTAAGTGTTTTTGACTTATCAGCTTAATCACCGGGGTCAAAGATATATTCCGTGGTTAATTCATTGATTCAATAGCGAATACGGGCGCATCAATTGCAAAGTTCATTAGTCCAGTACGTTTAGTGTACGTTTTCCTCGCGTGGGGGGTGACCTTCCCCAGCTGGAAGCCGAGATCCGGCGCCGACCTACAGGACTAGCGGGTTTTCCCCGACCAGGTATCTCTCACCAGAAGGGCACTGCTCCAGCTGGGACAAGTCCTAAGCTCTCCTGGCACGTGGGATATTGTAGTGTCAGAATTCTCCTCTAGACAGCGACTGAATTCGACCTATTTATCTAGTGTCGAAAATTCTGCTACCGTCGGGACTCCCGATTAAAAGCACTGCAGTGGCATCAGTTGATCCCATGAGCCACCTTCTCCTGTTTAAATGAATAAATATCACTTTGATTTGTATACTATAGTTTACTAAATCCAATGTGTTTGAGTTTGAAAAGTTTCAACAAACTTGCGGAGAGAAATTTACAAAACCGTAAATGTCTACAAACGCGAAACATGGCCGGCAGCTTAAAACAAAAATGGTCGCCAATTGTGAACAACGTACAATAATTTCTAACAATTTTTAACAATCAATATATAAAGGAATTTCTGAACTGAATGTGATCTTTTCTGAGATTCTGTGGTGTCCAATTTACTTAATTCTATAGCCTACTACTTAAAATGGAATGATCAGCTATTACTTGTGCTTCAAAGGGCACCACAATATGGGTAAAATAAAGTATTATAAATTAATAATTAAGTCTTAAATTATTTTAGACAATATGTGATGAGACCTTCGTTAACCGATACCACTTCCTTTGAAAATTTCAAACTAAATTTAGACATATGGACATACTTTGTTAATGGAAAGAAAGGTTAAGTTCGCATGTGGATACATCTGAGACCATTTTAGATCTTCTGTAAAGATGACACAGATAGCTCTACACAACTAACTTCCGGATGATTAATTGAGATTCCGGTCACGTCAACTAATGAGGCCATTAGTCCCGTGAGTATAGTCCATGTTTTTTCATCTGGAGTTGGCGGTGATCCTCCCCCACTGGGTGGCGAGATCCGTCTCCGACCTTCCGTCGACTAGCGGGGTTTTCTCGAACCAGATATCTTCCACCAGCGGGGCACCGCTCCAGGCTGGAAAAAAATGTATCTCCCTGACCGTTCTCTCAGGATGTGTGTTAGTGTAGTGCATGTTCGTGTAAGTGTGTGTGTGTAACGGATGAAGATAGGAAATTTCTCTTCCTTAGAAGAAGAAAAGATCGCGCGCTGGACGTGGCACGCTCCGGCATTAACCTAGTGTTGATCGGAGAAACCACGGAAAACTACTTATCTAAGCAGCCGGCCGCTACAATTCTCCTCCAGACAGCGACTGAATTCGATCTAGCTAGATTAAGACCTCCCGGGTAGAGGCACTGCAGTGACATCGATGCACCGAGCCACAGCTTCCGCTAAACTTAGGGATGAAATGGATTATAACGAATAAGTGATAAAGTAATAGCCACAAATAAATCACACGATATCGCACAAATGTCGTAAATTTGTTGCCTCAAGAGGTGAATGCCCGTTAATGATCTCACTCACACCTTAAACAAACCCATAGACACCTATATCTTGTTTTTCTGAATCAGCCAGGCGCCCGTCTCCAGCATCCCTGGAACCATCTCGGAGGACTCCCGTGCGTGCGTTGAGGAGCCAGAGCCAGAGCCAGAGCCAGAGCCAGAGCCAGAGCCAGAGCCAGAGCCAGAGCCAAAGCCAGAGCCAAAGCCAGAGCCAAAGCCAGAGCCAAAGCCAGAGCCAAAGCCAGAGCCAAAGCCAGAGCCAGAGCCAGAGCCAGAGCCAAAGCCAGAGCCAGAGCCAGAGCATGTGCAGCAGCTTCCCTCGCACGGCGCAGCACGTGAACTCCGCCCGCCCCCCTCCCTCTCCCTCCCGGCCACGTGGCGGGCGCGCGCCGCTGTGACTCGCCCTGGCATCGATCCGTGCTCCATCCAGCCCGCTCCGCCCCGCCCCCCCGCGGCCGCCAGCGCTGTCACGCCCCCCAACCCCGTTCCGCTGGTTGTCCTCACGCCACCCTACTCGGCCCGCCCGCCCATCCGTCCAACGACACGCCTGCCGCCCTGCTTCGCCCCGCCACGCATTCACACGCCTGCCGCGTCGCGTCCGCCCGACCGTCCAGCGTCATCATGCCTGCCGTCCTCACGCTGTCCTACCAGTCCTCCCCGGTTGCCAGCGCATGCCTGCCGACCCGCGTCCGCCCGCCCGCCCGCCCGCCCGCCCGCCCGCCCGCCCGCCCGCCCGCCCGCCCGCCCGCCCGCCCGCCCGCCCGCCCGCCCGCCCGCCCGCCCCCGTCCACAACGGTCCGCTCTAGTATCACGACATCACGACCGTGTCGCCATTGCCAGCCCAAGCACCGCCTTACAGGTGCTAAATTTAAACTGCTCTATTTTTTCATTTATTAGACGTCAAAAGATAGTTGAAAACTGTAAACTGGAGTAAACTGTATAGAGAGAAGTGTTTTCTATGGGCGTTTTCTTAAACTCTGGGACCTCTACCCCAATCCACATACAAGTTGAATTGGGAATGAACATGGAAAATGAGCGTTTTGGGCAAACATTTATAAGAAAATATTAGCTCCCGTTTAATAACAACTATTTGTAATGGAACAAAGCTGCATTATTTGGCTTCATCTCTCATCTTCCCTTCGTGGAGGAATCGACTTCTCTGCTGCCAGAAACTGAATAACGATAATTTATATAAGTATCTCCCCCACTCAACTCTAGAAAACTTGCACAGATAGTGAAGTTACATTTAAGCCTAGAAGCTAAAAAAGGCTATCTCAACATTCACTCGAAAGGGTGCCTTATTTAAAACATACATCTCAATCAATGTCACTATTTCACTACTTCTGGTATTATCTTAACTAGTTCTCAAATACGCACAGACACTGTTTATATCATTCTTCTGTTCGGTGCAGTACCCTAAATGTACGAACTGACCTATCATCGTATATACTGGAACTACCATCGAACTGGACCTCACATGCTACACGATTAGACGATACAATACGAGCATAAAGCCGCTTTATGTCTTTTTGACGCTTTCCGCACTGAGCCCGTTTACAATTCGTTCTCACAAATACGGCCCCTGTGACGGAGTTTGTAATCGTACGTTTCATCGTTTCCCGTGATTTTTAATTTAAATTTTGCGACGTGAAATCCTCCATTTTATGTCCTGTTTCACGGAAGTTCGAGCTCTACGGAAGCATGCTGAAAACTACCACCTAAAGCCCATCAACTATATTAACGAGTGGTCTACTTTAGTAATAATGCGACTCACCCGCGCAACCACACAAACTGATTTTCCAAAAAGTATCCCGCATACTGCCCAAGAACAGCAAATTCTTGATTGATTGATTGATTTTTTCGTGTTTCCGGAAGCGTCAACTGTTTTGGTCATTCGTGGCGTTAGTGTAGTACGTGTTTTTTCTCGGGAGATGGCGGTGATCTTCCCCCGCTGGATGGCAAGATCCGGCGCCGACCTACCGTCGGCTAGTGGGTTTTCCCCTAACCAGGACTCTCCCACCAGCGGGGCACCACCCTAGCCGGGTCAAGCTCGAAGCTACCGACCGGTCTCCCGGAATATGTGGTAATGAAGTCCATGTTAGTGTTTGTGTGTGTGTGTGTGTGTGTGTGTGTGTGTAAGGATAGGACAAGGAAGAGGAAGGAAAGATCGCGAGCGGCCCGTTGCCCGTTTGGTAGGGTACTGCTCCGGCATTCGCCTGATGTTGACCGGAGAAACCACGGAAAACTACAGATCAGAGCAGCCTGCCGCTAGGATTCTCCTCCAGACAGCGACTGAATTCGACCTAGCTGTAAAGCTAGTGTCGAAAAGCCTGCCACCGTCAGGACTCGAACCTAGGACCTCCCGGTCAAAGGCGCTGCAGTGACATCAGCACAACAAATAAAATACTGTAAAATCATTGCAACAAAATTAAGTAATGAAACCGCATACGTCAGGATTAATGTCTGTTATTGCTGATCCAAAGTTGGGAAAGACTGGTGAATGTAGCGAGGACATTCACCCAATTTTGTACACGAAAATCGGGATTCTATATGAATGGATAGGTATATAGCTGGATAGATGGAAGGATAGATGGATAGATGGATGGATGGAAGTATGTGTCACCCGTAACTCCGTTAAATCATAAGCTTTTGTGTTGAAACTTGGTAAATATGTCTGGAGTAAGATCTAGTTGTGTCTTTCCGGAGATCAATAAAGTATTTTAACACAGTGACATTTTCAAATTTTTCTCGGAAATGGCAGCTTTTTTTAAACGAAAGGTAAAGAACCTCAAATCTTCTATCGGTATTATCAACCAGTTTTAGAATACATTTTAGTACCAATTTTAATAGAATCATCAAAATAATAGAATGAACGCATATCTGTATCAAGAAGGTCTAGGTGAAATCTTGGCAGGCCCTTATCCAAGAATGTGTTGACAGTAGTGCGAGGAGCGGGTATAAGTGAGAGGAAGCGCAGAGAAGATAGTGACTTTTCGATGATTCTTCGAAGTTCGAACAATGAGTGTTTTTTATTGTAAAGACTAGTGACTCAACGCTACGACCATCACTAATTTAAAGTATGTGTCCCTCAACAAATTCATTATTTGTTTTTAGATGAAGAATTATGTTTTTAAATCAAGGTGAATATGAATATTTTCTGCTACAGTCCAGTACAACGTAAATGTCCACATCTTGAAAAAAATTCAATTACATGTTTAACTCAGTTAACGGAGAATGGTGATAAGTTTTTCCAGAAGTTCTAAACCTACTTCATTTCATTAGTCTTAGAAAATAAGTACAAAATGACAAGAAACAATATTTTGAGGTAGTATTTACTTTTTGTATGTGCCTATTTTCTACTTTTCTGTTGTAACTTTTCTACAGTTCTTTCATTTGGGCAATATAGGCGCAAAAGTTCAGTAATTCAAATTTATTAATAAATCAGTCCTACTCCTGCACTAGCAACGCCAGTGGTTTCTTCCTCAATACAATCACGCTTTATTAATTTACCTCTCAACTGAATGGCATGATGCAGTACGCGACTAACACACAAAAATGTATAAAATTAAGAAATGTGATATTTATGAATATTGCGTCCCGATTTTCCAAGCCACTTTTCAACTATGTTGATTCTTGTGGCTTGAAATATCTTCTCCACAACTTCATTCAATTGTAGATCTTTAAATGATGTCATGAATTTGTTTAAAGTCTGAGTAACTGTTGGGTTATAACACCAGGAGGAGGAAAGTATGTCGCGCATTCACACTACTTTATAATTGTGTGTCGTGCTTTGTACATATTTTTGTATTTATTCATTTCTTCCTTAATTGACAATAATAACAACAACAATAATATTAATAATAATAATAATAATAATAATAATAATAATTCATTTCCGCATTAATAAATGCTTTGAAATATAGTCTACCCTTCCTTACTCCCACCTATATGGTTTCCGGTCGGATGACTCAAGCAAAAAGAACTAATTTTGCTTCATTCAACAGCCGGGTTAAAAATGGATGTTATGAAAATTGTTATAAATGAAGTGATGTTTACGCTGTAATCCAGGGTCTGGGATCATCTTTCGAGTCGAAATGCAAAGAAAAGTCAAGTACTGTTGAATTGAAACAGAGAAAGTATATTCTTTTAAGATATTCAAAATTTTAAGTATATGAGCAGTTACTGTATTCACTGAATCTCAGCAATCTCAGCACCTTTTAAACAATAATTACAAACAAAAATTATAAAAAATTATCCGAAACAGACTACGCATGTCCATAAATAGTTCCTATGTACACATGGATATAAAAAGCATTTAATTTCCATAAGAGATTTTTGCAACTGTGCAATCAAATTATTTCCTCTATGCACCTCTAAATTAGCGTAAAGTGAAGTTAAATTCCTTGTAAACTGTTTACAGAAAATTTCATTCTTTGAATTTGGTTACGTATATAATCTAAATTTAAGAATACTTTGCAATAGTTTTTCAAGAATCTTTGCACAGATAATAAGATAAGATAAATTTATTTAAACTGCAATTGGGTGTAACCCGGTGGCAGTTAATTACATAAGTAAGATATTAATTTTCATGCAAATAACATAATAATAATAATATAAAAACTGGTGAATCTTAAAAACAAACATTAAATTACCTAAAAGATAAAAGAAACGTCAATCTAATACAGCACTGAGTGCTTAAGCAATGAAGACCGCACTGAACTTGCCTACACTTCACTTCATTTCACTTCACTATTACACTAAAAAAACACCTTCATTATTTCTCTGCTCTACACTGCACAACACTTCACTTCACTTCACTTCACTTCACTTCACTGTATAACTTAATATTCCTAGTTAACTACCTCAAACTTAGAAATGCCCTAAATTACTTTCCTAAATTGTTGAACGCTTCGAGGAAAGGGTTCAAAGGTTTTTGCAGGCAATCTATTCCAATCTCTTATCGTTCTATTTGTAAAAGAAAATTTCCCGACATCCGTTCTCTGCGGTCTTAAATTTATTTTGTGCCTGTGATCACCTCTACCGATGTACGTAGGAAAATTTAGCCGCCGTTTAATTTCTTTCCAAGCTGGATGACCGCTATAAGCTTTATACAAGGCGCAAAGTCTTGCCAATGTTCGCCTGTTTTCGAGTGAATCCCACCTATCCTTTTCTTGTCCCTGAAAGTAAATTTAGCTGCTCTACGCGGAATCCTTTCCAAATTCTTACACTGCATAATTTTGTGCGGATCCCAACAAATTGCTCCATATTCCATTATCGGACGAACAAGCGACAAGTAAGCAATTTCCTTCGCGTTTACTGTACTCTTTTTTAAGATACGCATTACAAAATGAAGAGATCTCCACGCTTTCCCTACAACAAAATCTACGTGATTTTTCCAGCTTAATTTACTATCGAAATGGATACCTAGGTACTTACACGAAGAAACTCTCGGAATAATGTCGTTACTTAAACGGTAATTTGTTACGCTGTAATTGTGACCTCTGCCAAAAGTGATAGATTTGCTTTTAGAACTATTTATGGTCATACCATTATTTTCCGCCCAGTAAGATAATGCATCAAGATCCCGTTGCAGCATATTTTCATCGTCTTTCGAATTTATAATGCGATATATTATGCAATCGTCTGCAAATAGCCGAACATTTGAAATTAATTGCGCTGGCAAATCATTAATGAACGCTAGAAATAGAAGAGGTCCAATGACACTCCCTTGCGGTATTCCTGACGTAACGCTTGCGCAGGAAGATAACTCTTGCCCAATTCGGACTTTCTGTTTCCGTCACGCAGAAACTCGCTAATCCACGCCACCACCCTGGGATCGATGCCTGAATTTATTAATTTCTGAACAAGTCGGTCGTGTGGAACAACATCGAACGCTTTGGCAAAATCTATAACTACTGCGTCTACTCTCCCGCCCGCGTCAATTTCATCTGCTAGGTCCTGAAATAGCGTTACTACCTGACTTTCGCATGAATAATTAGTCCTAAATCCGTGTTGGCCATGATAGAGCCATTTTTTGACTTCCCACTCTTGCTTAATGTAACTCGCAACTAGATGCTCCATAAGTTTGCAGACCACTGACGTGAGACTTACCGGCCTATAATTACTTAGTATAGTTTTGTCCCCACTTTTAAAGATTGGTACTACAAAAACTAATTTCCAATCTTCAGGTACTTTTGAATTGTTCATAGACACGTGAAATATTCTAATTAAGTACGGTAATATTGCCTCTCCTCCTAGTTTAATTATGTCCGTAGAAATGTCGTCTGGACCCCTTGACTTACCATTTTTCATAAATTTTACTTTATTACGTAGAACGTTTACTTCAATATTAAATTGATTTGTAACCGAATACCTTTGAATAAGTGGATGGTTCGTATTGCTTTTGAAAACCGAACTGAAATACCTATTAAATGCGTTAGCTTTTGCCCGATCGCCTGTGATGAGTGTGTTTTGATGTTCACGAACAACTGGGATATACTCTTTGTTTCCCTTTCTTCTACGGACATATTTGTAAAATCCTGACCAGTTATTTCCTTTTCGTCTAGAATGTTTTTAAATACGTCTCCTGAGCAATTTTCTTTTCTCGCTCTAATTCTTTCGAACAATTTCTAAAAATATGCATATGCTCGGTACTGCGTTTTCGGTTTTTAAATGCATTTCTCGTTATCCTCTTCATTCGCCTAATTTTTGAATTATAATATTCTGGATCCGGATTATTTTTAGAGTTTTGCATGGTACGAACTTTTGCAAAGCTTCGTCTATAATATCTTTAAATGCGCACCATATCTCTTCCATACCTCCTTCTGTTCTCAGAAAGTTGTTGTATTTTTCTCTAAGAAACTCATGAAGCCCTCTACGTTTGCTTTCTTGAACTGACGCACTTTCGTTCCTGTCGCAATACATTTCCTTGAAATATTTTCGTCTAAATCAAGAAGAACCGCTTTGTGATCACTAATTCCCTCAACGACTTCACAAGATATGAAAAGATCTTTCGGCCTAATTAGGTAAACATCCAAAACCGCGTCCTGCCGCGTCGCGCACCGTACTACCTGGGCTAATCCCCTATCCCAAACTAGTCTGTTAACAAGTGTTTGGACTTTCGCCTCGCTCACGGCTCCCTCCCAGTTTGCGCTAGGAATATTCAAGTCTCCTCCGATAACAATAGGATGACCATTTTCATTTCCCGTTCTTTGTATGATATCTTCCAAAATTTCGTAGCAAGTTCGTAGCAAAATTTCGTAGTAATGCAAGTGGTTCGTTGATCACAGTACATAAACGTTTATGAAAACACCGTAAAAAGTGAATTACACTTAGTTTCGAACCATTCATTAAATCAGGAATTATATGAAACAAATTTACGAGTTTAGACATTTTCAATATCTGGTTTTAGTCACGACAGTCTAATGTAACTGCAATTAGCTTACCAACATATGACTCGAATATACGTAACTATTGAACTATTATAACTTTACCGACTCCCACTGTAGTTCTAACTAACTTGCAGTTGAATTTAGGCAAATTATAAACTGGTAATCTGGCTAGAGCAGATCATCCGTGGGGACTACTCGCGGATGCCCTCCAAGACGAGATCGGCTTGAAACGCTTCTTGGCTGCCGGCGTCCGCTGCCAAGGCCGCACGTTCATAGGTTCCTTTCGTGTTTATCCAATCCCCTCACAGAATAGTTCGTTGACTTGTTCCACTGCTCCACATATAGAGCGATTTTCCTAAAAATGAGCCAAAGTGACAGCTAGGGCTGGCAACATAACAGAAGGTTCTCTAGTCGTTGTGCCCTCAAGCCCATTAGACTCCCTTCCCGTATTCGTTCGTTTGCAGTTGGCTAACTTGTAAATGGCTTCGACACTTCCTTTTGTCGTGTCCTTGTCCGACAAAAATATAGTGCGCTGCGAGAAATAATTGATATTAGGAAGTGCAGTGTTATGTGCTCTTCTATAAAAATCCTTTTTTCATTATATATTACATTGAATTTACTTTTTGGGTGAAAAATATTGTTTATTTTAAAACCGAGACGTGAAAGCGAGATGCGTGCCGGTGCACGTGTTTCCGGCTTAAAATCATTTTACTTTCTATTTACATTTGTGGCAGTTTTCTTTTACTGATTGTGAGAGCATGTTAAGAGATTTTGTACATACGTAATTAAATTTAAATATTTCCCGGACTCACGTACGTGCATGTATCTCAGCGAAACTCATAGACTTCATAGGGATGTTTTCACAGACGCCATTACCAAACACTTTACGAAGAGGCGTGGTTGAACAGCTGTCGCGGCGGAGGGATACTTCTCTGAATTACATGTGATCTTCACTTGTTTTCGCGAACTGTCACTTTGGCACATCCTTAGGAAAATCGTTGTATAAAAGCGGGCCATGTTGTAATCTCGACCACAAGCGCAAGAATACAATTAACTTGTATTCCACCAGATGATGTGCCGGGTTGGAGTCAGATGCAGTCAGATCCAGTTTGAGAAATGTGTACAAGAAGTATATACTTAAAAGCTATAAGGAAAAATGTTTCTTATTAGATTGCTATCCGTTTAATGTGCTCAAAAATGCACAAAACTTTATCACGCAAAAGCAAGTGATTTCTTGGCTTATCTTGACTTTATATTAGCATCACATTTCGTATTTCATTTTAAATGAAACATTTCAATTCAGAATATTATAAAATTGTTACCTCTTTAAACTTTTATGATGTATCCGTAACGTCGTGGCTGCTGCTGGTGATTCTCCGGAACACGTTCCTCGGAGAGGTCACACGTAGAAAACTCTTCTCTCTTGGCACAGGTAGCGGTAGCTCAGTGCATCAACTGATGTCTCTGCAGCGCCTCTGACCGGGAGGTCCAAGGTTCCCACTCCCCACGGCGGCAGGATTTTCGACACTAGCTTTCCAGCTAGATCGAATTCAGTCGCTGTCTGGAGGAGAATTCTAGCGGCCGGGTGCTCTGATCGGTAGTTTTCCATGGTTTCTCCGATCAACACCAGGCTAATGCCGGAGCAGTATCCTACCAAACGGGTCACGGACCGTGCGCGATGTTTCCTTCCTCTTCCTTGTCGTATCCTCTCCCCTTACACACACAATTACACTAACATGATCGACACTACCAAATATTCTGGGAGATCGGTTGGGAGCTTAGAGCTTGTCCCGGCTGGGGCGGTGGCCCGCTGGTGGGAGAGTACTGGTTAGAGGGAAACCTCAGTAGCTGACGGTAGGTTGGCGCCGGATCTCGTAATCCAGCGGGGGAAGATCACCGCCATCTCACAAGAAAAAATATACACTACACTAAATGACCAAAGCAGTTGACGCACCGGGAAACACGAAGAAAACAAACCAAACCAATCTTACCAATTTACGACATTTCTTAAAGGAAATTTCCGATTGTCCGGTTCGCTGTGTAAAAAGGCAGTTGAATTGTGTAAATTGGGTGTTTGTTTCTGATCCATAAGAAACAAACACACAATTCAACTGCCTTTTTACACAGATCAGAAACGTGGGAAATAAGAAAACGAGAAAAAGACCAATTATGAAGCCTGCAAATGGATTTCATGAGAAGAAGTTGTAAAGTGTCTAAAATGGACCATGTAAGAAATGATGAAATTTTGAAAAGAATGCAAATACAGAAATCGATTTTAGAGGAAATGGAAACACGAAGGTTAAAATGGTTTGGTCACGTGAAAAGGCTCGGTTATGAGAGATGGCCCAGAAAAATCTCTGAGTGGCTCCCCTTAGACAGAAGAAAAAGAGGTAGACCCAGAGAAGAATGGCAAAAGCAAGTTATGAAGGACATGCAGAAAAGAGGCCTTGAAGAAGACGATTGGCGATTGTGATGCGAGAGACGGCCGCAGGAGCTGTAGACAACTCGCAAGAAGAAGAAGAAGAAGAAGAAGAAGAAGAAGAAGAAGAAGAAGAAGAAGAAGAAGATTGTTTTTGTGGATTAATTTTTCTTTCTGAACAAATATATTCATTTATTTTGTAAAAATAAACAATTTACATGTTTCTGGAGTCCTTCTATGCTTCTGTAGTGCTAATGTTTGCATAGAAATCATCTTCTCAAACCAACTTTTGAGTGCTTATTACGACTCAACCATTCCGAATATTCACGTTGTTTATTAAACAAAATATGCTCAAAATTGTGTTAAGAAATTTGTTACGAATTTTCGACATTTCCTCCCCGGACATCCTGTATAATATATAATATGCAGGGTGAGTCGCGTAACTTTATCACCTCCTGCAGTTCTTGTACAGTTGAAGTAATTGCAATGCAGTTTCCACGGAACTGCATGAGGGATTGAGGCAATTGATATATGTATTCATTTCTATATTACCACTTGTATTTTACAAGATATTGAGGTAACTTTGTTTTTTAAATGGAACTACATAGTTTTCGCGACACCGGTGTTTGGAATCTAACAGCCCGTCACACAAGGTCACGCAGCGCTCCCCTGCAAACACGCGTTCGGGCAAGCGGAAGACAAAAAATCAAAATTACTCAAAACAATGCTTGTTTAATAGATACAAATACGTATTACATTAGATTCGTCTTTTTACAGTCGTCATGATATATTAAAAATTGTATAATTCCATTTGAAAAAAAAACAAAGTTATTTCAATAATTGCAAATGGTAAAATAGAAATGAATGTATGTATGGACGTATGTAACTAGCCCCATTCCCTCAAGCACATTTCGTATTGTAACTTTCAAATCGTTGTACTGTCTATGTATCGGGTATTTGTCTCATTGTAAAATCTGAGGGAGCTGGAGGAATTTGAATATTATACTCAGCTCTCCTTTTGACCAACAGACTCTCCGTTTAGGCTGCTGAAGCAGTCTAAATGTTTTTCCGACGCCTCGTCGCCTCCGTCGAGCGATTTTGCGCCTTCGTTCCTCTTTGTCCGCTTGAGGAAGATATGAACTGCATGAGCCGTTATACGTCAGTAATAAACAGGAATTTATGGTGGAATTGTGCGGCTTATGGGTTCATTATTCTCGAGTCACTGCAAGTAGCTCTTTCAGTAATAAGGACATGTGGTGCAATTCGAAACAGACAATAAAGTGTCGTACACATAAAAGGATATAGCATCGCCCTTATTCCTACGTAGAAGGTCGATCAATACCCTGGATAAAAGTGCAATAAAATTGCTTCCCAAAGTCTATAAATAATATACAATACCAGTATTTTGTACCATTGTTCTAGCTTTCAAGAAATACCACTGTATCACAATCAGAGGCACACGTACGGGAACTCACAGAGGTAATCGTGATGAATTATTTACTTGTTTTTGTATGAATTTCTAATTCATAGTTTAATTCATAGTCTAATAGTCTAATCCATAGTCTAATTCATAGTCTCATAGTCTAATTCATAGTTCTAATTCATAGTTCATTTCTAATCCATAGTCTAATTTTTAATAAAAAACGCCCCTCTCGATCCAGGTAAGTTGTGTTGTAAATATCGCTCTCCGTATCGAAGGCAATAACAAGCAATAACGACTCAGAAAAAATCAAGGTAATTATAATTTCCTCCCAAAAATATGGATCGTGTGGGTGAGGTTGCTCAAAAACCTATTGTTGGGAATATCTCACACACTTTCTTCAATTATTTGTAATTTTTGCAATTTTCGAAAATTCAGAGAGTTCAATTTAAATCCGACTTGTGCCATTTTTATAATCATACCACCGCATTCCCACTAACCGATAAAAAATTTGGAGCCGTTTTCGAGAAAATCTTCTTTTTAAAATTGCCTTTATTTCACGCAAGAAACACTGTAAAACTAACGTATTTTGAAAAAAAATTACAATATTTCATTTGAAGATGTGGTTTTGAAAACCAGACTTTATTCAGAAACAAAAATGTTTAACTTCAATATTGTTACTGTAGAAAGACATCAAAGAATTCTGAACATTAGAAGTGTTTGAAAATTCAGACAAATCATCGAAAATGAGACGCGCCATTTTTATATACGTACGTTGCTCTATACCAGGGCTGCTCAAGCAGGGCGAATCGGGAGCGCGGACCCTCGTTGGCTTCCGAGAGCGCGACATCGGAGGCGCCGCGTCGTGCGAATTGCGATAACCTCTGTCACAGGGCCCCGACAACTCCAGTCGCGGAAACATGGATGTCCACGCCAGCTCTTCTTACTCTAAGTGAGGACTGCTCAAGTAGGGCGAATCGGGAGCGCGGACCCTCGTTGGCTTCCGAGAGCGCGACATCGGAGGCGCCGCGTCGCGCGGCTTGCGATAACCTCTGTCACAGGGCCCTGATGACTCCAGTCGCGGAAACATGGATGTCCACGCCAGCTCTTCTTACTCTGAGGACTGCTCAAGCAGGGCGAATGGGAGCGCGGACCCTCGTTGGCTTCCGAGAGCGGACATCGGCGCGCGGCTTGCGATAACCCCTGTCACAGGGCCCCGATGACTCCAGTCGCGGAAACATGGATGTCCACGCCAGCTCTTCTTACTCTAAGTGAGGACTGCTCAAGTAGGGCGAATCGGGAGCGCGGACCCTCGTTGGCTTCCGAGAGCGAGACATCGGAGGCGCCGCGTCGTGCGGCTTGCGATAACCTCTGTCACAGGGCCCCGATGACTCCAGTCGCGGAAACATGGATGTCCACGCCAGCTCTTCTTACTCTAAGTGAGGACTGCTCAAGTAGGGCGAATCGGGAGCGCGGACCCTCGTTGGCTTCCGAGAGCGCGACATCGGAGGCGCCGCGTCGTGCGAATTGCGATAACCCCTGTCACAGGGCCCCGATGACTCCAGTCGCGGAAACATGGATGTCCACGCCAGCTCTTCTTACTCTAAGTGAGGACTGCTCAAGTAGGGCGAATCGGGAGCGCGGACCCTCGTTGGCTTCCGAGAGCGCGACATCGGAGGCGCCGCGTCGTGCGAATTGCGATAACCTCTGTCACAGGGCCCTGATGACTCCAGTCGCGGAAACATGGATGTCCACGCCAGCTCTTCATACTCTGAGGACTGCTCAAGCAGGGCGAATCGGGAGCGCGGACCCTCGTTGGCTTCCGAGAGCGCGACATCGGAGGCGCCGCGTCGTGCGAATTGCGATAACCTCTGTCACAGGGCCCCGACAACTCCAGTCGCGGAAACATGGATGTCCACGCCAGCTCTTCTTACTCTAAGTGAGGACTGCTCAAGTAGGGCGAAACGGGAGCGCGGACCCTCGTTGGCTTCCGAGAGCGCGACATCGGAGGCGCCGCGTCGCGCGGCTTGCGATAACCTCTGTCACAGGGCCCCGACAACTCCAGTCGCGGAAACATGGATGTCCACGCCAGCTCTTATTACTCTGAGGACTGCTCAAGTAGGGCGAATCGGGAGCGCGGACCCTCGTTGGCTTCCGAGAGCGCGACATCGGAGGCGCGCGTCGCGCGGCTTGCGATAACGTCTGTCACAGGGCCCTGATGACCCCAGTCGCGGAAACATGGATGTCCACGCCAGCTCTTCATACTCTGAGGACGGCTCAAGCAGGGCGAATCGGGAGCGCGGACCCTCGTTGGCTTCCGAGAGCGCGACATCGGAGGCGCCGCGTCGTGCGAATTGCGATAACCTCTGTCACAGGGCCCTGATGACTCCAGTCGCGGAAACATGGATGTCCACGCCAGCTCTTCTACTCTAAGTGAGGACTGCTCAAGTAGGGCGAATCGGGAGCGCGGACCCTCGTTGGCTTCCGAGAGCGCGACATCGGAGGCGCCGCGTCGTGCGATTGCGATAACCTCTGTCACAGGGCCCGAACTCCAGTCGCGGAAACATGGATGTCCACGCCAGCTCTTCTTACTCTAGGGAGGGCGAATCGGGAGCGCGGACCCTCGTTGGCTTCCGAGAGCGCGACATCGGAGGCGCCGCGTCGTGCGAATTGCGATAACCTCTGTCACAGGGCCCCGACAACTCCAGTCGCGGAAACATGGATGTCCACGCCAGCTCTTCTTACTCTAAGTGAGGACTGCTCAAGTAGGGCGAATCGGGAGCGCGGATCCTCGTTGGCCTCCGAGAGCGCGACATCGGAGGCGCCGCGTCGCGCGGCTTGCGATAACCTGGCCCCGATGACTCCAGTCGCGGAAACATGGATGTCCACGCCAGCTCTTCTTACTCTAAGTGAGGACTGCTCAAGCAGGGCGAATCGGGAGCGCGGACCCTCGTTGGCTTCCGAGAGCGCGACATCGGAGGCGCCGCGTCGCGCGGCTTGCGATAACCTCTGTCACAGGGCCCCGACAACTCCAGTCGCGGAAACATGGATGTCCGCCAGCTCTTCTTACTCTGAGGCTGCTCAAGTAGGCGAATCGGGAGCGCGGACCCTCGTTGGCTTCCGAGAGCGCGACATCGGAGGCGCCGCGTCGTGCGGTTGCGGTAACCTCTGTCACAGGGCCCCGACAACTCCAGTCGCGGAAACATGGATGTCCACGCCAGCTCTTCTTACTCTAAGTGAGGGCTGCTCAAGTAGGGCGAATCGGGAGCGCGGACCCTCGTTGGCTTCCGAGAGCGCGACATCCGAGGCGCCGCGTCGCGCGGCTTGCGATAACCTCTGTCACAGGGCCCTGATGACTCCAGTCGCGGAAACATGGATGTCCACGCAGCTCTTCTTACTCTGAGGACTGCTCAAGTAGGGCGAATCGGGAGCGCGGACCCTCGTTGGCTTCCGAGAGCGCGACATCGGAGACGCCGCGTCGTGCGAATTGCGATAACCTCTGTCACAGGGCCCCGACAACTCCAGTCGCGGAAACATGGATGTCCACGCCAGCTCTTCTTACTCTGAGGACTGCTCAAGCAGGGCGAATCGGGAGCGCGGACCCTCGTTGGCTTCCGAGAGCGCGACATCGGAGGCGCCGCGTCGCGCGGCTTGCGATAACCTCTGTCACAGGGCCCCGATGACTCCAGTCGCGGAAACATGGATGTCCACGCCAGCTCTTCTTACTCTGAGGACTGCTCAAGCAGGGCGAATCGGGAGCGCGGACCCCCGTTGGCTTCCGAGAGCGCGACATCGGAGGCGCCGCGTCGCGCGGCTTGCGATAACCTCTGTCACAGGGCCCCGATGACTCCAGTCGCGGAAACATGGAAGTCGACACGGGCACTTCGCAAACCAAAGCGTCCACACCGACAATTTCAATGCACTACGGGAAGGAAAGTTTCTTTCGCAGATGGAGGCAGCTTTACCAAATGTTTAGTTTGCAAAAAAATTGAAATGTTTGAAGGCGTTGTCATTGTCAACAATAGTATTTATTTCAATAATAGCAGCTTTCGATGGCTTAGCCATCATCATCAATTTTCTGCTGTCTGACAGACAGCGCCTTCAATCATTTCAATTATGTAAATGTCAACTACAACTCACCACTGAATCAATATTGCAAAAATATGCTTGATCACAAAGTTTAATTTGCAACAACATTATACGGTTAATCATGCTGAGTAATATTACAAGTAATCTAAAGAAGAACGGAAGGACGTTTACAGTGCTATGAGAAACAATGCGTTTCAAGAAGTACGTTTTGGATATATTTTGATCTTCCTATATTGTTTTAGCAGTAAAATAACACAATATAAAAGAGGTTAATTTTTTCTTTTTTTTCTGTCCGTTTGGGAAAGAAGAACCTCTCATTCTTCTCAAAATTAGCTTCAGTGTCAAACATTTACGTAACATCGAATTTTGGAGAATGAAGAATATTGTGTTCGGAATTTGAAATCCGATTTAAGAATGTTTTAATTACAGTTACAATTTAATATATTTGCTACACATTTTTCTCTTGATACAGGATTTTTTTCTCGGGATTTTGAATTAGAAATAACTAATTTGCAGTATGACACTGAATTAAGAGAACATTTTCAGACAAAAGAACCATTTCTTATAATATTATCACACTGTCACTCAAAAACGTTTTCCGTAACTGTATCGAAAGTTGCTCAAATGTTATGTATGTTTGTACATAATTTTGTACACTCATTCACTGTCTGTATTTCCGTTATTAGTTTATTTAGTAACATTTTTTTCGGTAACCTTTAGAATACTTTTTTCTTAATCAGGAGCATGATAAACTATAATATCACAGTAATTAAATTTCTTAATGCGTTTGAGCACTCTTTTGAAACTAAAAATTTGGCATATCTAGCGCAATCTGCAAAAATAGTTGTTTTCCATGCTGCAATGAAAATTGCTCTTTTTTTTCAAATCACAAAAATAGGTGTGTAATTAGCAAATGTTCCAGGCAATGGTACAAGATTATTTCACTATTTTTCAGCTGGAATATCCGTTTCCAGAGCAATGAGACAATTTCAGTCCGAGCAATGGAAAGTACCCCCAAAAACCAAGACGCGAACTACTGTGCAGCAAGCCGCCGAACGATAAAATATGATATAATCTGCTCGCTGGCTATGCTAGAAAGAAGAGCAAACAGCGGCTCCTCGGGGCAGATCGCTGGGCGACCCTCCTCTATACTGTGACATACCAACATGTCACACATTTATTTACTAATATTTATCGTAAATGAGGTAAATATACAAGGATAAACAAATAGAAATATAGGGACAGCCTATTCACGACGTAAGTGCGTCGAATGTTTCTGGTGAAAAACAGTAGAAAGAAATAGGCCGAGTCTTGAAGGGCTGAACAAAAATATTATTTTCACATTCTGACATATGTCGTGGTGCTGTGCGGGTTGCTCGTGGATGATTAATTTGCTGTGTAAAAATGTGTAACTTGTAATTTTCATGTGTGAGCTAATAACTTCAGACTGATAGAATTTATAAGATCTACAACAAGTTGGGGCTCTGAATATTTTGGGCGGAAATTAGAATTTGAATGAATTTGTACGCAACAGGACTTGGAATAATTCTGAGTAAATAATAGTTTGCTCAACTTTAACATTCTCGTCGCGTAATTAGAAAGAACGGGGAACTTTCGCTAAGTAAATTAAATTAGAACTACAAGTATTTGAGGTGGTGAGGATCAGTGATTCGACAACATTTGTGCAAGAGCAGGAGAGAAGAATCTGGTACTTGGACTGTGGAATTCTCGTCGTCGAGAAGAAGAGGAAAATGGTTCTTCGTGGCGCCCTCGTTCAAGTGCGCGCGAAGACGGGTACTGCAGGATAAGGTTTGAAAGAGCTCATGACCAAAAGAACATTCTTTATTTGTTACAAATTTTTAAGTCATATTTTTGCCTGGCATTGAGAATAAACCATAAGTTTCTTTTGAAATAGAACAAACGATTTTCATTTGGCCAATTCCAACTAATAAGTAGTTAGACAATATATATTTGTTTTCAGATTCCTCGCCACTCTGTATAGATGGCAGATCGGATAATCGGCTATTAGTAGGTAATAGCGATTTCTAACGACACCCATCGACCCAGCTAGCGGTATATTGATTTTATTTAGATAACGGTTGAAGCATTAATTTTAATAATGTTAACATAACCTTTTCCTGGCGCTCATGTTTAAAACATAAATTCGGAACGGGTTACATCGAAACGCCCAATAATTTTATAAGCAATTTGTGTGTGGGCATTGTTTCAATACGACTAGAAAATTTAATCCAAAATTTAATCTAAAATTTAATCTCGAGTGAATGGTAAAAAGTTCCCTTAATTAAATGACATATGGACAGCCAAACTATGGCTAACAAAAAATTAAGATTTTAGAAAGGTATTTTAGCCTTCATCCCACCTTCCCCAGCCCTACACAACCAAAATTGTGTCTTTTCATAATTTTTTTCGCATTAATATTAAGTTTTCTAATAGAAAAACTATGAAAACTAAGAAAGTATTTGATAGTATGTATAACATTTTTTATATTTTCTTGACTCTAAATTCATACACAAAATATCTTTGAAAAATTTATAAAAATATAATTTCTACTATGTCCTAGAGCAAAGGAACAGGGACGAAAAAATCTCAACATTTCCTCTCCAAACACCAGTTGGTGTGCATTTTTAAACATTTTTTTATTACTGGGCTGTAATTTTAAAAAAAATATCCTTTTCTGCCTTCAATCACTTATGCTGTAAATATACTACTTTGAAAATGACTGGAACAGTTCTGTATGAAAAAACATAATTGAAAGAATTAACTGATATTTGTCAACTTGTAGTACAATCAAATATTGATTATATCTTGTGCTCTACATCCGAAAATTTTTATTCATTTCGATCACACTTTAAATGAAATTCAAAACCATAAATGAAAGATTCATTCAAAACGAAATGCGTACGCATT
Source organism: Teleogryllus oceanicus (assembly GCA_964035755.1). Classification (NCBI taxonomy): domain Eukaryota; kingdom Metazoa; phylum Arthropoda; class Insecta; order Orthoptera; family Gryllidae; genus Teleogryllus; species Teleogryllus oceanicus. The sequence continues at coordinate 237,893,737 of CAXIVR010000002.1, read as the reverse complement.
TTGATATTTTTTACTTATTTTAAGATTATTTCAAGCATACAATAGAGAAAATATTTGGTCAACGAGCAGTCTTCATGAAAAAGAAGTCGAAAGAGAATAAGAAATATCATAGAGTTTGATTCTCAAATAAAACACGTTTATATCATATCTTGAGCACTGTTTCTGACAAAGTTCTAGTATTTCCATCACATAATGATTTAAAATTCAGTAAAACATGGTCAAAGGTTGGTTTCTACAAATAACACTCGAATATTTTTGGTCTTTGGTTTTAAAGACAGAAGATTTTTAATATTAATATTTTTTACATAATTCATAATACAGACAAAAGAAATAAACAATAATTTTAATTCTATAACTTACACTTGTCTTAATTTCCACATTAGCCCTATTTGCCACAAAATTTTTAACTCAACTTTTATCAATTTCGTTCTTCTCTCGATCAGTCGTTCACAAAAAATCGAGTTCCACTTTTTCGCCGGCCGCCACCTCCTCAAATTCACTCCAACTTATGCTTGGGTTTTTCTAACGTGGCGGCTGTGGGTAGTGTCTCCAAGATGGAATTCAGCACGACTTTTTGAGACATTCTCAGTTTTGCCGCTAGAGTCGCTAGATCTTCAGCGCGGCTTGATGCGGTCGCGATCATGCGACATCTTGCAACAGGACTGAGAATGGCTCAAAAAGTCGTGCCGAATTCCATCTTGGAGACACTACCCACAGGCACCACGTTAGAAAAACCCTATTATGATAATTTAAAATTCACTAAAATCAGCTCAAAGACATATTTATATTCAGTTCAACTTTCATACATTCCTTGATTTGTTTCAAAATGTTCAACTCAATTTAATATGTATTTATTTCGTTTTTCTGTTCTAGCCTTTGACGAAAACGGAGTTCAGCCTTTCTTTCCGCCCGCCGCCCCTCAAATGTCGCCCCACCATACGAAGGTGGCGCTCCTCTCCTTCCTGCCGCAAGCCGCAGTCCGGGCCCTGGCCGGGCGCCAGTGGGGGGTGACAAGCGATTCGCGCAACCTTTTTACGAGACGGTCAAGTCGCGTCGGCACTGGCCGGCACTCTGACGGCTCGAGACAATAGCGTTTGTTTATGACGACCGCAATTGCAGACAACATTAACCGCTCTTGTTTCGCTTCCAAGAGCGTTTTGGGAGGGTGATATTTACGTATCGTAGTCATTATATCTGCTGGACGTTTTCGTAAGATACGGGGTACGTTTTTCCTTTTTATTTTTTTTCACGTTTCCAAGCTAAGAGTCCTCTTCACTCAGAGCTTTTACAAATGGGATCCCCGCAGAGATAAATATTACAGTTGCAGAACTTGGTATAATGATTCCTCTTGTACCATTTGAATAGTGCGCGAATATTTATAATAATTTCCTTAATGATATTAGGGAATCAGATTCTTAATGCATTACATTTACATTTGCATTATATTACAGTTTTTACTTCTTCAATTTACTACGTACTTACGTAATAAAGAGAAATTGTTGTCATGCTGTGGGGGAAACGGCGATTTTTCGATAGAGAAATTCGTATTTTCGTGCCCTTGTAACAAAAATGCATAAAACTTGTTCCTAAATGAAGTAAATTTTTCCTCTAGCACGTTGTGTAAGCAGAATTCACGTTGTGGATTATTGATTTCGAAAATCAATTGACGTGAAAATGTCTGTCCGTTTTTGGTCAACAGTTTTTTGTTTTGATATTGTAGGCTTCCGCGGCCAGAGTCATGATCTGGGCTGTCCGGGTGACGCCGCGTCCAAGGCTGAGGTGCCGACGTTTCGACCGACATGTCGCGGTCCTCTTCAGGGTTGTACTGCGCCAGGATGTCGGGCGCTTCGGTTTATGTAGCAGGTGCGCCAGGCTGTGATAGACTGAGGCTACATAAACCGGAGCACCCGACATCCTGGCGCAGTACAGCTCTGAAGAGGACCGCGACATGTCGGTCGAAACGTCGGCACCTCAGCCTTCGGCACGGCGTCACTCGGACAGCCTCAGTTTTGCTTTTTTTTTTCTTTCTTTAAAATTGTATTCCCCGAACAAAAAGAAACTTACATTTTGGTTTTTGGGGTTCTTCATGTAAAGCCTCTTCTACATTTCCAAAATGTGGTAAAAATAGCTCCAATTTTTTTAATTAAACGTTTTTGTCGAATAGCGAAAACGGCGCTTAAAGATGGCGCAGTTCTCACTTTCATTTAACTCTCTAATTTTAGAAAAATTGTAAAAGCACTAAATTTTTTTCGGCGTCTTTTGTAACTACAATATTGAATATTTTTCCTCCATGAAAACTACCCTTCAAAGAGAGATCTGTAAATAAAGTCATGTACAAGTTTTCGAAAATATGAGTTGTTTTTGCGTAATTTGGACTGAAAATATGCGTTTTAAAATAATGACATACTCCATAACGGCCCAATATTTGTTCTCTATTTCCCCAGTTATACGATAGAACTCTAAAAATAACGTAGGCCCCATTTTTATTAATTTATTTATTTTACGTCAAAAAGAGTTAAAAACTGTGTGTGGCATACTTTGGGGAGAAGTAAAGTCTATGCATGTTTTCATAATTCTGTAATCCCTACCCTAAGCCATATACTACTTCAATTTTGAATACAGAAAGAAATAAGTGTTTTTGCAAGGATTGTTATCAAAAGTACTTGACTTACTCTATATATGATGGTGGGAATTTTAGGAATTTCTTCATTTATATATTTGAAAATTGCAAATAATTAATATGGCAAAAGTACTGCAATGAGGTCATTGCTAGTCGCCGGACCCAAAACTTCCCCCTCTGTCACGCCGATTAGGAAGGTCCCTGATTTGACACGGCTCAGCGCAAGACGCGCGAACGCGTGCCAGAAGATTCAAAAGATTTACGATTAGGGTGCAATTGTCCCTCGGGGACAGCCCTTCAGGCAACCGGCGGCCAGTCCACGTGCACGGCTAGGCACCGGAACAAGCAAATTATAGAGATCCCGGCTACTGTTGAAGTTATCCCGTAGGACCCATATAAGCGTCACGAAGACGGCAGAAAGGACTGCTTTGTTCATCTCCGGTGTACACACACGCACAACAAAGACCACCAATCAGGCGCCCAGAAAATGAGGTTAATTTGAAAATACCCTATCGGCTTCCGACTCGCGTCGAATATTTCGGAAACTAAGATTTCGGCCAATAATATTCAAAATTCCAATCACGTGAAGGAGCGATGGGCGAAACTTGGAAAAAGGGTGGGGATGCGACGCAGGAAGCTCGAGAGCAGCGGATTTTTGGCAGAAGACGGATAGAAGGCGAGAGAACGAGACAGAATTGAGACTGCAGTGTTGATGAGAGGTAGTGGGAGCAGTGACTTGGGGGTCGACCAACATAGTGCAGGCCGCCCAGTATAAAAAGACAATCAGGAATTTATTCCGATTTCAACGGGCCGGCGCCTCCGGAAGGAATGATTGTGCAGCCGAGTCATTGAGGTTGGCCTGGTGAGGAGTGGGTGGCGTCAGACGACTTCCTCCAATAATCATCGATCGGAGCCAGGAGCACTAGCACCGCACGCACTGCTGCTTCCGGTTGGCTGCGCCCTGCCGTGGTGCGGCTCGCGACAGCGACTGCTTCGGGGACGACTACGGATTGTGCAATCATCGAAAGAGGTGAACGAAAGACTTTCATTTTGTAATCATTCCAAAGACAGTAAAATAGCAAAGGTGTCATTTAATGTAAATAACATATAATTTAGTTTAAGGGGAATTCTTACCCAAATTGTATTATAGAATCAAATGCAATAAATGTGTTCTTGCCATTCAGGTGATTGACACTTAAAGTTACAAAACTTTGTGATTATTGTAAAGTAGTGGTAGTAATAGCAAACCCCGTGCATGCCCTCATTCAAGAGTGCCTACCCCCTTGAGGTTCTCGAATGCCGGTGCCAGTTGACAGGTAAGTGCCCGTTTGGCGCCCTTCATTGATAAATTTAACGCGCACACCTGTCAGCTGATTACCGACGCACTTCGGTGTGACGGTATTTCCCCCCCCCCTTTTGTGAGGTACCCAGACCGCGAGCTGCGCGCATTGCGCGCATGCGTGTGTTGCCGTGGCGGCAGGACGGGTTCATCACAGTACATTATTGATAATACAGAATTTTAAAGATAATATATTTAAAAAATAGATCGTTAAAGAAGGTCGTGTACATTTTTTAAAAATAAAACGAGTAGATTTCGCGGAATTTCGCTTGAAATTAATGCAATTAATTTTTAAAAATATCAAAAGCGGTGTCAAATGTGTAACTTTAGTACAGGGATAAACTCAAGGACACAAAAATGGCGAAAGTCTAATTTTTATTGAACTCTTCAAATTTTTTTAACTTTCTGAATTTTGTAACTCTCTGAATTGCAACAGTTAGAATTAATGCGAGAAAGTATGTTCTGTTTAGCACCTCTTATTTATTCTACTATGCTTTGAGAAAGTTATTTCTCGAAGCATTTTCTAAAGTTCATTGAAGCATCAAACTAACAAATAAATATTTGCAAACAACGTTATTCGCCTAATATTCCAGCATGCAAAAACTTCCTTTATTTAAGTTCGGATGTTTCATAAACTTTCTACTAAGATAACGAGAAAAGCATTAACTCGTAAAATTTCGACACTAGAAAATCAAAATAATTACGTATTCAAAAATATTAGTCAAACACATTCTGCTACTTATTGAAGTTGTTTTCAAAGTTTAAAATGCATGAAAAAAATCATGCTGATATTAAAAGTTATAAAAATCTCTGCCTAGGACGCAGCTTTCATTATTAGCGATATTTCTTCCACCGATATAAACGCAGTCCATCTATGAAGGAAGTCCCCCTAAATAAATATTCAGACCATCCCATGAAAATTAATAAATCGCAGCTTTAATAATTATGCTTATGCTCGCAGCTTTAATAAACGTTATGGTTTCGAAAACATGCCGTAAATTAACAATTTAAAAGTTTGCGATTTTACGAGGCCGCAGCTTCAGTGACTGTTTCCGCGAAGTTAAGGGCTCCCTAAAACAAGGCCGCAGTAAAGTTGAGGCTACGTTATCCTCCGAATCCAAGATTTCAAAATGGCAGTGCGTGGGATATAGCAGCATTAACGCTTGTTCACTTCTCTGAATTTCTTCCTGTGCTTAATAAATAAAACTATTTGTTCTTTTGACAAGTTAATTAACTTCAAAAAGTATGTTAACAGTTAAGCTTATCATTTTTGGGGTTCAATATTTTGTAGCAAATAATTAGAATTTTTACGTAATTTTCTGGCATCATTGTAGCACATGTAGCTCTATTGTACAGAAATGTCCTCTTAGCAAACGCAAGTGTTTCAAAATGAAACAGATACTAATTATGAATGAAAGAAAAGTAGCTAAAAACGGTAACTACTCTGCCGTGATCATAAAGGGAAACAAATGAATTGAAAACCATCTTCCATGTTCTCAATAGATTTAGTTCAAAATAAAACCCAACCATTGCACTGAAGTGCACATCTACTAGGGAAATTATTTTAAATGTCGAATGTAGACTTGCTAGTGTGCTTGAAGGAATCTGCACATTACTGAGATATTTTGAACTGATAACTATTTATTTACCCTTTGTGCAACAGGACTGCCAACTTAGGGTTACAGGAGAGAAGGACACCCGTCCATTAGCGATTTTGGCATTTGTTTTCCCCACTTCCAGGGCTCTCTGTAAATTAATGGGTCTTAGAAGATCTATCAACATCAGATAACTATTTATAACTAATAAAATAATAATAATAAATTTAATAAATTTAAGTATTTATAATAATTAATAAATAATTTAATAATCAGTAATTAAGTTAATAATAATAATAATTATAATAATTTTAAATTAATTTTAATATTAGTATTAATTTATTATTATTTTAAGTAATTACAAATAGATTTGGCGTAAAGATTAGGTCCCTAATTATTAACCTTTTCCCAATTGATACTAACCCAAAAAATATGAAAAACATTAAATAAACGACCTACCCATTCTTTCTAATAGCTGAAGTTTGTACATTTATCCCTACTTGTGTTATTGTTGTGTAATTGGACTCTGAATACTTCTCCATCGCCATTATATTCTAAATATTAAAATGCAATACAAAATTTGAACCTTGAGGAAGAACTCATCTGGTAATATTGTGAGAGTGTCATGAGAATGTATAATATACAGAACAGCATTACATCTTACTAGAAAAGGCAGTCCTAATCATTTGTAATTTAAAATAATTAAATGACGGTCAATCACGACTAAACCTTAGACCCTCTCATTTCAACTAGACCCACGCTATTAACGTACGGGGAAAAATTACAATTAAATTTTAATTTAGCCAGGAATATCGGGCCATATGTAGGACTATATCACAGGTTGACCGAAAAAATTATGTTTGTCTGGCTGTTTGTATGTCTCTTGAATTTTATTCAAACAACATGCAACATTCATTGTAAAATTCATAACGATAATTCTTGAAAAATTAATTTTGAAGTTAAACAACTGTCAATGTCCGTCGGGCTCATTGCTCACAGCACTAGTCAACTTTCACAATTTGAAGTAATCGTTAGACGCCTTTCTTGTTTGTAATGGATGACATTGATTCAAATGTTTCTCCAGAGTTATCACTTCTAGAGAATTAAGACAATAATCTTGTAGAGAAATGAATTCTATTTATGACGAACTGCTGCATCCTCCCCTGTGCTACCCCGTCCCGCCTCGCCTCCCTCGATCCCACCTTGCCCATCCCTCCTCCTCATTCCCTGCGCCGTCGTGACCTGCCTTGTTGCATTGCTGGATACTCCCGGTAAACTTCTAGTAACTGCTTTGATCTTTAAATTAGATTCTACTGCTGACCACGGCACGGTGCAGATCGCGCTCCGCTTAGTAGTCTTGGTTCAGTTACAACTGTGGTGACCGAGGTGACTGGGCGATGTGATTTAACTGTGTATTTTGTTTTATAAGCAGTAATATTTGGTGATATTCTGTATTTGGTGATATAAGTAAAACAACAACCAACAAACAGTGCAACGATATATCAGTGAAAAAATGAGTGTAGATAGTGCCCTCTGGGGGCTACTTGAAACCTCAGGGTTAATTGTGCAGTCAATGGAAGTGACCAATGAAAATCCCAACAGCGGTGAATTCTACGGTCAGGGATTCACACCTTCATCGTCATCAGTGGGCGCCTTTCTTCCGCCAGTAACACCACATGCAGGTGAACATCAGGAAAATGCATCACAGAACGTGAGTCTAAACGGCAATGTTGCTTTGATTCAAACAAGAGGAAAAGGTTCGATTCTGACCATGGAACAGAGGATAATATTAGGTACAACGTACCAGTAAGTTCACGCTATGAATTACTTAGAAATTTGGACAATCGTGATAATTTTGCAAGTGATATAACTGTAAAAATTCCACCAATATTCATTCATAATGTTAACGACAACGGATATCTACTTCTAGTTAGTGATATTAAAAAGTAGCCAAAAACGAGTTTACTATTAAACAGCAAAAGACTTTTATCAAGTGAACTTTGTAACAATTGAAGACTACAGAGAATACAGAAAATTTTGTGATGGGAATAATATCCAATATCATTCATTCAGAGATCCCTATCATTCTAAGCTCACAGTCATAATTTATGGTATACCTGTAGCTTATTCTCAGAAAGAAGTATATGATGAATTAGTAAGGCTTACGTACCCAGTGACAAGCGTAACAAGGCTATATAATAAAAATAGAGAACCTCTATGGTCCTGTGCTGTAGATTTAACGAACACTGAAAATGCTAAATCAATATTTAATGAAACTAAATTATTTTATTCTGTAATCAAAGTGCGCATGCGAAACGCTCCAAACAAAGTGATACAATGTAAGCGTTGTCAGAGATTCAAACACACCAAGCTAACTGTAAATTAAATCCAAGGTGTGTTCGTTGTGATGGTCACATCATTACTCGCAGTGTACTAGATCAAAAAGAGAACAACCGATTTGTTGTAACTGTGGGGGAAATCACACTGCGAATTATCGTGGCTGCAAAAAATTTAAAGAAGCAGAAAGTGGACGAAAGCAATGGCAAGGTCTTAATGCTCAAACCTCCAATTCAAACAGTGGCGGTAAGCAACCTTCAAGGGGGCAGCCACCAGCTGATAACATTCGAAACTTTCCCCCACTTCCTAAAGTAAATATGCCTTTGCCTTTCAAAACTACGAAAATCTTAATTCAAACTGGAGAACCCAAAATTCCAACAATGCAAACAATTCCAATTTAATTAGCACAATAGTAAATCAAATATTAGCAATTATTGTTCCTCAGCTACAAACAATGATTCAATCGTTAGTTCCTGCTCTTGTTAATGGCATTAAATAATTATGAAGAAACGAGGTTATTAAACTGGAATGCAAATGGCATAAAACGCCAAATAAATTCATTCATTCACTTTCTAAATGAAAATAAAATAAAATAGCATGCATAACCGAAACGCATTTACTGCCAAGTGAAAAATTTAAAGTTAAAGGATATGCAATATATAGAAACGACAGGTTAACACACTGGCTTCAGGAGGGGTGGCAATCTTAATTCACAAAAGCATAAAACATTCCCAAATAGAGATTTCATCAGACAAAAACCTAGAAACGGTAGCAATTGTAACTTACGTGAATAATGAGGAAATTGTGATTGTATCAGCATATAAACCACCTAACTACCCTTTCCCACAAGCTACTTATAAAAATATTTTCAAGAAGCATTCAAAAGTTCTTATAATAGGGATTTAAATAGCAAGAACACAGCTTGGGGTTGCAATTCAACCTCAACACATGGTAGAAAGCTATTGCAGCTAATAGCTGACGAGAATTTAGATATCCAAGCACCCAGTGAACCAACTCACTATCCTTACAACAATAGGATCATCCCAGATATCTTAGATATAATAATCTCTCAAGGAATCAACTTCCCAATTTATCAAACGGTTGTTCCGGATCTAGATTCGGATCATAATCCAGTTATTTGCTCCTTCCAAGGAAAAATTCCAATAAAAGATAGCGCCAATAAAACACTAAACACAAAATCAACTGGAATAAATTTAATGTCCCAAAACCTTGAATTTCCATATTCAATTCAAAATAATACTCAACTTGAATTAGAGATAAACAGAATAAACAATGCAATTCATAAAAACCTGAATTAAAGTATTATACCATCCCTTCCACCACAGAGATCGTGTAGGAATTTGCCTAAAGAACTTTTGAATCTGATAAATAAAAAACGAAAACTGAGAAGGGAATGGCAAATAAATAGAAATCCTAATTACAAAAGAAAAATAAACAAACTAGCGAGGATAATCAAAATCGAATTAGATAATTTAAGGTATTCAAACTTTCAAATTTATCTATCCCAAATACATCCTAATTCAAAACGGCTGTGGACAACAATAAAAACTATAACAGGAGAAAAAACAAATATTCCTCCTCTAAACACCCAAACAGGAAATTTTGTACATACGGACCAAGAAAAGGCCGATTATATCGCCGAAAATTTTGAAAAACTTTTACCCAACCCAATGATCGATGTTAAGCATAACAAAGAAATTGAAGAGTATATGAGAGACACGTACTACAGAGTACCCACCCCAATAAAATTTATTAGCCCCCACGAAATAGCTACAATTATAAATAACCTCAAAATTAGGAAGGCTCCAGGGCATGACCAAATAACAAACAGAGTCTTGAAAGAACTACCAAGAAGCTCGATTGCAGTTCTGGCAGCAGTGTACAACTCAGCACTTAGAACTGGGTATTATCCAATATCATGGAAACAAGCCATTATCCTTCCATTCAGTAAACCAGGCAAAAATCCGAAGGAAGTAACGAGCTATAGGCCTATTAGCATATTATCCTCTTTATCTAAAATATTTGAGAAACTGATACAAAAAAGACTTACCAAATACCTCATAGAAATAAGAGCATTGCCAGATGAGCAGTTCGGATTTAGGCAAAATTATTGTACAACTCATCAGCTCATCCGCCTGGTAGAACAAATTGCAAACGGTTTCCATAATAAACAGCATACAATAGGATTGTTTTGAGACGTAGAAAGCTTTCGATAAAGTTTGGCATACTGGATTACTTTTCAAACTCAAACATCTGGGAGTACCTTTCTATTTACAAGATATTATAAGTAGTTTTATTGCAGACCGAACGTATAGAGTTAAAGTTAACAGCGCACTTTCACAAACTAGAACAATAGGAGCGGGGGTACCTCAAGGTTCTGCACTATCGCCACTCCTCTTCAATGTTTATTTTTCAGACATTCCACATTAGGAGACTCAAATCTTGCACTATTCGCAGATGATACTGCAATATACACAACCCATGGAGATATAAAAATAGCAAAAGATAACATCCAGGCGGATATCTCATGCTTTCTAGAGTGGGCTCAACAGTGGAGAATAAAAATAAACGCAACTAAAACCCAGGCAAAAATTTTTACTCTTTGTAAACCAAAGTTACCTCGCCCACTAGTATTAAATAACACAATAATCCCATGGCTTCCATCCGATACACCAGTAAAATACCTTGGGTCCATATTGATAGCAAGTTAACTTGGAAAAAGCACATTGAAGTAATAACCAATGCAACATACGCCAAAATTTCAAAACTATACCCATTAATTAACTTCGCTCAGCCTTAAATTTGGAATGTGCTATCTTAATATTTAAATCCATTATTAGACCATCACTCACATATGCCTGTCCGGCCTGGAATAACACTACTAAAACCAACATTGAAAAACTCCAAATAGTACAGAACAAATTTTTACGAAAATGTGCAAAGGCCCCTTGGTTCATTTCAAATGCACATATTCAAAGAGAACTGCAAATAGAACCCTTAATTGAATATATAAGAAAAACTGTAACAAATTTTTTACTCTTCTTTCATCCTCTCCTTGCAGTACTAAATTCACCATGGGAAAAACTTTAAACAATCCCAAAAGAATTCGCTCTCGATATCCCAAAGACATGTTCAAACCCCCATAAAAATGTATTAAATTTGTAAATCTTCATTCCAATGTATGTATAGAGTGTATCTAGATTTAAGAATGTATAATGTAAGTAAAATTCATGTATTGTATGTCAAATTGTTTAGTTGTATTAGAAATATAAGCATTAATCCTGTAAATTAGCTTAGTAAGATACAAGAGTGAGAGGTTGTATACTCAAAAGTGAATACCCAAACGCTATGTATTATAAATAAAAATGTACAAACCCCTGAAAGGCAAAACTGCCGAACAGGAAGAGAATAAATTTAAAAAAAAAAAAAAATCTTTAAATTATAAAAATGCCTGTGTTGTTGCATTTATTTATTTATTTATTTTACGTCAAAAAAACAGTTAAAAACTGCGTATGACGTGCTATGGAGAAAAGTGAATTGTGTGCACGTTTTCAAAATTCTGTGATCCCTATACTAAGTCATATACTACTTAAATTTTGAATTTTTGAAAGGAAGAAAAAAGCAAAAACTCCCATGTAATAAAATCTATTTTCAAAAATAAATAAGCAATAAATTTTGAAAGGGTGAAAAAAACAAACAAAAAAATTCCCATGTAATAAAACCTATTTTCAAGGATAAATAGCAATAAATTTTCAATTTTGAAATTTTGAAAGGGAGAAAAAAACTCCCATGTAATAAAATCTATTTTCAAAGATAAATAAGCAATACATTTTGGCTCTTTTTACTTCCTGCCGCGACAACATGGAAACGATAATTTGAATAATTGTATTTCCCACTGAATTCTAGAATACGTGCACAGAAAATGAAGTTACATTTATGTCCAGAAGCAAAACAAGGGGCCATCTCAGCATTTGCTTAATGGATCAGGGAAACTGGACGAAAAACCTGATCGAGATGGGTGTCATTGAGCTGTAGTACAATAGTTGTTACAGGTTGTTTATACTCATTTATACAGTCCAAATGGTAAATAATGCATTATGTACCATTGTTAAAATTAATGTTACTTTTCTTGTGATGCTCAGTATAGTCTCTAATTGTATAGAAACAGTTATGCAGCAGAAACGATTTCACTTGGGATTTAAACTTTTCTATTGAAGTTAATCGTTTAATGTCATCTGGCAAAGTGTTGTAAAATAATGTACATGTATTGTATGTGATTTTTTTGTAATGAGCTGTTGATACTGTCACCTGATGAATATGATTTCTACGTCGAGTGTTATAGTAATAGACTTCAGCATTTTCTGAAAAAATATTCCCGCCCTTGAGCAAGTCATTTTTTACAAAAACCACTGATTCGTAAATAATGCATTGTTGGATACTCCCGGTAAACTTCTAGTACTAACTTTGTTCTTCAAATTACAAAATGCCTGTCTTTTTGAATTGTTGGATACTCCCGGCAAACGTCTATTAATAGCTTTTACTAGAAGTAGAAATTAAATTAAAAGCAATGAAACTATTAACTCTGTTGTTGAATCTAACGTCTTCACTAAAAGTTATGACAGTACCGTACTTGCTCTTAGTGAAACATAATATTGTATATTATTTGTATCACCTTACAAGCATTTAGTTTTGTAATGTTTCCAGTGCTTACCTATCGTTTCCTTATTCTTTGATAATTTTAGAAGTTTGTTAAATTCCTGGTTGTACTTCGATGATATGATATTAGAATGTCTCGACAATGGTTTTTAATTTAAATTTTTTTAACTTTTAAAATAATGTTACTACATGTATGAATTTATTTGATAATGATTTACTGAGTGTGGTAAGTCTATATTTGTTTTATATGTGTTTATGTGTTATAAATTATGCATGTTTTATGTAACTTAGTTACTATGTCATATGTATTTCAATCTTTGAATGTTAAAGTAGTGGTTTCATGAGGTTGGTTATGTTCAGTGTTAATATATAGAAATCTTTGTTTTACATTTCCTATTATACGCAGAGGTTATATTCATTATACATGAAGTTACACCCTTGACGTAATATCAATCTAAGTTTGTTTGTAGTCTCTCTTTGGAAATATGTACAATAATGTTATATATACCCCATAAAGGTATCTAATGTGATGTTATTGTACCTTACTATTGTATTTTCTTTAATGTAAGATGTTATGTATTTCATTCTTTGTATTTGTCAATTACAGCCTGAAGATGAAATCAATGTGATTTCGAAACGTTGTGCAATATGAAATAAACTGCCCTTGTATTGTTCGTTGTCTATAATTTGATTAAAGCTTGTTTACATCAAATGTGACTCGTTAAGACAACTATATTTTCGTTTATTAAAAAATTAATTTGATAAAACTGATATTGCTACTAAAATTGACCTTTTTATTTGCTTTGCCGGCATTGTGATTTGCGTGGTCTTCAATGCACTTCGCGGCATTGAATCTGTGTATTTTAATTATTTTGAAGCCATTTACATTCATACCAACTATGACATATTACTTTCCCGCCATTACATAAGAGAAAATAGTATTATAATCGTGCACTGGAAAACAGCAAATTTTCGACACAAAAATTCTTAATATCGGGCCCTACTAACTAAAAAGTGGATACATCCAGTTATACACATCCGCACATTGCATCACCATGGCAACAAGCAAAGACCTGCTTTCAATATCCCCGTCACCATTATGTCGTCTTCAATTATGCCGATAACCATCCATCATCGTTACTCGACTCCAACTCTCGCCGTTTCCATTACTGCAAAATTTACATTAATAATACATTTGCTCTAAAATAGTACAAGCACTCCGTACATTTCACGTTATATTTGCGTGTATGTTATATTACGTATACGTTACGTTATTTCAAGAGCCATTCCAGCAATTCACAAATATTTATTCCTTTCGCTCTGCCTCGTGTTCTTCAACGCTGGCCCGTCCGGCGTCGCCAAGGGAGCTACTAGTCTTCTTCCCCGCAGCGCAGTCGCCGCCGGCCTGTCCGTCGTTCTTCATTCCGACCACGAGGCCGCCGCTAATTCCAGCAGCTGGCGCGCGCATCGCCAATGCATTTAAATGCTTCCATTCCGATTGCTCGCGCACGGCGCCATCTTAAACAAGAGCAGCCACCCGCTCCCCTCGTCTGCGAGGCAGCACAAGCTGTCGCTTCCCACTGATTCCAGCTCTGCTGCCCCTCCAGCCCCTGCAACTCCGCCGCTGATGTACGTCGGATTCCCTCTATCCTGCTTTAATGACACCCTGATTTCTCATAACCACACTTCCTCAATCAACCTACTTCCCCATCATCCTACTTTCTCGTCTCCCTTCTGTCCTTTCACCTCACTTCTTTCATCAACCCACCTCCCCATTATTTTACTTCCTCGGCACCCTACTATCCTTTCACCTCACTTCTTTCATCAACCTGCCTCCCCACTATTTTACTTCCTCGGCACCCTACTATCCTTTCACCTCACTTCTTTCATCAACCTGCCTCCCCACTATTTTACTTCCTCGGCACCCTACTATCCTTTCACCTCACTTCTTTCATCAACCTGCTTCCCCATTATTTTACTTCCTAGTCTTCCTACTATCCTTTCACCTCACTTCTTTCATCAACCTGCCTCTCCATTATTTTACTTCCTCGTCACCCTACTATCCTTTCACCTTACTTCTTTCATGAACCTGCCTCCCCATTATCTTACTTCCTCGTCACCCTACTATCCTTTCACCTCACTTCTTCCATCAACCTGCTTCCTTATCATTCTTCTTCCCCCATCACTCTATTTCTTTGCTTTTCCGCTTCATCGCCCCACTTCATCACCCCGCATCGCTTCCCCGTTGTTCCTCCATATATCACCACTTCCTCCATCAACTCGCTTATCCATCACGGAAAGAAATTGGAAATCAATCCAAAATAAGAGCAAAAACTCAAATGTCAATATCATAATGGATAATAAGTGCCCTGTTTCCTATCTCGGTTTCAGGAAACCACTTCCACTTCCGGATGAGGCATGTAATTGGGATTCACTGACTAGATACTTCAAAGTTGTGAACAAGATTTCACCACTCTATATTCCACTTACGTCTTCCCCAATCGCCGCCGTCGCCGTCGCCGTCGTCGTCGTCTCTCCCCGGCCGCCGTGCTTCCGCCCTCGCTCTTAGAAAATAATAACGTTGTCTCGAGGTCGTACAATAACTTTGGGGACATCTCTAATTAGTTTGTAGTTTATAGGGGGCTATCTGTTTGCGAGGCGCGCGGCGGCGCGCGGAATACCGAAGCAGACGTCGCCAGCGCCGTTATTACTCCGCGCGGCGCGGCGTCCGCGCGTCCAGGGCGCGCCACTGTTTTTAGGCGGCGGCGCTCGCCCATTGCGCCGCATTCCGCTGTATGAAGCTGCTGGGACCCGCCAACCCTCCCCGCCTCGCCCCCCTAGGCCTCTCCCTGCCGCTCCTGCACCCTTCTCTCCCAGCCTCGCCCCGTGCTCAGTCCAAACGTACTTGTAATAATAATAATAATAATAATAATAATAATAATAATAATAATAATAATAAGAAGAAGAAGAAGAAGAAGAAAAAGAAGAAAAAGAAGAAAAAGAAGAAAAAGAAGAAAAAGAAGAAAAAGAAGAAAAAGAAGAAAAAGAAGAAAAAGAAGAAAAGAAGAAAAGAAGAAAAGAAGAAAAGAAGAAAAGAAGAAAAGAAGAGAAGAAAAGAAGAAAGAAGAAAAGAAGAAAAGAAGAAAAAGAAGAAAAAGAAGAAAAAGAAGAAAAAGAAGAAAAAGAAGAAGAAGAAGAAGAAGAAGAAGAAGAAGAAAAAGAAGAAGAAGAAGAAGAAGAAGAAGAAACAAGTCCGGGTAGCCGAGATCGGTAAGGCAGTAGTGCCGTGGCAATGACGGGCGGATAGCGGGTTCGACTCCCGCCTAGGGCATGGGTGTGTTTGTGTTTGTTTGTGTGTGCCGTCCATTTATCCTTCATTATCATCATCATTCCATCTTCCATCCCCCCAGGACTAATAACCCTGGGGTATAAATTCAGCCTGATGCTGTTTCTCCTGATTAATTTCATGCAAGACTTACAACGTGATAAAAGATACTGAGACTGTACAAGTGCATGTATGGCGTGGTCCACGACGGCTGATTTGCGAGCAAAAAAAAACCAACAGAAATAATGGTAAAGATAATAAAAATAATGCGAGTAATAATAATAATAATAATAATAGTTTATTACAGCAAAGAGCGTCTTTAAAAAAAAAAGTACAAATAAAAAATACGAACATAAGAATTAAACATAACTTTCACTTCTTAAGAAGAACCTTCGTAAGGGTGAGAAAGTAAAAATGTGTACAAGTAGGTAACTTGCGTTTGTCCATCTTCTATTATCATCTCTCCCTTTACATTAATTCATCTCTTTGATTACAACTGTTGTGACGTGGATATGGTGGTAGAAACCGTGTTCTCTCGACCTTTGTGTGAGACTGGGAAGACTATACCTAACACACCATGGAGGTCGCGGTAACTCGGTTGACACGAACTAAAATAGTACACAACTATAACTATATTTCAACTTTAGAAACCAGCAGAGAACCGACCGAGCGCGATGAGGGAGCGGTAGCTCTGTGCATCAACTGAAGTTACTGCAGCGACCCTGACCGGGAGGTCATAGGTTCGAGTCCTGACGGCGGCAGGATTTTCGACACTAGCTTTTCAGCTAGGTCGGCGCCAGATCTCGCCATGCAGCTGGGGAAGACCACCGCTATCTCCCGAGAAACCAACATGCACTACACTAATGGGACTAACGACGCAGTTGACGCGCCCGGAAACACGAAAAAAACAAACCAAACCAAACCACGAGGGGGCAGGTTGACGTCCTCCGCGGTGATGACGCTCTTCGGAGGAGAGTCACTTGCCCTTGCTAGTGCAGCCAGATAAAGCAGCGCGTCCCCAGGAGTATCTGCAGCGGCATAGGACTGTAAGAGTTTTCGTTTTAATTTCCTCCTCGATCATTATGTTGCTCTCCTGATAATTCGTGCTTTGTTTCATTAAACTGAATTTTAAGCATTGAACACCTTGCTTTTGCGATTGCTATTGTCGACTACCTAGAACTTATTTTTATTGTATTGATAAATGTCCAACTATTTAATAAATCATGCTCTCTTGGCTCTTTAGTTCCATTTACTGGTTATTTCACTGAAACATCTACGACCGAAGACACCATTATGAGTTGGAATTTGACAACTTTTTTTTTTATTCTCGCAATTTAATCGGTTCCTCTCATCAAGTTCACGTGAAACAAGGGAAGCTAAATCCAATCTCACATAAAAATCCCACGATCAAACCTGCCCCGAGACGCAGACTTACCCTGCTTCATCGCCCGACAGATTCACGGGCCGCAGTTGTCGCATATCAGCGCGGCGCAGTGGGCGAGCGCTGGGAGCCCAGCGGGCGGCCGGACGCGCCGCATCTCTCGCGGCTTACGGGGCCACCTACGGCCGGCGCGCGCCCGATGTTGCATGAAATTGAACGTCGAGGGCGGGCGGGCGAGCGGATGAGCGGGCGGGCGAGCGGGCGATCGGTGGAGCTGGCCGGGCGGGCTGGCGGGCCGCGCGAGTGGGTGGGCCGGCGAGCGGGCAGGAGAGCGGGCGGGCGAGCGGGCGAGCGGGCGGGCGAGCGGGCGGGCGAGCGGGCGGGCGAGCGGGCGGGCAGGCGAGCGGGCGGGCGAGCGGGCGGGCGGGCGGGCGGGCGAGCGGGCGGGCGGGAGTTCGGGCCGGCGGGCGGGCGGGCGGGCCGGCCGGCAGCCCGGCCGGCCGGCGGGCAGGCGGGCGGGCGGGCGGGCGGGCGGGCGGGCGGGCGGGCGGGCGGGCGGGCGGGCGGGCGGGCGGGCGGGCGGGCGGGCGGGCGGGCGGGCGGGCGGGCGGGCGGGCGGGAGGGTGGGCGTTCGGGCGGGCGGGCGGGCGGGCGGGCGTTCGGGCAGGCGGGCGGGCGGGCGGGCGGGCGGGCGGGGGGGGGCGCGCTAGGTGGGTGGGGTCAGATGGGCGGGGAGGCTGTCGGTCGAGCGAGAGGGATGTGCCGGCGAGTGTGTGTGTGTGTGTTTGGGTTGGAGAGTTGGCCAAATATTGAAGGAGGGGATGACGAACAGGTAGGAGATCGCTCGCACGCACGCAGGGTGCATGTGGGCGTGGCGGTTGAGTGAAAGAACGGATGGGCGAACAGTCGGACTAGGGAGTGGGCGAGCGAGTGGACGAGTAGGCGAGCTGTCCAGTGAGCGAGGGAATGTGCTAGTGCCGCGCTGGGAGGCGATCGAGCGGGCGAGGGGTGTTGCGGGAATGCAGGCGTGCGAGCGCGCGGGCGGGTGAACGAAGCGGCCGAACGCATAGCCGCCAGTAACTTAAACCGCCTGCCGCGCGCGCCGTTTTCGCTGTGGGAGCTCTAGCGGATTGCCGGCGGTCGTCTGTTACGGGCGTGGCCAAGCCCCACTAAGAGGGCACCGATAACGCAACTTGCTCCCATGTAATTGGTGGTACGGGAACCTCTCTTACGCTGCCACTACCAAAATCGGTTACCACAAAACCACATACGGCACTATTTAGAACTATTTAATTGCTAATTAATTACGCAAAAATTAATTTTTGTCGTAATTTTTGTAATTAAATATGTGTCGCATTATTTGAGCAACTATTTCTGGCACAAGCCTCTCGAATGGCTCATGAATAATGTGTTAGCTTCAGTAGTGCGAGACCGCGGCAGGATTTTCGACACTAGATTTTCAGCAAGGTCGAATTCAGTCGCTGCCTGGAGGAGAATTCTCGCGGTCGGCTGCTCTGATCGGTAGTTTTCCGTGGTTTCTCCGATCAACACCAGGCGAATGCCGGAGCAGTACACTACCAAACGGGCCACGGACCGCGCGCGCTCTGTTCTTTCTCTTCCTTGTCCTATCATCTCCCCTTACACTCACACTCACAGTAACATGCACTACACTACCACATATTCCGGGAGGCCGGTCGGGAGCTTAGAGCTTGTCCCGGCTGGGGCGGTGCCCCTTTGTTGGGAGAGTCCTGGTTAGGGGAAACCTCACTAGCCGACGGTAGGTCGACGCCGGATCTCGGCATCCAGCGGGGGATGATCACCGCCATCTCCCCCGAGAAAAACATGCACTACACTAACGGAACTAATGACAAAAGCAGTTGACGCGCCAGGAAACACGAAAAAAAACAAACCAAACAGTAATGCGAACCGAGGTTCGATTTCCAGTCGGTAAAAAAAGCTGTAGCTTTCCATTACAATGATCTCAATTCCTTTAACTGTGTGACCAAAGAAAAGCGTAGGCAGACCAAGAATGCTAGACATAAGTATGTCAGTATGCCGCGATGAAGGGAATCTCAGGTGTGGGCGATAAATAAATCTGGGTCCAGGTCTCGGAACACCACTATCCGGCTAAAGTCGGATTAATACCGACCCTAAAATACCAAATAAATATATTCATAATTTCTCTCATTCGTACACGATCGTTACTTTTTGTCGTCCAAAAATTTAATGTCTCATTTGGAAAACAAAGTTACGAAAGTGTCCTTATGGGTCAAAGTTTCCTATAAAAATTGCATTAGTTTTTTTGACACCGTTTTCTTTCGGTTTCTTTTATAGCATCATAGTATAGACACTAAATTGTAATAAAACCGTAAAATTTTTTAAATGAACGTTTATTTTCTGTCATTTGTTCATCAATCGTAGTTTTGTCACATGAATCAAACAAGAGTGTAGGTGTGAGGTTGTAGTTATGTTTACGAAGGCTATGGCTGTGCAAATATACACATTTTAGAAGATAAACGATATGTTATTTACGATAAGATCTCTACTTTTTTAAATACCAGGTATGTGAACCTGTGTGAAGTTTGGCTACAGACTTGTTGCCTTTAATGTATCTCAACAATCCCGCTTACCAATTCATTTTCTTCAACATCTTTTTTTTTGTTTCTGAAGACAACGCGTCTGAGTCATTGCATGACGCACAGTTAAAATTCATAGATCTCAAAGCTTGGTTTAATTTAAAAAAATTACATTGAAACCAAAAGTATTTTCATTTATCCTGAATTATCCGTTAATTATGTTTGGAACAAAAACAATAGGTATTGGAACACAAGAAAAATATTTAAACTTTTTGGCTTTGCAACAGTTAGGTAATTTCTTCTCGGTTACCGTCCCATTTCGGCAGGATTTCATAAGTTTTTTTAATGATATAGATAATTTTAAATGAAAGGCAAATAATTGTAAATTCCTAGATAGAATAGATAGAATTAAAATACCCTGTTTACGTGATTTTAAATAATTTCCTGAATCGAAATCTCACTGCGCTGGAAAAGGCAGAGTCATGGAGAATCAACATTCCAGATTTCCTTCATGATGCATTTCAGTGACGTTCGGAACGTCACCGAAAATAATTTAGACGAATCTCGTCCTCATCCCTCGTTTAATTCCGACCACCGTCAGCAAACCGGTATTGTTTAACGCACGCGGGCTGCCCAAAAACGCGTTACTTGGCTGCGCGATCAATACTCATTCGTCGTCATAACGATGCTTTGTTGTTTTTCAGCGCGGACGCGCTCCCGCGCGCTCTGCCGGCGCCGCAGGTGACTAATTACGGGCACGCGACGCGTAACGCAGATATAAAGCCCTCGCGAAACAAATCGCCTTTAATAACATATAAAATTACACGGCACGTTTTCATTCACGCGAAATATTGATCTGGCGACCGCGTGGCATTTTAAAAATCGCCGTCTGTGTTAGGGCGTTATGGGTAAAGCTGTAGGGACTGTAGAATTCATTTAATCAGTGATGCGTAGAATTACACTGTACGAGTGCTAGAAAGTGAAAACCGACATGTTTTGTTTTTCAAAATATTCTACTGTTTCTATATCGGTATGTCGTACATCAAGAAAATGTTAATTTCCTGGTTTGTATCTAGATTCACGAAATATACAACTATATTTTTTTTCGTAACTACATATGTGGCTATGGATGAATAATGTTCAGAAGAGCCCGCATACACATAGGACTAGAAACTTTGGAACGTCAGATATTGTTTAGACTTATGGTGAATTGAATGAAATGAACCCTGGATATCTTATTGCTCTGTTTTGCACCTCCATAGCAGTCTTATTTGTTTTGGAATAAGATGTCTATGCAAGTTAGCTTGGCTCTTCGAGGCGTTAATTTGATAATCCATCGATCTTTAAAAGAACATAATTTTGAAGGTTATCTACTGAAGTATCCGGAAAGTTATTGGATCTAAAAGTATTTTCGCCTAAACCATACGTACGATCCTTTCCAAATTGAAGAAACCTTGTCCATGTGGCTCTAGTTGAAGCTTTGACATTTTGGAAAACATTCTTTAAAATTTGGGGGTACTTTACATGAAGCCTCCGGACATTTTCTAAATTTTCTCAAAAACGGCTCCAATTTTTTTCTTTGAATTTCTTGTAAGAAAAAAATACATATATAAAGGTGGCATATGTCCGATTTTCATGGTTAACTCTCAATTTTCGAAAATTGCAAAAGTTTGCACTTTTTTCGGCGTCTTCCTACAACTACAAAATAGAAGACAGACATTTTTCCTTCAAATAAAGTTTGTTGCGCATAAATAGTTCTTTCAATAATGTAATGCACATTTTTTTGGAAATGTTTGTAGTTTTCGTGCAATAGTGCATGCAATATTTGCAATTTTAAAAAATTACAAAAACAAGATTTTCTCAAAAACGGCTACAGATTTTTTCTTTAAATTTGTGGTAGGGTTAGTTCCAAAAGAACCCTATATCATGACATAAAGGCCATATTGCTTAAATTCTTTTGTTTTATCAAATATTTCAAAAATAAATTTTTTGACGCGCTCTTACGTCCTTAAATTAACATTAAAGGCAATTTCTTCACATTATTATATTTATGAGTACATGTGCTTTAAATAATTTTCTTTTTGGTGTATTCATTTGTTTGTTTGTTTTTTCAAAAATTACACAAGGTAATTTTTTTTAAATACCTTTCACCCCGTTAATATGGACATTTTTATCAATTTGTATGCATTATTACATTTGTGATTGGAAGTGTTTAAAAGACTTCAAATTAACTTTTTCGAGAACTCAATATATTTCTGTTGAAAATAGCTTCAAATTTCGCATTTACAGTAATGCTTAATCGCCATTTTCTTAAATATCGCTTAAAAGTTTTCAATGAGAATTTCTATTTAGGAGAAGTTTTAACTCTTCTTTAATATTCTTGAAGTAATAATTCGTTTGTACTACTAGAAAAGCAAAAACTTGAGAAAATGTCAATACAAAATGTACTTTCGGCCACGATAGATGGCCGGAAAATGGAGCAAGTGTTGTTGGTTTGCTATGTTTATGGAAGGCGTTTAGTGTATGAACACAAATTAAGAAAAATGAAGCATTTTCACTCAATTTTATTTTATTTTTTGGGCGCAAATGCATGTTTAGATTAGTTTCATTTTTACAGGTACTTAAAACAACAAATACACAAAGAAACAACAAAAAAATGAAAATAGATTTTATTACAAACAAAGAACTGAAAATAGATTTTATTACATGGGAGTTTTTTTTTTTTTTCTCCCTTTCAAAATTCAAAATTTATTGCTTGTTTATCCTTGAAAATAGATTTTATTACATGGGAGTTTTTTGTTTTTTCTCCCATTCAAAAATTCAAAATTTAAGTAGTATATGACTTAGTGTAAAGATCACAGAATTTTGAAAATGTGCACACAATTTCACTTTTCCCCATAGCACGTCATACGCAGTTTTTAACTGTTTTTTGACGTAAAATAAAATAAATAAAATAAAATACCCCCAAATTTTAAAGAACGCGTCTTAAACCCGCAGAGTTTTGAGCGGTCGACCGCGGATTATTAATTTTGGAAAATATCCTTCAAATAGTTCAGACGCTAGTGTTGTTCACAGACGACAAACGTGAAATCTGAGTACACAATTTTCTATATGCTACATTAAATAGCATACACTTCCCACTTAGAGTCGTGGTAACTAAGGTTATTCTAGGCATTGTCGGATCCCCTGGGTTCCCTAGACTTCCCCACGGGACCAAGAAGTTCATTTTTTGCATTTATTGCCAGCAATGTAAATTGCTCCATCGTAATTTACAAATTGTGTGTAAATCTTAATAGAGCATCTGAGAGCAATTAACGAGATAGTCAGTAAATCTCCCCAAGACATGATCCCCAATGTCTTGAGGGCACTGACTGTTGATCGTGGCATAGCCCCAGAGGTTCCAACCACCACAGGCAGGATTCTGACGTTGGGCACTCCATGAAGTTGGGCTGCCAGGGAATGACTGGTTGGTACTTTACCACTTTTTCCTCTCCTGCTTTTAGAAGGTTAGACACATCCTCGTGGCGGACAGTCACATCGACCACATGGACCCCCTCCCGGCTTTTTATTACCAGGTCAGGTTTGAGTCTAACCCCTTCGGCAACGGAGAAAAAGGCTTCCGGGGACACAGTGAAATTAAGGAAGTAATTTACAATAAATTGGAGTAAGATTTATCCAATTTTTCTGCATCACGGCACCATAAAACGAGTTTTTCTCTGAAAAAAATCACCTGTTTTGCCGCAGCATTACAAAACTTTCTCTACACTTCGTATATTATTCCGTAAATGCGTATATATACGAGAAAGTACAAAACATCATAACGGTCAATCTTGGGTGAGCGACGGGTTGATTCCAGTCGCAAACCAAACGCTTGCATGGTACACAGAAAGTTGATAACCATGTCTTCTGACATTGTTACTCTACCCTCACCATATATTCTTCCAGGAAGGGATGATATGGAAAGTATTATTAATTCAAATGTGTAAGCATAAGGCACTTTCATATTCACTCTCTCATTAGAAGAAATGAAATTGAAATGAATCAGCAGCCGTGAAATCATATCAGTGGTCACGGTTAATTGTTACTTGGCTCCCAGAATCCCCTCGCCCCATCCCATTTCTTCCACAAAGAAGCTGACGCACAGAATGTCGCGCGAAAGCTTTTGACAATGTTGCTAATTTTCCTCTTTTTATCTATGGAAATTATGTATACTGTATTTTTACAATTTTCCAGAAAGTGATCCTTTAGTTGGAGTAACAAGAAAATTTCCTTTTAGAAGCCAGGAGAGGGTGGTCCGTTAATCGGAATATAATTTTCCTACCATACTTGAATATTGAGGTGACCATTTTTTACTATGAAAATAATGACGAAAAGAATTAATAAAAAAGCACTTCTAAATAAATGAAACATTTGATTAATTCAAACAAAAATGCACTATTTATTATTAGGCCTACATCCATCTTAAATTATTCAATTACACCACAAAGAATTTTTCTTTGAATTAATATTTTTTGTCAATATATCATTTTCTAACAATATATTGGAAATTTTGGAGCAAGAAATATCCTTCATATTGGATTTTACAGTAAATGCTGCAGCAAGAGTATCAATATTCATTAGTAATTTCTCACTTGATTATCTAGGATAATATATTAACACGAGATTAACTCTTTACTTTTAAAATTTCGAAAAGGAGGACAGGTAAGAAGACACTTTTCAAGGAAGAACATAACCTACAAAAGGGTATTCCTTTGTACTGTAGAATGTATGGTTTAACAGGAAAGCTTTCAGTTTATTTTTGAATGTGTGTATTGAGTTTAAGATTTTAAATTCACTAGGGAGTTTGTTATATAGTGTGATGATTCAAAAACGGTACTTTTTTGAAAGAGTGAAGTTTCACAGTATGGGACATGCAGATTTCTGTTTTGTCTAGTATTATAGTTATGAACATCAGTATTTAGGGTAACAGAGTCCTTATAATAAGAAATAAAAGAGGTCATCTTCGTCAACATATCAGCTTTATTAAGATAGCCGGCTTTCGACGGCTTTGCCGTCATCGTCAGTCTCGCTGCTGTCGGCAAAAGTCGAGCGACTGTGTAGACTGACGATGTCGGCAAAGCCGTCGAAAGCCGGCTATCTTAATAAAGCTGATATGTTGACGAAGATGACCTCTTTTATTTCTTTTTATAAGAACGTCAACAACACCCAATCAGAATTCCCACAATTAACAGAGTCCTTGTTTTCCATAAGCGTCTTCTTTGTGAAGATAAATATTTCAAATATGTATATGCATGGGAGTGGTAGGATTTGTAATTTCTTGAAAAGTGGTTTTCAGGACTCATGTTTGTGAGTGTTTGTCATTGTTCTTAGTATTCTTGTTTGGATGATAAAAGTGCGAATACTTTCTGGGGAGTTTCCCAAGAATATGATTCCGTATTTCAGTTGCGACTGGACATTTGCAAAATACACTGTTCGTAGTGTATCCAAGTTTGAATTTGACTGAAGGATGTAGATGGCATAGCATGACTTGGTAAGCTTGTTGTTTAGATCTGTGATGTGGGCGTTCCATTTTAAATCGTCTTGAATTGTCAATACAAGGAAAGTTCAGAAGATTGATAGATTGATTTTTTCGAGTTTCCGGGCGCGTCAACTGCTTCGGTCATTAGTCCCGTTAGTGTAGTGCATGTTTTTTCGGGAGATAGCGGTGATATTCCTCCGCTGGATGGCGAGATCCGGCACCGACCTACTGTCGCCTAGCGGGGTTTCCCCCTAAAAAGGACTCTCCCACCAGCGGGGCACCGCCCCAGCCGGGACAAGCTTTAAGTTCCCGACCGGTCTCCCGGAATATGCGGTAGTGTAGTGCATGTTAGTGTGTGTGTGTGTGTGTGTGTGTGTGTGTGTGTGTGTGTGTAAGGGGAGAGGATAGGATAAGGAATGGGAAGGACAGATCGCGCGCGGTCCGTGGCCCGTTTGATAGGGTACTGCTCCGGCTTTCGCCTGATGTTGATCGGAGAAACCACGGAAAACTACCGATCAGTGCAGCCGGCCGCTAGAATTCTGCTCCAAACACAGACTGAATTCGATCTAGCTGAAACGCTAGTGAGGAAAATCCTGCCGCCATGGGGAGTGGGAACCTAGGACCTCCCGGTTAGAGGCGCTGCAGTGACATCAGTTGATGCACTGAGCTACCGCTACCGGTAAAAGTGCAGAAGAACTGTCCTCCCTAATGGAGGCCGATTGGTCACCTTACATATGTGAGTTTCAGTTTCCGTGCGAAGAAAGTAGGTCGCTGAGAGAGGTGGTCATTCACAGATATTTCACTGTATTTTGAAACTGCTTTAAAATCTGGTGATGATGCCCGTAAAATTATAAATGAAATTATTTTGAAAAATCTTTATACAACAGCTTTTATTTTTATGCAAATCAATTTCATGTGTATTTTAACAAATTCGCAAGATATAACTTATATTCTGTTCTGGAAAAATACGGAACGTTTCGTGGGGAGACAGTCTAATTTGCATTTCATTATTACAGCGACGAACTCCTGTCTTAAGTTATTAAGCCTCTCCTGTTTGGTTGGTGATAAGAAAGGGAATGAAAAGGGAAGAAGGTTGGTTTTCATGTAGTCACTATTTCATATATTGTTATTATATTCCTTTTTCTCAATGTAAATCAGATATTTCAAGTAAAATTAATGACCAGCATTAAAACCTTTATGTTCTGCAGGATTTCTACAGTCTAAGCTGTTTACAGTTGGATATCACTCCATCTTTATTTCAGCTGTGAATTTGGATTTGCTTCTTTTGAAGTTCAAGTAAACGTTTTGAAGAGAACAGATCCATGACCTCGCAGTAAGCAATAAGTGAACGGAGATAGAGATATGAGGATAACAGATTTTAGGGTTTCTCAGAGATATTATTTAAGCTTGTGATTTATCATCATTATTATTATTATTATTATTATTATTATTATTATTATTATTATTATTATTATCAGTGCATTATTAATAAAATGCACTGATAAATTAAACGCCTGGAACGCACTCCAAATTACTTATTAATTTAATATAAATAATTTTATATTTTTAGTATAATTTAATAATTATTCCCGAGGTACCGGAACGCCGTTCCGTCACGTTCCCAGTTTTTTTGAGTTCAGCTACAATTCCTACTTTCCCTGATGTTTTGTTACTTTTAATTTTCTTGATGTATGAATAGATTTCTCCTTGTGTTGGAGGTGGCGAGTTTTCTTGTGGGATTTCTGGTTCTATTTTCCGGAATCTCTCTTTGGGTTCTGAACAATTTAGAAGCCGTGAAAAATAAGTGGCTAGTTCTTGGCAATTATAATTATTACTATTATTATTATTATTATTATTATTATTATTATTATCGCCGTTACCATAATTTTTTCTTTGTTTCAGAGTAGATGTCGCTGACACCACCATGTGTGTATGTGTGTGAACTTGGGAAGATACAGATACTACAATCAATGGAAAAGAGAACCAACAGGAAAATCATTTACAGGTTAGTATTCGAGAGATGATGCAATCCAAATATTTAGTCAATCAATTACTCTTAAATATTTTATACAGTGAATATTTTCAATATCAGCACAAGAAAAGACGACAAAAATCCAGCCTAATCCGACCACCCGGGTCTTGACCTATAACACTCTAATTTTGTTGCACGTCACGTGCGCACCTATTGGTGTACTGTACACCAACCTCTCTTGCAGATTTAGCCATAGACATATAACAGTTAAGCTCAGATTAATCAACCCTCATATTTCAGCCTCAGATTAGCAGTCCCTCAGATTTAGCAATAGGCATATAACAGTTAAGCTCAGATTAATCAACCTTCAGATTTCAGCCTCAGATTAGCAGTCCCTCAGATTTAGCAATAGGCATATAACAGTTAAGCTCAGATTAATCAACCCCATATTTCAGCCTCAGATTAGCAGTCCTCACATTCAGCCATAGGCATATAACAGTTAAGCTCAGATTAATCAACTCACAGATTTCAGCCTCAGATTATCAGTCCTCAGATTTAGCGATACGCATATAACAGTTAAGCTCAGATTAATCAACCCTCAGATTTCAGCCTCAGATTAGCAGTCCCTCAGATTTAGCAGTAGGCATAACAGATTTTTAGAAGAAGATTTGAATAGTAGCAAGACATGATTACGTCCTGACGAGAAGTGTTAGTGAAATACTTAAGCGATACCTAGCGTTCGAAGTTCAAACGTGCAAAGGAAAAAAATGGAGTGGGCAAGAACTGTACCTGCCTCTACTATGGCCCATTGGTAGTGTAGTAGCTTTCCGTGGTGTGATTCCGGGTTCGATTCCCGGTCGGGGCAGAAATTGTTTTGCTTCCCTTTAAAATCACCCCTGTTTCTGTAGCTGTATGACAAAGAAAATCTCAGGCAGGCGGAATTTCGGGTTACGGTGAAGGGAATACGTCATGATCCCTGGAAGTCTCTATTTGCCTCAAGCCAAGCTGCATGTAATATGCACCTTGTTGCAAGCGTGGGAATTAAACGACCCAGGCGTGGGCCCAGGCGTGGTGGACGCCGTTAGCTAGTAGGCAAAGTCAGACAATTAACCCAAAATGCCAAATGTATACATACTGTAGCGAATATTGCGTCATCTGCCGGCGCCACCACAAAGTACATGGTATGCGCGGATTGCAACATCTTCCGGCGGCCCTCGAACCAGATGTCCGGAAGGCTTTGGTATCTGCGCGACAACGGATGTAATTGGCCCAAGGCGGCCGGCGACCGCGAGTCAGTCTGAAGTGAGCTGAGCTGTGGTGTGTATCGCGGTGAATATCAGTGCAGTGATTGTGCTCAGTGACGTGAACCGTGGCCAGCGCCGTGAACTGTGGTCAGTGCAGTGGACTGTGGCCAGTGCATCGAACTGTGGTCAGTGCTTAGGACTGTGCGACAATGCAAGAGAAGTGAACAGTGAAAATAAATGATCACGAGAAGTATAGTGTAAATAAATAATCAAGAGAAGTGTGCCGTATAAAGAATAATCAAGTGAAGACTATCTGTACATAAATCAAGTGTTTTCAGTGATTGTGTTAAGAAACAATATAAACGTTTTTGTTAAAATAACATCTGTATTTTAATTCACTACGTAGATTCGTAACAATACATACATGCAGGAACTATGCCTCCTCAAATGAGGATTGTGGGCGTTAGGGGTTAATTTGATTTCGTTGATCGGTTGCGAGGCGTTCATTAATAATTTCGCGTCCGCATGACGCGTGTAGCTGTCGCGGGCGCGAGCGCGCTGCTGTAAGTCTGCGGTGGTGGTGATGGCGGCGCCGCTAGCGCCATCCATCATGGCGAGGGGCGCGGGCGCGTAGCGCGCGGCATTTGTTGCTGCCACAAGACAAAGAAGCAGCGGAACTCCCGCCAGCACCCGGCAATGACCGATTGACTCGAATCGTTTAACACTTCCAGAAGCTCCGTTACGACAGACCGGAGAGAACGAATGTAGTGAAAAGCTGGAAGAGACGAGGTTTCAGATGCCTTGCTTTAATCTTTTCAATGACGCAAAGTTTCACGTTATTCCGATCCCTAGTTAGTCCGTAGCTTTTTCGCCCGTTCCTGTGATGAATTCTTTTAAAGGATCGGTTCTGCCGTGAGTTGCATGATGGAGTAATGGAAGCATTAAAAGAAGGGGAAACGGGAGAAACTCGAGAAAAGCCACTGCCAACCCGCTTTATCTCAAATTCTCACGAATTGAATTCGCCGAAATCCATATGTACCCAGTGCCAGCGCCAGGTGGGGCAGACCGGGCGATCACCCGGATCCCCGCGAATCAAGGTGCCTGATGGGAAAAAATTAATAAAAAAATTGAAAAAGAAATTAATACTCGAGCAAATCGTTATCGTAATTTTATAAGTCGCGGTACAGTAGTCTGATATTTCAAAACATTTCCAATTCATTGTTAACCTTAAATATTTAACTACAGTCATTATTTGTAAGGTAGGACTCTATTAAATGAATCAATTGATGCTAAAATTAAAATAGGTTATACTGAAATTCTTAATATTATTTCATGTACTTAACAACGTTATTTAATTCAACAGTAATTAAATACAGTTTTTTTAAAATCCCTGTGGAAATTGTATTATCTGATCACTAATTACTTTTATCTCACAACACGCGGCTCGATGGTCCGGGGGTATGATTCTCGCTTTGGGTGCGAGAGGTCCCGGGTTCAAATCCCGGACGAGCCCGTTGTTTTACAAATATAGATCGCTCTCCTACACTCAACGGCAGGATGAATCAACACTCAACCCGCGGCTCATTGGTCTAGGGGTATGATTCTCGCTTAGGGTGCGAGAGGTCGCAGGTTCAAATCCCGGACGAGCCCTTTATTTTACAAATATAGATCGCTCTCCCACACCCAACGGCAGGATGAATCAACGCGCAACCCGCGGCTCGTTGGTCTAGGGGTATGATTCTCGCTTTGGGTGCGAGAGGTCCCGGGTTCAAAACCCGGACGAGCCCGTTTTTTACAAATATAGATCCTCTCCCACACTCAACGGCAGGATGAATCACACACAACACGCGGCTCGTTGGTCTAGGGGTATGATTCTCGCTTTGGGAGCGAGAGGTCCCGGGTTCAAACCCCGGACGAGCCCGTTGTTTTACAAATATAGATCGCTCTCCTACACTGAACGGCAGGATGAATCATCTCACAACACGCGGCTCGTTGGTCTAGGGGTATGATTCTCGCTTCGGGTGCGAGAGGTCCCGGGTTCAAATCCCGGACGAGCCCGGGTTTTATTGAACCGATTAGCAATATTCGTAACGGTATACTTCATTGCCAGTGGTATTTATATTTACACAATTTCATTATAACCGCCTCCATTATCAATGACATTTTGCGAAAGTTAGGAATGCGTCGTACACCATCTGCGCGTCTATTTGATTTTATGTTTAAAATTGACTGCTCCATGGCATGAATACTTTTTTCTCTAATATTGTATCGGGTTCTTAAAAGTGATTCTTTAATTTAACTGAAGTAATCATAATTACAAGGACTGACATCCTGTGAGATAGGAGGATGTCCCAGAATCTCCCGTAGTCAGCGGCGCAAGAGTTCTCCACATGAGGTGGCCCTGTTGAGGGGTTATCCTTCACATCATCTCTGCCTAAACAGGCTTTAACCCATCGTGCGGCTGTGGAATATGGCGACTCTACATTACTACATGCTTTACGCAGTTGCTGAATACATTCTTGCTTACTTCAATTTCGTGCTCCTTGAATTTTTTGCTACTAACGTTGCTCTATCTCTGTAATCATGGCATTAGGGCCTTTGAACTATTGCTATGAAGGTCAACAATTTACAATGGGCAGTAGACTGACAGAATACAGATCCCGCTCGCTGCATATACTCGTCTATACTTGGGGAATAGATGAGTGTATGATTAATTTGAGGGCAGTATCTCCAAGAGGGAATATGGCATGGTTTTTCGCGTCTTTCTTGGTCGTGACGCTAGGCACTTGATCTGCAACACTGCTTGATACGGTGGCGATTATGCGATATCTTGCTGCAGGACGGAGAAAGACGCATAATTCGTGCCATATTCCATTTGGCATCTTGGAGATACTACACTCAGCTCCCACGTTAGAAAAACGTATAATAACGTATAATAGTCCTTCCTTTAGTTGCGACAGATGTCACCACGTCAGCTCACCGGTTTTATGTTACAGCAATATTCTCATTACTTTCTTTCCAACCTATGTACGAGCATGTTCCAACCCCTACATTAAATACATCATTTCACTATGTGAAGAACACGCTGATTTCAACTTCTTTTAAATAAGTAAAAGTACATGCGTTGTCATGGTTTCTCTCTTCCGTAATAACAGTCACAATTACTGATAATATTTTGTCAATACAATGGGGGTTCTTCTTCTCCTTTTTCAATGATGCGTAAATCAAAACATCATTATATTCTACTTTATTCATAAAATATTTTTCTCATGAAAAATTGAAAAGGACAGGTACATCATACGCATTCAAATGTAACTGTTTCTTTTGTTCTAAACCTATTGCAGAAACAAGTAGAAATAGACGTTCAATTTTCATATCCTTACATCTTGAATACACAAGAAAATATTAGCATCAATTGAAATGTTATTTCTTGTTATTCCTCATTATATCATTGTGAGGTACGGCGTAGTACCCTGCTGAAATAAACCTTAATTTCTGCAAACAAAACATGGGCTCGTCCGGGATTTGAACCCAGGACCTCTCGCACCCTAAGCGAGAATCATACCCCTAGACCAACGAGCCGATATGCTACTTATTCAGCCGTGAAACACTTTATGACAGAACTTCCTCTTTTGCACTTTAATAAAGAATTTTGTTACATATTAATTTTCGAGTAAGATTTTAATTTTTGGTAACATTTTATATTTTGGGTAAGATTTTTATTTTGAAATGTCTTCCTTTGATGACTCGATTACTTTAGCTTAACCTGCATGAAACACTATCAGATGCCGCTGGAGTTGTTTTACGCGATCTTTTTCTCTTCTATTTTGGCTGACACTGAGACAGCAAAGCTATAAAGAAAAGGCTTTTTTTATTATTTATTTAAGGTCGGGCTCGGCTGGCCCGCGCTGGTTGTTGCCCACTGCCGCCAGGGGCGATAACGCCCTGCTGACGTCATTCCGTGGCGGCACTTTTGATTACGTGCGGCCGGTCACGACAATTTCCACGAATGCTTATGGTCGAATGTTAAACCCAAAATGTTGCTGGTATTTGTTATTCTTATATTATGGTCACGAATTTTCGAGACTACTGAAGACGAGTTCAGAACTTTCCGAGATCTCGATAAAACCATAAATTCTGATTTCGTTTTTGACAAGATGAATCCTGACAACTTGGACCATTCGTATTTGACCAATTGTGTGGACCAATTGTATTGAGGGATTCTTGCATAATAGTTGTGATTAGATTGATATCTTTGCCGCTACAGAGGTGGGTGATATCATCAGCAAATAGAAATATTTTCACTGGGCTTTTTACAATATTATTAACTTCATTTATGGCAATGAGAAATAATATCACGCTGATCCTCCAGGAAGGATATTTGGCATCTCAACGTGCTGTGACGTCTTATCTTGAATATGGATTTGGAGAAATCTGTGTTCAATGACGTTGTTTATGAAAGCAAACATATTCCCCTTGATCGGCAATGTAGAAATGATAGATAGAAGTCTGGATTTTTTAACCATTTCGTAGGCCTTCTCGAGATCAAGCGAAACGACCATCGCATGGTGGTGCATGCTAAGGGCATCACAGATTTCTGAATCAATTCCGACTAAGTGGTCATTGGTGGAGCGAAAAGTTCTGAATCCACTATGGAAAGGAGACAAGAGGCTTTTTGATTCTAGTGACCATCTTAAACGGTTGCACACCATCTTCTCAAGAAGCTTACAAAGATTGCACGTTAAAGATATGGGGTGATAACTAGATGGATTGCATCTGTCCTTATTAAGCTTAAGAATAGGTATAACTATAGCTTCTTTCCATTGATCCGGAAAGGTCTGAGTTGACCATATAACATTATATATCTCAAGAAGGTGTTCCAGGGCATTTACAGGTAGGTTTTTAAGAAAACTGTTAGGGACGTTGTCAGGGCCCGGAGCCGAGTTGTTACTTTTCTTCAACACGTCAACAGAAGTTCGTCCAAGTTGAAAATTCTGTTATAATGGTCATCGTTGGAACCTAAAAATGAATAAATAACGTCTTGAGACATAAGAAATTTCGTTTCAAGAGTTTTAAAAATCTCTGGATCATAGTTGCAGTTGCTGGAATTGTTAGCAAAGAATGCAGCAAGTAAATTGCTGATGTCTTGAGGTTGTGACTATTTATTACCGTTTAAGTCCATTGCCATGAATGAGGTGGAGTTCATCGGTGCGCCACTAATCGACTTGACTTTTTGCCATAACAAAGAGGAGGGGGTTTGTCTAGTTATTGAAGATGTAAAATTATTCCAGGATTGAAGTCTTAATGTTTTTTATAATAAGCGGGCTTTGGCCCTAGCTTTCCTAAAGAGGATTCCGTTTTCAATTGTTTTATTCTTCTTGTATTTTCGGAAATATTTTTCTTTTCCTTGATGGCCGCAGTTAATGCCTCATTCCACCAAGGAACCTGGTGTTTCCTTATTCTTCCAGAACTTAGAGGGATGGATGAACTAGCCGCTAATGTCATCATATTAGTGAAGTCCTGAACTGTCTTATTTGTATGAGGAGGAGGAGACGAGTCCGGTTTAGGAAGGTTGTCGACATTATAATTTATGATGTGCTGGTGTTGTAACCAATTAGCACGGTTAATCAACCATTTAGGGTGGGTTTTGAGATTCTTCGCCAATTGTCGGTCGGAGAAATTGATGGAGATGGGGTAATGGTCACTGTCATAAAGTTGATCAAAATTGCACCAAGCACATTTAGTAGTAATATTACTAGTCATTAGACTTAAATCTATTGCACTCTCAGTACCATTGCTTGCGTTAAATCGTGTAGCACTTCCGTTGTTCAGGAGGATTAGGTCATCATATTTATGGAGCCATTCTTCTATAGTTTTGCCTCTTCTGTCAGTTCTTTGAGGGCGCCACATGGCGTTATGGCTACTAAAATCATCCACTGTAATAAATGGTTTAGGAAGTTGTATTATGGTAATGTTACGTTTGAGAATATTCAACATTTGGCTATTCGGTAAGTAAATATTACATATAGTCACAACTATATTAAGCTTAATCTATACGGCCACGGCTTCTAAGGAAGTTTGAAGAGGAATGTTATGACGAAAATTATCTTGTTTCATAAAAGCCGCTACACCCCCACTTGCAATTAGAGTCTCTTCTGTTACAGAATACACTTTTATATCCACGTAACTGAGCACATGTACTGCCTTTAAAGTTGGTTTCTTGTAGGCAGAAAACTTGTGGACTGAAACAATTTACGAGAATTTTTAAGAAAAGGAATTCGGGGGTAGAAGCCATTGCAATTCCATTGAATAATATCCATAAGAGAATACAGAAAAATATATAGATGTTGTATTACAATGTAGATGCTTGAATGAGAAGCTTCAAGACGGGTTTTCTAACTTAAGCAAGATTGGCAAGAAGGGAGAGGGTTGGATCACTGTTATTCTGAATCCTGTTTCTTAGCCTTAACTTTTTCATTCATATTAGCATCAAGTTTTTTGATAATTCTCGAGCACCTATTTTTCGCACCACGGTTTGGTAAGGTCTGGTGAACAGCTTTTAACATTGCTATAAACGATGCAAAATCATCTGTGAGTTTTCTGGCAATTGTTACAGTACAGTTATTACCCTTCTTTCTGTCAAAGAAGCATTGCAGTTGAAGTAAATTTAGTGGGTAATGAACATTGGAAGATTCTAAGATAGTGTTAGTATTGGACCATGACTGATCGTCAACATTTTCAGAAGGGGTTTTTGCTTTTTTCTTAATTTTGGAGGGTTGTTTCTTTTCTTTTCTTTATTTTCAGTAGTTTTATCATCCATGTCAGAGTTTTCCGAGTCAGTATCTGGGAGTTCATTCTCGCTATCTGATTGGTTGCCAATCAGTTCTGTATTCGAGCGTACAGAGCGTACGGTCTCTTTAATTTGTCAGGGTTGCAGGAAAGGTCAACGTCCATTGAGTTTTCTTTTGAAGTAACTTCGTTGCTCGCGGCCGGCTCAAGAGTAGGGGTGGCTGGCAGAGGGGGGAAGCTGTCAAGGGCAAGGTTAAGGCTAGAACTTTGGTTCACCTTATCGCTTTCCGGAAGCGTACATTCAAATGCTTTAGGAGAAACATTAGAATTATGAAAAATCTCATTAGTTAATTCTGTAACATCTACTTCTGTAGGAAGAGGTAGGGTATTAGTTAATGGAGTAAATAAAAAAATTGGAAGGGGTTCCAAACTTTTTGGAAAAATTTGGGTTATTAAATCCAGCACGAGGGTAGGTAACAGTACTACAGTTTTGACACCGAATGATAATGTTTTCTATCAGTTCATGTGGAATACTTGGGCACACATTTGAAAGAATAATTATTTTGTTCCTAGATATAAGTGGTGTTAGGGAGAAAACTTGATTAGACACAACAATGTTCTTATGGTTGTGCACTATGTCATCTGCGATTTCCTTGCTGGATAGGTACACACACAGTCTGTTGTTCGAAATTTTAGAAGCAAACTTAATATGAGAGGGATTAACTTTAGTTGATAATTTTTCAATAAATTCTACTATTGGTGCACTATTTGCCGAGTCTATGATTACAGCATTTTCTGTTTTGGGAAAGAGAGATTGCATAGTAACTTTAGCATAATTAATTCTGGTAGTCTTACTGTTCTGGTCTCCTGAAGTTTGATGAACTTGAGAGGGCTCCATAGTGTTCACGACAAAAAAAAGAAAGAAAAAAACAAACTTTTCACTTAGTTAAACACTATCACTTCACGTAATAACTCGACTTCTACCACGTTTTACATAATACTGACAAACACTGAGTCAGTAAACGTACGCTCAACGTGATTTCGCCTGGAGCGGACGGAGCGTCTGACCACCTCGGCAGTCAGGACACGACTGGATAAGACTATTTCGCAACAACGAGAAGAAATTTGTTTATTAATAGAAAATCCAGTCTCATTTTTAAATCAAGGTTCTTTGTGCAGCGACATTCTGAATGTCGTTGATTTACATTTTTTAAACATTGCACAAAACTGTTCTCCCTTAACTCAATCCTGAAAGCCAGGTTTTTACAATCCAAACACTGTCGTTCCTCTCTTCTCAGACAAAATTGCTTTTCGGATCGCCCAACTTTCCCTTAGTTCCAAGGACACGTCAGCAAGTAGCACTGCAAAGACGCTTCCCTAAATAAACAAGTTTTTTGAACAATTGCAATACGAGAAAGACAGAAATAATCCTAGTTTATAGAAAATTATATATTATATTAAATAATCATAGTATATAAACAATTAAGTGCCTTACTCTTAGTAGAGAATCTGAATCTAAAAGGCCATAGAAATAATTGAGAGCTTATTTGAAAGCTTGGAGAACTTTGAAAGAAGTTCTTCGTAGAATCTCCAACATGAAAGAACTTTTCTAGCGAGATTCATATCTTAGAGATCTATAGCAAACGCATTCTACAAAATAATGTATATATTGCGAGCCACAGTACCGTCCGGTACAAGCCGTAAGGCCAGCACCCGACCTGAGACGTCTTGGGGGGGTGGCGAACACAATTCACCAGATGGTCGACTAGCTCAGTATAGACGTCCCAGTGTGGACACAATAAATAAAAAAATAGGGGGGGCAGGGTCGTGAAGATCGTTTATGGATTGGATGCAAAAATTACAAATAACTCGGGTGAGAATCACTTTTCACTAAATTCAGAATATATTCTAAAAATATTTGCTGCTATGACAAATACATACAATGGCACACAAGAAAAAAAATCAAATACAGAATACTCTTGACTGTAAAAAAACACACACTAATAACTCAATACACAATTTCCTACTCTGCTTTACAACCCAATTGTTTAACAAACACACTTTCAGAAATTCGAAAGAATCGTTAAAATATTACTTTACAAAAGAAACACACATTGAAAATCAAAATTAATACTTTTGACTTAACATTACTTTTACAACAAAAAGGAAACACTTTCTCTCTCTAAAATCCAGAGAATGACTATTATTATAATTATACTCTTACACAAACTCTTAATCACTATATTACAATATTAGATCTTCAAATCCTTTTTGAAAGAAAAGCTTGATTCTGTTCTCACGTATTAGAAGTACGGAAACAAATGTACTTTTACTTTTCTTATCTTTTAAGCATGGTAAATCTGTTACCCTCCTTTTCTTTCTACGTGACGGATACAGAATAAGCTTTCTGATTAAACTGAATCACTCCTATCCCTACAAAACAGTTTATTTGGAACGACCTTACTGTGTTCTCGGCCGCGTAGAGCAGTCCGCTGGGCTTCCTTCTACCCCTTTTCACCGAGCTGCTTCGGCCTTGAAGCGTCGTGGCCTCGGGTTGAGAACGCAGTTGCTCCCCAGAAAACGCCTTCTTCTTCTCGTTCAAGTTTTATATTCTTGCGTGCTCTCATATGAATTTTACTTTATTTTCAATTACGGTTAATGACCAACTGGATATTCAGAGTGAAAATGAATCCAGAGATCACCCTTTTTTATACGAGCACCAACTTCAAGAGAGTATTTAAATATAAGAAAAACATGTGAGAAAAAAAAACTGGAAAGAGAAATGAATGCAAGCTATTAATTACTGCCATCTATTCAAAATTTCTCTCCCTAATTCTTCCATTATAAATTCATAACATTTCTTATTATCTTTCTTCTAAGATTATGTTGAAATCAATTTATAATAGAATAATTACCTCTTCGGGTCTTCTAGAAGAGTTTTCCTCAAAGTTGCAAATCTGAAGTCCGCTGCAATGTCACTTCCTGGCGTACCGTTTTCCATACGTCCGCCCAGTTCAGCTGCTACCTTCAGAAAGAACTTTTTCTTTCATCCGACCTCCGGTCTCGCCCTCGGTCTATGGTGGCGGTCTCTCTTGTTCTAAATTCTAATTATCATTCCAAATATTCATCCGCGTTGGCGCGCGTTCAAAATATTCCTTTCCCTCGCTTTCTTAGGGCGGTATGTGACACGTTTTCGGAATCTAAGAAAACGGACGGTCACAGTATTAAGTATAATTATGTAGAACCCTCAAATATTTAATATTTGTTTACGAAGTAAAGAAGCTATGCTGTTGGTATAACAACTATCTTTTGCTTAAGAAAGAGCTTAAAACCATTACAGTACATACGTAATAATAAAATGTAATATAATTTTCATGAGAGGGTAATCAAATGGTTGGGCTTCCTTGTAGTGTTATAAAGCAGTTGATTTTTAATTGAACCACATCGGTGCATAAATTTAAAATCACAGCCACAGCCACTGCCAGTGTAACTATTTAAACATTGATAGGTAATATCTTCACGTTTCTTGATACATTCAGTTCAAATCTGAGGTTCAAGATACTGTAGCACTCTGTCAATTTCAGATAATATCCAGACAAAGCATGCTTACTCTTCCGTAACGTCTTATTCTACTAAACGGGATTGATTGCACGCAGATTTCCAGAGATTTTTCCTCTCCTAGAATAAAATTGAAGGGTTTAGAAGTAATTTGGACATCCTATATAAACTTAGTGGGGCATGAAAAACTTTGCTTTTGAATTCATTCAAAACTTAGCACTGGCTTTACACGAAAGAAATAGGAAAATACATTCATATTCGGATGGTCCGACAAAATGTTATTCACTAGTGCGATCTAGACCCAAGAACAATGGTGTGTTTTCTTGCATATGTAATCTTGTTTTTCACACAGAACGTTTTGGCAAGGGAATATCGCTGAGAGTTATTGAGTGAATTGTATTCCTCTGGCTGACGTCAAGTAGCTGGTCGCTTTGGATGTCCGGTAACAGTACGCTAGTGAGTCATATTTTTGCTCTCACTAGGTGAAGGTTGACAGCGGCTCGTTGGTCTAGGGGTATGATTCTCGCTTTGGGTGCGAGAGGTCCCGGGTTCAAATCCCGGACGAGCCCAAGTTTTTAATCATTTACGAGATGAATGGAATATGCGTTTGGTGATAATCTTGTTTGTATATGAATATTAATATTCACAGCAGTTGCGCAACAAGGCATCACGTGAATGAAAAGCTTTACTGTCGTAATAGTGTTGCGTGATAGTTCAGGCAACTGCTATTCTAGAGGAACAGAATCAGAAGCAAAACGGAAGTGTTTTTTACGAATCTTCTTTCGAAAAAGTTTTCGAAAAAGCAAAAAAACAAGTTTTTTGCTGGATCTACATGTTTTTTAGGGTGCTAAATTCTAATTTAAGGTTTCTCATCTAGAAAAATGTGAGCTTCGCAGGGAAATTTTTTAAAAAATATAAAAATTTCTTCATTTTTCATATGTATTTTGAAAATAATACACTTCATGTAAATAACGTTTTTATTCAAAATTGAAGCAAAAAAAATTTCCTAAAGAAAGCACTTTTTTAACTTTGATCTCCTGACAAAAGATTTCCATACTACAGCGTGCCGAAAACCAGATTTTTTTGTCCTGTGGCTAAAACGGTAAAAAACTTTCCCTGGATCTATTTTCTCGCGATGATACTCTAGCTTCACTAAAACAGACCGTAAAACGACAATTGTGAATGAATGAATTCTTAATGTTAATATCTCGTGCGCACATCAGCAATGACTAATAAATTGCATGCAAAATGATTAACACTTTGATACTCTCGGAACCAGTAGGACCGCGTTTACTCGCGCACTTATTTGTACATTCCAACCTTATGTAATCAAAATATGACGGAAGGCATTGCGTTATGAGCGAAACAGTACTGTGTTCATAAATTGCTTGCATCCATGGTTTGTACCTAACTCCCAGCTACATAACGAACTCGGCATTACTCCTATCTCCGTCCATTTCTCCCTCCTATCCTCTCGCTTCTATCCTAAAATTCCCCAGATTCCCTCTGCCGTACATTTCAAAATCGGAAAACAAAATCCTCACCACAATAGACTAAAGCGAAAACTACCGCGACAGTTCTTCGACCCTCCTTGATTATCATGCACCCGATGTGGCTTCTCACATTTCATTCACATCTACTCAATGTATTCAAGTCTAAGTTTTCTCAATCAATGTTAATTTAATTCATATAACATCACTGTATCGTACGCGGATGCTGAGGGCCTTCGGGCCAAGCAGAAATAAATGAATTAAAAAAAATTGCTTGCACCAACAATACGTTCGATAATGTTCGAATTTATGGCATAAAATAAACAATTAAACAAAAGGGAAAAAATTAGGAATGAAAGAAGAAACAAGGAGCATGTAAATTCATAAGTAAGTACGGTGGTCAGGATACGGTGGCCAACTATCAACAATACACTTGTATGTTCTGGTTGTTGAAATAATGTAATTTGCCATTGTTTTCTCCATGACAAGTTAGGTTAGGTTATGAGTCATTGCTGATGTGCGCACGAGATATTAACATTAAGAACCAGACTATTTCGAACTGTAAATAAAATACTCAAACTGTAAAATATTACAAATATTAAACAAGTAAATTAAATCAAGTCAGAGGTCCCTAAAAGGATTAACCTCGGTAACTTTCTAGTATAGTTTAAAAAAATAAAACTTGTCGTGCTACAGAATGGCATCTCGTGCTATATTTCTTGTCTCTTCACTCTAGACTATTGTTTTGTTTTGCCCACCCTGTTGCTAACAGCCTAAGAATTGATGCCTAAGAACATTTTTTTCATGTTTTCTCAGGTTTTGGGATTCCTAATAGTAGAATTTAAATATGACTTTAAGAGTATTATAAAGAGTAAAACCTGGTTCTATATGTACATTTGAAAAACCGAGAGCCTATTTTAAGAAAATGACGTTTGAGCATATCTGAGAATGCGCATTTCGAAGCTCATTTTCATCCAAAACTTTCGCGTTTTTGAGAAACGTCTTTAGAACTTATTTGGTAGAATTGTAGTCACAAATGCAATAATGAATAAGAAATGTCTTTAATGTACATATTAATGACGTGAGAGATATTTAAAAAATTACATTTGTGTAAGTCTTAAATTAGAAAATAATTCAAGAAAATCTGTAAAATATGTGAAAAAGATTAAAGAAACAATTGTCCTTCATGCTTTCCTATTAAAAAGAGAAAATTAAACATTTCACGAAAAAGTAATACTTGGATCACAAAAGGAATTAGAACATCGTGTAAAAATAAACGTACTCTCTACTTTATTTCTATACGTCATGACGTATCTCAAGATTTCCTTATCTACTTTAAAAAATACAAAATATTTTTCCGAAAAGACATAAGGCATGCTAAAATCATGAAAAACCATCAGGATATTTTGAACTCAAATAATAAAACAAAAGCAATGTGTAATATAATAAAACATACTACCAAATCAACTAGAAACCCCGTAGAGAATGTTGTTTTAAAATATAACGATATAAATGTGAACGATCCGGCAACAGTGGCTAGTCTCTTTAACCAATACTTTTCGAGAATTGCTGCCGATCTCACGAAGGGTCTTCAGGCACAAAATTCAAAAACAGACAGTTCACCCAAAGTGTAGACATAATGTTCGTTTCCGCAACTTCTTCCTATGAAATTCTCAAAATAATCGGTAAACTAAAAAATAAATATTCGTCCGGTTTAGATGAATTCCCGGATTTTGTTAAAGACTTGTGCGTATGCCATTATACACCCGTTAACTCACATATTTAATGCATCTTTATGCACTGGAACATTTCCAGATATTTTCAAAACAGCTAAAATTAAGCCGCTTTTCAAAAAAGGCAACAAAAATGAAATTCAAAATTATCGGCCCATTTCTCTTCTATCAGTTTTTTCAAAATATTAGAGAGACTTTTTACATACGAATGGAAACCTTTCTCACTAAACACGACGCACTTTCAGATTGCCAACATGGATTTAGAAAATCAAAATCAACGGAAACAGCTATATTTTCTTTTCTTAAAGATGTCGCCTCATCATTGGATCAAAACGAGGCACCTATTGGATTATTTTTAGATCTTTCAAAAGCTTTTGACGTCATTGATCATGACATTTTACTTTCCAAATTACCTTCATATGGAATTCGTGGTATTGCTCTAGATTGGTTATGTTCGTACCTTAAACAACGATCTCAGAGAGTTGAAATACCTTACTGGAATGATGGAACATTACGTACGCACCTTTCCGACTCTTTGCCCGTTGCATGTGGAGTTCCTCAAGGATCGATTTTAGGCCCTACTCTGTTCCTACTTTACGTAAACGATATGCCCTCGACAATTCGAAACGGAAGAACGGTTCTCTTTGCGGATGATACGAACATCCTTTGCAATAAAGAAACCGTAAATAGTACAATATCAGATGTTTCAAATTGGTTCCGAAATAACAAATTAATAGTAAACGAAAAGAAAACGGTTTTAATGCAGTTTTCCATTTCAAATAAACAATTCTGTGCTCCATTGAAAATGAACAGTGTACCATTGACTGATGTTAAGGCAACAAAATTTTTAGGTCTCTCAATTCAGTCAAACCTTAAATGGAACGTCCATTTAAATGAATTGAACACAAAATTAAGTTCATTATGCTACGCGTTCAGAATTCTTGCAAATTCAGTCAGCCTTCATACTGCTCGTTGTGTATACTTCGCGAATGTTCATTCCGCCTGAGATATGGCATAATATTCTGGGGAAAAATCTTATAGCTCCTAGACTTTTAGATTACAAAACGAATTGTACGAATAATAACCAAATCCCACCCACGTGATTCATGTAAGCTCTCTTCATTAATCTGGGAATTCTACCATTACCGTGTCTTTTATTTACGAATCAGTGGTTTTTGTCAAAATGACTTGCTCAAGGGCGGGAATATATTTTCAGAAAATGCCAAAGTCTATTACTATAACACTCGACGTAGAAATCATATTCATCAGGTAACAGTATCAACAGCTCATTACAAAAAATTCACATACAATACATGTACATTATTTTACAACACTTTGCCAGATGACACTAAACGATTAAATTCAATAGAAAAGTTTAAATCCCAGGTGAAATCGTTTCTGCTGCAAAACTGTTTCTATACAATTAGAGACTATACTGAGCATCACAAGAAAAGGAACATTAATTTTAACAATGATACATAATGCATTATTTACCATTTGACTGTATAAATAAGTATAATCAACTTGTAATAACTATTGTACTACAGCTTCCGGTCAATGACCCCATCTCGATCAGGTTTTCGTCCAGTTTCCCTGATCCATTGAGCAAATGCTGAGATGGCCCCTTGTTTTGCTTCTGGACATAAATGTAACTTCATTTTCTGTGCACGTCTTCTAGAATTCAGTGGGAAATACAATTATTTAAATTATCGTTTCCATGTTGTCGCGGCAGGAAGTAATAAGAGCCAAAATTTATTGCTTATTTATCTTTGA
Source organism: Teleogryllus oceanicus (assembly GCA_964035755.1). Classification (NCBI taxonomy): domain Eukaryota; kingdom Metazoa; phylum Arthropoda; class Insecta; order Orthoptera; family Gryllidae; genus Teleogryllus; species Teleogryllus oceanicus. Next base: position 237,849,810 of record CAXIVR010000002.1, on the reverse strand, counting down.
AAATAGATTTTATTAAATGGGAGTTTTTTTGTTTTTTTTTCTCCCTTTCAAAATTCAAAATTTATTGCTTATTTATCCTTTAAAATAGATTTTATTACATGGGAGTTTTTTGTTTTTTTCTCCTTTCAAAATTCAAAATTTATTGCTTGTTTATACTTGAAAATAGATTTTATTACATGGGAGTTTTTTGTTTTTTCTCCCTTTCAAAATTCAAAATTTAAGTAGTATTAGACTTAGTGTAGGGATCACAGAATTTTGAAAATGTGCACACAATTCACTTTTCTCCATAGCACGTCATACGCAGTTTTTAACTGTTTTTGTGACGTAAAATAAATAAATAAAAATAAATAAATTGTACTACAGCTTCCGGGTCAATGACCCCCATCTCGATCAGGTTTTTCGTCACGTTTCCCTGATCCATTGAGCAAATGCTGAGATGGCCCCTTGTTTTGCTTCTGGACATAAATATAACTTCATTTTCTGTGCACATCTTCTAGAATTCAGTGGGAAATACAATTATTCAAATTATCGTTTCCATGTTGTCGCGGCAGGAAGTAATAAGAGCCAAAATTTATAGCTTATTTATCTTTGAAAATAGATTTTATTAAATGGGAGTTTCTTTGTTTTTTTTCTCCCTTTCAAAATTCAAAATTTATTGCTTGTTTATCCTTGAAAATAGATTTTATTACATGGGAGTTTTTTTGTTTTTTTCTCCCTTTCAAAATTCAAAATTCAAAAATTCAAAATTTAAGTAGTATTAGACTTAGTGTAGGGATCACAGAATTTTGAAAATGTGCACACATTTCACTTTTCCCCATAGCACGTCATACGCAGTTTTTAACTTTTTTTTTTGACGTAAAATAAATAAATAAATAAATTCACTATTGCACTTTCAGAAAGGCGCCGAAGAAACCCAAACTTTTGTAATTTTCGAACATTCAGAGTTAACCGTGAAAATCAGACTTACGTTATCCTTTTAAGTGTAATTCAGTCTGTTATCATGAGAAATTTAAAGAAAATCTTTCAACTGTTTTTGAGGAAATTTTGAAAATGTACCATGGGCGTCATGTAAAATATCCCTAAAATTTAAAGAATTTTTTTCAAGACCACACAGCTTTGAGTTGAGCCGGATTGACCGGAGAATATACACTTTGACAAAAAATGTACGAATAGTTTAGGCGCTCATGGACCTCCAAAACGTGTATTTTAGTTGAAAACGTAAACTTTATTTCCCGCAGCATTATATAACTTTCCCTGTTCCATCAATATTACTCCATATGTACTACGTACGTATACGAGAAAGTAAAAAATTAGGAGAAATCCTGAGATACTTGAAACCGCAAATTTATGCTGCAAAAGGTTTTGTTCTCAAGAAGGGCACATGCCATTTTTTTTCTTGAAAGAACATGTCTGCAGGCACATTTTGTCTTGCATCGACGATTCGACAGGGTCTTGGACGTAGAATTTCAACGCAACGGTAGGGTCCAGCATCGTCTCGTCTCCGTCGACGCTGCCGCCGCCGCCAACCCGCGCCTTCACTTCCACCGCCACCACAACCACTTCACCACCGTTGTCTCCATCTCCCGGGAGCGGTAGCTCAGTGCGTCAACTGATGTCACTGCAGCGCCTCTGACCGGGAGGTCGTACGTTCCCACTCCCCACTGCGACAGGATTTTCGACACTATCTCTTCAGCTAGGTCGAATTCAGTCGCTGTCTGGAAGAGAATTCTAGCGGCCGGCTGCTCTGATCGGTAGTTTTCCGTGGTTTCTCCGATCAACACCAGGCGAATGCCGGCGCAGTACCCTACCAAACGGGCCACGGACCGCTTCCTCTTCCTTGTCCTATCCTCTCCCTTTACACACACACTTACACTAACATGCACTACACTACCACATATTCCGGGAGACCGGTCGGGAGCTTAGAGCTTGTCCCGGCTAGGGCGGTGCCCCGCTGGTGGGAGAGTCCTGGTTAGGGGGAAACCCCACTAGCCGACGGTAGGTCGGTGCCGGATCTCGCCATCCAGTTGGGGGAAGATCACTGCCATCTCCCGAGAAAAAAACATGCATTACACTAATGGGACTAATGACCGAAGCAGTTGACGCGCCCAGAAACCCGAAAAATCATTCAATCAATCCATCTCCCACTTCCAACTCCAGTCTCCTCCTCCATCCCAGCCGCCAACGCCATCTCACTCCTCGCCTTCTCCACCTCCACCATCGCGGACGCTTCCTATTCTTCCACCTCCGGCATCGCCACCTCCGTCACCACAACGACCTCCTCCTCCTCCCCGCCTCCCCCCACCGCCCGCGGTCTCTTCAACTCCCGCGCCGGCCGCCGCCGCCCCGCTTCACCCCGCTGCGCCCCGCTTCGCCCCGCCACCCTTATCTCAGCGGGCGTCATGGAGCGTGAAATGGAATGTTCCAGTCCCCTGTGCAATAGTCGCCCTGCGGCGCCGCCGCCGCCGGCGACTTCGCTGGGGCTTATTTTTCACGCGAATTTATTAACACGGAGACGGACCAACATGCTGGCTACATTACTGTATAATGAACCCGCTTTCTAAATGGTATGCGGAAGTGTTACGACATTGAAACCATTTTAGAAACCTACAATTTGTTTGTAAGGGAAGCTGAAATGTGAAGAAACAGTCTGTGTATAATGGTAACACTACGGGGGTGCAGTTACTGTTATGTAAATTGCGCAGATGTAAATAAGCTCTTCCAAGAATGTTGCTCTCTGTAGTCTAAACATTTCAAAAATAATAATAATAATAATAATAATAATAATAATAATAATAATAATAATAATAATAATAATAATAATAATAATATCTTTATTTCTGGCGAGGCTCAGAAATAAACATGTATTTAAAAGTTTTTATAAGATTACCCCTATCTTGAGTATAGTATGTGTTATTGCCGCGTAGTTACTACATAAATGGTGTATTTTAATATTCAAAATGAAAGAAATTTCAAGTTTAATAATTTACGTCCTCTCCCAGTATTTCTTCAGTGTTTGCTCTATCGGCATTAATGCAGTACCTTTGATTCGGGGTGAAACGGTAAAACGCCATATAAAATTACTAAATATTGATATTATTCTGCAATCGTGTTACTAATGGAACGAAGAAAAATAAACACATTTTAAACAAAAGGTCATCCAAAAAAAGGTTCCCGAACGTACTTATCAGAGTGACCTTTAATTAACATAGCAGAAAATATAATTCTGAAACTAAAAACTAAGCTTCTAAGGAAATTGTAAAAGAATATGGTTGAAAATTTTTTTGCAACCAATATTGTATATGTATGCTGTGCTGTGCAATATTGCATTCTTTCAATTTATAAACTATTTCTTCATGATATAAATATCGTACATTCTGAATTTTATTTTTTCAATAGTTGTAATTCAAAATTATAAAATTATGTCAGGGTTAATTACTCAGATATTGAAATTCTAATACATTTGTTATTTGTTGAACAATTTAATCATTTTAGTCAGGTATTGGAATTCTAATTCATTTGTGATTTGTTGAACCAATGAATCATTTCCTACAACGTATGAGAACTCATGCGTGTCATATTTCAAACATTTTCCAAACAATGCTAAACAGGTTTTGCAAAGTGGCTAGTTTCATAAATATACGAAAATTGTGCATAAATAGCATGATAAAACAATATTACAAAACTGACTAGCAAAGAACTAATCAAAAATTGTTACTTCATTCAGATAAAGTAAAACTATGTTAAATTGTAAATGTAATCACTTTTAAATGTAACAAATACTCAATACTATTTATTTTGTTTATAAAATGTGCATTTTCTTTAACTATGAAGAAGATTCATCGAATATTAACATCTACGATAGATAATAAAAATGGCATTTCAATCAAAACACCAGAAATATTCAAAGTTCAGTTCCCATGAAACTTCCTTTATAAAAATGTCTGTACTTACGTCTGCTTGCAAAAAAATTTACAGAATTTTTTTTTTTTTGGTTCCCAAAAAAGGAATTTAAAAAATTAAATTTGGCCTTTTAAAAATTATTTTTAATATTTTTCATATTTCCCATATTTCTCTAAAAAATGTACTAAATTACTAATATTTTCAAATCAAAGTTACGACATTAATTAAAGACCTCAGCTAAGAAAAAAATCATTTGAAGAAAAATCGCTAAAATCGCTATCTTCAGTACTGTAGTTACAGGAAGAGGACGGATAATTTTCAAACTTTAGTAATTCTCAAAATTTTATAGTTATCAGTGAAATTCAGACCCACGCCATCTTTATAGTATATTTTACTCTATTCGTAGAAGAAATTCAAAGATAAAAGTTGGAGACATGTTTGAGAAAATTTTTAAAATGTCCCAAGAGCTTCGTGAAAAGTACCCTGAGAATTTTTCAAGAATGGTTTTGAAAATCGCAGTGCCAGATTCACCACGGAATATTCATTTTGAAAAAAATCCTAAGAAACGTTAGTTGATAGTGTTGGACAGACTGGTGGCTCTGTCCTAGTTTTTCAAAACTTGGCCCCAATAACTCCTTCTTTTTCGCATTGTTTCTAAATTTTGCAATTTTCCGTAATTGGAGAGTTCAACAAAATACCTGCAGCATTTTGTAAACGACCTTTGCTCTATCCGCGAAAAAAAGTTAAAGAAAAAATATGAACCTCTTTGAGAAAATGTTTCTTTATAAATTGTATTAACTTCAAGCAGAAACTTCGCGAAAACTATTTTTTTTAAACAATTGTTCATGGTCTTTTCTAAGGATCTCATTTTTAGAACGGATTACATTTAATACAAAAACTAATTGTCTTAAATTCAATATTGTACTTTTGAAACGTAATTGTTTTTGCAATTTGCAAAAATACAGAGTTTCCGAAAAATGAGATCAGCACCACTTTTTAAGCGTCCTTTTCTATATATGAAGAGAAAAGTTTAAAAAATTTAGAGCCGTTCTTCATAAAAAATAATGGGTTTTAGACTTTTAATTGCATTATTTTATGCAAAATTAAGCCAAAAGTACTCTTTTTCTAAATAATTGTTCATCATCTTCGTTCAAGATTTGTCTTTCAACAGAAGATTACATTAAGAAAACTAGTGTTGCTAAAATAGCACGTACACCCTCGCCCTTAGTAATTAAAGTAATACTGTAATACTATTTATACCATCATTTCTCTCCGAATGACATCTCAGTTATTTTTTGTAAAGATCATTACAAATCGTAGAATATATGGTGAGGAAACTAAATATTTACAAAAAAGTCAACACAAATTTGACCATTATAACTGGTTTTCGTAGAGCTAAATCATGTACCAACATCGAGACGTAATTCACAGGAATTCAGCTGCCGTCTCGCGGTGCGAAATATCATTGTTGCATTCGAATCTAATATTCCCTGAAGGCTGGAAATTTTTTCTTTCATATTACATTTAAATCCTATTTTTAAGAGAGAAAACCTAATTGGGCTAATTTCTATTAAGATCTGCGGATTGATTGGAAGAAAATACATCAAACGTTGAAAATGCAAACACATTCCTCGCAACACGGACAAGAAATATGAATTATCAAAAAATGTTTTAAATAATTTCTAAAATATTAATTTGTAAACGCATAACAAAGGCTCTAATGTTAGAAACGAACGAAGAAATATGAAATAATATACAAGTTCTAACTTACATAGTATCCAACTGCCTGAAATTACTTCTTCATATTACGTTCACGAAGAGTAATGTTTGTGAGTTAATGAGTTATGTTCTATACATTATTATATTATATATATTTTCAAACAATTCAACAAGACCCTTCATGAATATCTGTTTTTGATGAACACATTTCGTTAAGAAAAAATTGTATCTTCACCATTGTAGTTGTAGGAAAATTTAATTTTTTTAAGTTTTTGAAAAAATCAGGCATTTCAACGAACATAAGACCTGCACCATTCTCTTAAGCGTCCTTTACGCTATCTAAGATTCAAATTTAATTAAAGAATTGTGCTGCTTTTAAGAAAATAAAATGTGTACAGAAAAAAAATTGCTTATGTTTGTCACGAAATTTCGCAAAAATATTCATATTTTCGAAAAATTGAACATAACATTATTTGAAGATCTGTTATTGATGAACACATTTCGTTAAGAAAAAATGTTTGTCTTCATAATTGTAATTTTAGGAAGACGAAAAAATTTTGAATTTTTGCAATTTTCAAAAATCAAAATTTTTCAACGAAAATTAGACCTGCACCATCCCCTTAAGTGTCCATTACCCTATCCGAAGTCAAAATTCAATCAAAAAGATGTTTTTAAAAGATTTGTAAAAGGAGACCGGCATACTTTATTTTCTGAGAGTGTAGCTGATTTAATGACTTTGTTGTTCAGCCTTTGTGGAATAACTGCCACAGTATAGTATAAGATTTATGTAAAAGTAAAGTAATATTGTGTCAACACAAATTATTGAAAATAACTCAAAATTGTTTGTCATGTTTGCATTTATTCATTCGCTGATAAATGCAGACTGTCTTTACCTTACACCTGCTAATTTACATCATAATCTTTCTCAACTGGACTTTGAACCCAAAGGCAGTGATACAAACTTCCTGTATGAACGGGAATATCATACTTAACCTTGAAATGTTCCGCTACGAACTTTACCGTTTTACGTCGTATGGCCATGAGTCACTGGAAGAACGATGTACTACGTATTATTTGTCAGTCGGAACTCATAGTATTTGTTATTACTTTGTAGACAGAAATGAAATAAGTTAAAACACTTCTGTCTGACATCAAAAATATATCAATACGTGTCATAAAATATATAATTTTTTATGATAATATTTTTTAATAACAACAAATATTTAATCCATTTTATTTTTGGTTATGAAAAAAAACATGGCAAGACAAAATAAGAATTAAGGGATTGAGGACTAAATCTACAAAATTACAATACTTCTTGTACTTTTTCCCCCCACAGGTCACATAAAGATTTTACAGTTCATTGACAAAAATACAAAATTATTACAAATAATTCATCGGACTTTAAAAATTTATATTTCAGAAACTATTACAGATAATGAGTGATACATTGATAAAACTTCAACCTCTCCTAGTTTTTGTCTTTTTGCCATAAATGTTGAATATCTCTTTTCGTCTTACGAAATAGAAACGAAAGCGAATTCGAGACTCGCGGGTTCGTGGTTGGGTGACCGGCCAGGAACCTCGGGATCTAACGGCGTTGAGCCCCTGGCCGAAGGGATAAAAGGCACTGACTGACTGCGACGTGACGAGACTTGACAAATATAGTAATTATCGGAGAATTACTCCAAAAATAAAAAGCACATTAATGAAGGATTACTCCCCAGTGCAAACATATCATATGTCTAATTCCACAAAACACAATGTAGCATTTTTTCAGAAACGGTCATCACAGCATAAATATTCTGCAATTCCTCTGTGGTTGTTGTTAGCAACGGAGGCACGTACGCGATGTCTTTGGCATGCCCCTTAAGGAAAAGATCAGGAACCGTTCGGTCGGGACATCTGAATGTCAGTGCGGAGGAGCGCATTCTTGTGGGAGTATGAAATTTTCTGAATCGCTTTAAAGTCGTGGCAAAAAACAAACAACAAATTTTATATTCCAAAACGCAAATATCTATCTGGTGAATCACAGTGAAGCCAGTATGTTACTTTTTTAAAATACGATAAATAATTTGTAATAGCCCAGTCTATCAAAATAAATCAAATCAAATTAATGGTGTCATTTCGTTAAAATTCAAGATTTATTAAGATAAAATATATCTCCTCGATTATTTCAAAAGTCCACTTCTTCAGAAGTAAATATGTTTGTACCAAAGGGGTGTATTGGACGGCATATATATTATTAAATAAGATATGTAGATATACAATGTAACGAACAGATGGATGGGGAACCTTGTGGTGTGCCAACACCGATATGGTATTGCAATGGTTTTTCATGGTGTGTTTGTTAGATTATTAATACATTTAACAAAAACATACGAGCAAACAATAGCAGACATTAAGAACCAATATAGACTTCTACGGACCATCGTCCCGGAAATCAATAGTATTGACACAGAATATTGAAATACTGAATGATTTTGCAATACACATTTGCATAATACTCGTAATTCTTCAATTTATTCTTCAAAATTTCGTAAAAATCCATTTACTTATTTCTGCATATATTTCTATTAGAAATTGAAAAAACATAAAACTAAAACTACAAATTGTGCCAACTAATATCATGAACTACTTTCGGTTCAATCTATTTCTTACATCTCTATTTCTTCCTTCATAAACTGCCTTACTGAGGTTGCATCTAAAACTGAAGAATGAATTTTTTTGCATGTGATAATTCCTACCACAAATCCTGTTTTCTTCTATTTATTTTTTACTGTATTTATAATTGAAATACAAAAAACAATATAAGTAAATACCTCTCAATATTAACACACAAAATACGAATTGTACTTTAACACCAAACACAAATAAATATTTTTGAAGTGCAATATGTCTTCCGGCTTTTATTTATTTCTTATTTGCTCCTTCCTGCAATCGCCTTGGTTTTAAGAACAAATAATTATTCAGATTTATTTTGTGGTTCCTTATCTATACAATATTTTAGGGGAGCTACCTGACACCAACATCGCGCCTTCGATCTCTTGTAGCATCAACTTCGTCACAGAATTCTTTCCACATATAGATTTCTTCGTATTAAATTCTTATTACTGCATTTGAAAACTCCGAGTATTAAAGTGATTTTAACACAATCTTTCTTCCTCAAAAATAATTCTAAGTCTATTTAACCATTCATAACATTCGCGAAATCTGAAATCTTCAAGCCGGGATTTAACTGCACGTCTGTTCACAGCTAGTCGTATTTTCCTTTCGTGCAGCTCATTTGCCCACGTTTGTAAACAAAACCATCCCATTCTTCTTGGTCGTCATAGGCCAATTCTGCCCTACAATTTCTGCTTCTTTGTCTTTTGCACTGTTAAATATTAGTCATTACCACGCCATAACCATGACTTCTGATCGTGGTTGGATGTATAATTACACTGTACTTGCATAGACATCGAGGAAAAACAAACATTGTTGTCAACATTGATATCATGCAATTGTAGATTTTTACAAAGAATTCAAGGCTACCTAGGTAAGTTCCGTAACTCTTCTCGATTGAAAGGAGTGTGACATTGCAATGCCTTGCTTTCATTTCGGGATGAAAGAAAACAGAAGACGGCCGAAGCGGGGTGAGGTGGGGAGGGGAGAGGCGGGGTTAAACAACGGGCGCTGACAAGATGGCGGGTGCCTGATAAGACGTAGAGGCGTGGGGCGATGCGAGTATAAGGGAGTCGAGCGCCAAGAGCTGGCATTCGACCCCGGCCTCCGCCGCAGCCTTCGTCCTCTCCGCCCACACTGCCCGCCGCCATGAAGTGCGTCACCGCCTTCGGTGTGGTCGTCGCCCTGGCGATAGTCGCCGCCGACCTTCCACCGCAGACCCCAGCGGCGGATTTCGCGCCCGCGCCACAAGAGCCGCAAGGCTCCTGCGGACCAGGTGAGATGAGGCATTGCCACATTCCGTTTATTTATTTATTTATTTATTTATTTATTTATTTATTTATTTATTTATTTATTTATTTATTTATTTATTTATTTATTTATTTATTTATTTATTTATTTATTTATTTATTTATTTATTTATTTATTTATTTATTTATTTATTTATTTATTTATTTATTTATTTATTTATTTATTTATTTTACGTCAAAAAACAGTTAAAAACTGCGTATGACGTGCTATGGGGAAAAGTGAATTGTGTGCGCATTTTCAAAATTCTGTGATCCCTACACTAAGTCATATACTACTTAAATTTTGAATTTTTCCCTTCTCCTCCCCTATTCATTTTTATTTTCTTCCAACTTGAGACCGTGAGCGGTAGCTCAGTGCATCAACTGATGTCACTGCAGCGCCTCTGACCGGGAGGTCCTAGGTTCCCACTCCACACGGCGGCAGGATTTTCGACACTAGCTTTTCAGCTAGGTCGAATTCAGTCGCTGCATGGAGGAGAATTCTAGCGGCCGGCTGCTCTGATCGGTAGTTTTCCGTGGTTTCTCCGATCAACACCAGGCGAATGCCGGAGCAGTACCCTACCAAACGGGCCACGGACCGCGCGCGATCTGTCCTTCCTGTTCCTTGACCTATCTTACACCCATACTTACACTAACATGCACTACACTACCATACATGCCGAAAGACTGTTCGGAGCTTAGAGCTTGTCCCGGCTGGGGCGGTGCCTCGCTGGTGGGGAAAACCTCGCAAGCTGACGGGTTGGTCGGTTCCGTATCTCACTCTCCAGCGGAGGAAAATCTTCACCACTTTCCACGATAAACAAATACACTACACTTACGCGACTAACGATCTCAGCAGTCGACGCACCCGAAATCACTAATCATTCCAATCAATCAATCGAATGTGGTCAGTGAAATTTAAACATATATATATATATATATATATATATATATATATATATATATATATATATATATAAATTTGGAAGTTTTTATTTCTTCTCGCTCTCATAAATTGCACTTAGAGACTAGCTTGACATAAATGAATGAAACGGGCGTTTGTGCTAGGCGAGTGGTGCGTGCTGCGCTGGGGCGCGCTGGGCGTGGGGGCGTGGCCGGCGCCCCCGCTCGCGGCTCGCAGGGTCAGGCGCCAGGTCGGGGCCAGCAGCGCCGCCGCCGCCGCCGCCAGCAGCGGGGGCGTGTTCATGATGCCCTACTACCCCATGATCGGCTTCATGGGGTGAACGGTGGTGGTGAAGAAGTGGAGTACACCTTCGTATTTTGAGATATTTTGTACTTTTTTTTTAGATTTTGTAAATAAAAGATTTGTTTTATGTTTCTTTTGGTGTTCAGGTTTTTCTTATCCATAGTTCCCTATATTATATGCTCTTTCAATGGCAGACAAACTAACGTCAAAATAGTGTCTAATCTAATCACCTACCAGAAATATTGCTGTGACAGCAGTAAGTGTCCTAGAGATATTTCAAGTCCCAATGCCCTATTGAGTATATTTTTGTCCACTTTTTGTATTTTTGACGTCTGTTGACAAAATGTTAAGGTGATCTCTTTGGGAGTTTCTAAACACTAAATGTACCATTGCTATCCTACTTCTTTAGGTCAGTATAACTTTTACTCATTTCCGCAAGTAAAAATAGTAAAAAGAACGTAAAGTTAGACTAGATGTTTACTATTTTTCTTTTACGTCAGTTACGTCTTACGTGGAAGCAAATCTGCGTGCTTATAGCACCTCCAATAGAACCCGTAAATATTTTTTGAGAAACTTGCAGGTTTGAGATCATGGATTCCTTAGCCTTAAAAATCATATTTTTCAGTAGAAACGGTTTCGAGAAATATTACGTGATCCCGTTTATACAAATAATAATAATTAATAATATTACAAAACAACTAAAAACAAAAAAGGGTATAGTATGGGAAAATATAATATAAATATCATATATTATGCAGACGACACTTTGTTAATAGCAGAAAATGAAGTTGACTTACAGCGATTGTTGTAATGTGTATGATTTTAGTAAAATTTGTAAGTATTTTAACTTAAAAATATCTACCCAGAAGAAGAATGCTATGGCAATTGCTAAGAATCTGATTGTTGTATGAATAAAAGAAAGACTAAAGTAGTGGATAATCAAATAATAGAACTAGTACTAGAGGTGAAGTATTTGGGAATAACTTTAACAAGCTTAGGGCAATCGAAGAAAGAAATCAAAGAGCAAATAATAAAGGGTAATAGGATCGCTGGCTGTCTCAACTATTCAATATGGTATAATAAACATCTAAAACAGGACACGAAGTTTAGAATAAAACAAAATACAATCACAAAAAAAACCCAAAAATAAGAAAAGAAAAAAAACATCAGAGAACTGTGCAAGATTAAGCCCGTTACGAAATGGATAGCAGATTGAATAAAGGAATGGAATGATCATATTGAGACAATGGAGGAGAAAAGAATCGTGAGGATTGCTAGAGATGAAAGGACGAGGGGAAGAAGAGAAGCTGGCAGACCAAGGATAAGATGGAAAGACTCGTTATAATTATTGGAAAGGAACAAGTTTTAGACTTTTTAAGAAGATGAAAAAGAAGAACAAGCTTACACACATCCTACTTTCCTACTATACCATGAGAATAAAAATTACACATTGTGACATGCCAATATGTGGAACCTTGTATTGCGTCACATTTATTGTAAACAGGGTGAATTGTAAAGATAGACATTTGTAAATATGGCGGCATAGCAACGATAGACGAGTGGTCGTTAAGGTCAACAAACTTCATTGCTTTGAACCACGGGGCGCGGCTATTTGACAAAGTAAACTGTTTGGGGATTGGCCGAGAAAGCAATGACAGTCTGGGGCGCGGCTAGTTGGATTTGTAAGTAATTGAGGGATTGGCTAGGCATGGAATTTTTTTCTGACAAGAAACAGTAGAATGACGAACCGAGTTTTGAAGGGCTGAAAGAGTGGAATATGAAGGCATTCCGACTTATGCCGTGGTGCTGTGCGGATTGTGTGTAGACAATTGATGTTGGGAGTTTGGGAATTGTGAACATTTACTTTGGAGCGTTTGATTGTCGGACTTATAATATTGATGGAAGGGGCGGACATTGGAACTTGGAAATATTTCGAGTGCAACAGCTAGAATTGTGAACTTAGGTGAATTTATCGGCAACAGGACTGGGAGTATTTGATGCAGACATAGTTTGCTGAACTTTGATATTTTAAGTATACGCGTAGAAATAACTGGGAACTTTTAAAAGGAGAATTAATTAATTATTATCAATTGATGAGCCTGTGAGGACCAGTGACTTGAGTACACTTGTGCCAGAACCGAAGAAAAGAAGATGGTATTTGGACCTGAAGCCATCGACACCGGGGAAGATTGAAAATGGTTCTACGCGGCGACATCAGTCGAGAGCACGCAAAGACGGGTACTGCAATATAAGGTTTGAGACTGGTCATGACCAGAAGTTTCGTATTGTTAACAAGGAACATTGAATAAACTTACAAGTTTTTATGAATAGAAAAGATGATTTTCATTTAGCCAATTCCAGCAAATGAGTAGCTAGAAATGTATATTTGCTTTTCAGATTCCTCGGCCACTCTGTACAGATGGCAGATCGAATAATCGGCTATTAATAAGCAATAGCGATTATTTCTTATAAAACCCATCGACCCAGTTAGTCGGATATTAATTTGATGGAAATAGCAGTTGAAGAGTAATTTTTAATAATTGAATTAACGTAATCTTTTCCTGGCGCCCATATTCTCTTATAAATTGGGAACGGGTTACGTTGAATCAATATTAGAAGGGCAGAGGAAGTATTAAATTTAAAAATTAAGTCAGACAGTTTGTTTCAACATCAATCAGCTGTATTCCTAGAGTGATCTGTGATCTTCCGTGGTCAACTGACTCAAGAAAACATTTTGAGAGATATTGGAAGAGAGTGAAAATGATATATTGACACATTTATTATAAACATGATCATTAATTTGGAAAATCTGATAAATATAACATAGAGTTCTTAACAATGGAAGTGTTAAATAAATATAAAATGTTTATTATCTATATAAAATTGTGTTCTTAGATGGCACGTAAAAGCACAAATACAACCTTGTTGGAAAGTTATCCAATCTGACAGTTATTCGTTTTACAATCATTCAGATAATTCACCCATCCAAATAGACATCCTGATTTTTTGATAAAAAGGCAAGTATCTCCTCGCCACTTGTACTAATCTTAAACACCTTTGCAACAATACTAGTAGTCCTTAACCCTCAGCTACCGACGTGGAGTCCCTGGGACCCTTCGACTTCCCAAAATTTCTGAAACCTACATTTCCGCTTCATTCTGATTCACCTGGATTCTTCTGGTACCTTTCCCTTCTACATTTTTAAGTAATGGTTCGAGAGATTTCTGTTGTGGAATGCATTTCAGGAAAATTATCAGCCATTTTTGAGGCGCAGGAGTCCTAGGGACTCCACGTCAGAAGCAATGTAACTCTCATTGAGTGCGCGTCGCACTTTGCCAGTTATTACTGTTTGTTCTGTGGCGCCTCTGAAGAAGTGCAATGTACAGAAAAACATGACTGGGCCGTTAGGAGAGTGTGTAAATAGTAATGACGATGATTTAGATTAAAATATTACGCAATCGAGCAAAAGGACAGTAATTATGAGAGTGTATCTTGTAATCATCAAATTGAATGTGACTGTGTTTAATCAAGCGGATAATCGTGTGTAGAATCTGAGGAAGAAGACGATAATGAAAAGTATTTTCTTGAGAATGATGAACTAGAAGAATAAATAACTGAGAATGCAAAATACTATACCGGGAAGGGAAAAAATGCAAGATTCGTGCAGAAAAGATTCCGAAAGAAACTAGTATCAGAATTTTAGTGTTTGCAGTAGTACCATTTTTGTACTTGATTTTAAGTTCTAGAGTTATCGTATTTTTCATTAATATACTTTTTTAATGTTTAATAATTTTTTATAATAAAGATAAATTCGTCAAATTAAAGTTGTGCTTAATTTTATTTAACCATGCCTAATGACATTTTTATTATTTATCGTACGTTTCAATGCTCTGCACTTGAAAAACAATTTATTGCTGCAATATTTGAAACTAAATTTCAAGAGTCCATGGGACTCCACATCGGTACCAGTGTGACTGAATTCCCACGTCGTCACCTAAGGGTTAATCTTGACATGTGTGCAAATACACAGTTCAAAAGCACCTTAAACACACGCCTTATGACGCAAAGTGTTGAGGTGATTCCAGTACCTCTTCTGCTTAATGCTACAGAATAAGGAGGAAAAATAAAACTGAATTTCCGGGATTGGAAATAAATTAGAGAGGAAAAACACTTTTTTCCTTCTCAAAAAATACATAATTTATACAGACTTATAGGCATTATAGAAAGTTGTGAATGTTTCTATGTACGTATTTATTTATTTTAAAATTGTTCTACTTATTTACTTTTCTATTTATTTATTTTGAAATCTATTTGTTCCCATTTCCTGTCCATTGTTGTACACATAATGAAAAAAAACTTAGAAAACATACTAAACATAGTCTAAAAGTTTTAACAAAAATACACGGGAATCACTTCGAGATCCTTGGTACACACAAACTGTGATTTTTACTTTCTCGTTTGCGTAGTATGTGCGGATTATATACAGCATTGAGAAAGTAATGAGAATAAATGCTTTATGTGACTCTTAAGCTCTTACCAAGTTTTTCAAAATATCAAACGTTTTTCCGCATAAAAGAGCTCAAAATTGCGCATTTTCGGAAACAAAAACTTACTCCAAATCTACTCGAAAATAATTCCCTGAAAAATTCATATAAAGAAGAAATTCTGCACTTCTAGGTAATTCTCAAAATGTCATTTTAAATTAAACTATATAGGACCCGAAAAATGGAGAAATTTGAAAAAATTTTCTTGTTTTTTTGATAAACTATAATTCTCTCGTATAAATATTAGACGAAAGAAAGATAAATCATTGGACAAACCGAGACAATATGTAAATATTTCATTCTACAACTTCTACGGTAAAATTATATGTATTTATTTGGTATACTAGTTCGATCGTCCGACTTTGCCAGCTAGCAAACGGTGACCCTACGCCTGGGCCTAGTTACTTCCCACGATGTTGGAAATTTGTTCAAGTTATGAAATTAAACGTTTTTGTGCGTTGTAGGCCTCATCTAAAGGCTTTGTAAATATGTTTGATTATCCAGTAAGTCACATTTCATTCATTCAAAACTGAAAAGTAACATGGGCTTAATAGAAAGGGAAACTAAATAGTAAGAGGAAGTCTGTGCCATTTGTAGCATCACTAGTTATCTTCGCTAGAAATTTGAAAATCCTGTCAATACGGAAGTGTTTAAAAGAATATAGAATTGTAATATATAGCTTCATTATATTAGTTATGATGAGGTTATGCTTTAGTAACAGTTTAATTACTCTAGTAGTTTTATTTCACTAGTATTATTTTTTCCCAAATTTTTAATGTAATGCTTTGACAGTTGGAAATAACTTGCACATTTATTCATCAGGCGTAGAATTCTTTCACAAGTTGATTGTGAAAAAAATGTATTAGGAAGTTAGAAAGGGTATTTGTCATTTAGTTACAAATCCTTAGGCGAACAACTTCAGTACTTCAGCTCCTGGGTCTCCCCATATCGATTAGGTGCTTATCTAATTTTTCTCCATCCATTGAGCGAGGGCCCCTCATTTTGCTGCTGGACATAAATGTAGCTATATTACTGTGACCATCCGTTTGCCGAGGTCTCGGAAAACGGAGCACATCAATATTCAAGAATAAGATGAGCTGTTTGAACGCGCGCCAACGCGCATGAATACAATCCGAAAATGAAAACTACGAACTATATCCGTAAGGGAGCGTCTCGGTAGAGTATGCGACACCGAGAGTCGGGAGAAAGAAAGCTTTTTTCTGAAGTAACAGCTGAGAGTGAGGACCACCGATCACGAGAAGGCGGCACCCGTACTGCTACGGACTTCAGGACTGCATCTACGATAAAACTCTTCAAGACATTCGAGGAGGTAATTATCATATTACAGGCATTAAACATTCATCAGGAAAAGGATGAAAGTATAAGTGACGCATTTAAAATCTTTGTAAGAGAGGATGTGAATAGCATGAAACTAACGAGGCCATTCATTTCTTTTCTTTGCAGTTTTTTATTTTTATATTTATTCTTCATACGATGGGACTCAGTTGTCGATTGTAGATTCTTTTAAATATGGAATTAAAGCAGTTACATTCTATAAAAGAATACGAAAAGAATAACAACGGTACTGGAAAGGGACGACCGTGGGTTCTGCAGAGGGCGGCTTTGCTCCCGACCGAGCTGCAGGACAAGGACATCGAGCGACTGAAGGTCGCGCCGTAGATTTCCTACGCCGTGAAAGACACAGTAAGTCGTGCCAACGAACAATTTGTAGATATTAGAAGGAATAATTTGTTTCGGAAGGAAAGTATTAGTACAGGTTTTTTATACCGATATTCTTAAAAATAGAATCAATTTTTTTCTTTCAAGAAAACTTAGCTAATTGTAAAGTTGCAACTAGGGAATTTACGACTGGAATGATTAGGCAAAGTTTTAAGTATTCTAGAAATTGATTTAAATGAGAAAAGAACAGTGTAGTTAATTATTGAGAGGTAAGTTGTTTTTCTTTTTCAGCAAGACAAAATTTTGTATATGTAAAGTGTTTTATGTTCATTGACTGTACAGCAATTTAATTAGAATATACTTAAGTAAGTGGAAAGTGATTCGACTTGAGTTTCTGTGTAAATGCATTCAATCCACAGGCCCCACATGACCCTGATCCCGCTATTCTAATTGTATTTTTTATTTCCCACCTTGAAAACCCATTCTGAGCTAGCCGGCGGGGGGTGGGTCGCAATCTGGCCCAGGTAGGGCTCGATTATTGGATGCATTTCAAACTCGATTTGAAAAACTGAGACCAAAATTTGGTGGAACCAAAATTTCTAGTACAATTGAATCACAATTCACTAAGATTGCTGAACAGGTTACAGAGAAAAAAGTGTTGTGTAAAGTGTGTTTTTCTGAGTGTTTTTCAAAGGGTATTATATGAAAGTGTTATCTGTTCGAGATAGTGTTTGGTATTGGTGTGTGTAATAATTTGTAAAAGTGTATTGTGTCTGGAAAGAGGATTGATTGATTCTAGGCAGTTAATACAGTCAAAATGGCAGATAAATATAACGCGGCTAGGAATTTAACTACCGTTGAAGGATCGTCTGAGGATTCAGATAGCGATGGGGAAGTGGAGGACAAGCTCCAAGTACCATGATCGCGAAAGAAACGGTAGAATAGAACAAGGAACGTCAGGAGAAACTAGCATGGCCTCGCCGACGGAATCACAACAAACGCCAACACAAGTCCGGATGAGGAACAACGAAACTCGACAGGGCAAATTTAATGATGCAACGATTAATAGGACAATTCATAGCAATTAGATACGAGGTTAGGAATGCAGAATGAAAAGACAGAGGAAAACATAAAGAAATTAGGGACTAACTTAGAAACAAAATTAGAGGAGAATAACTCGGCAATAAATGCTTTAGAAACTAAATTAGAGGAGAACAAGAATGCCTTAGAAGAAAAATTCACGGAACTGGGTCATGAATTAGAAGAAAATAATAGGAAGTTAGAAGAGAATATAAAAATGCAATTCACTGAATTAGCAGAACAGTGGAAGGTCGAATTTAAGAATGAGATTCAACAAGAATTAGGCAGGAACACGAAAGTTAGAAGAAAATTCTGGAACTGGGTCATGAATTAAAAGAAAGATTGATGTTACGAAAGGATTTGAAAATAGGATCAAATGCAATCAGATCTTATAACCACCGTGTCCGACAGGCAGACTGAGATAGAACAAGGTGTAGAAGTTTCAAAAATAGTTACTGACAAGTTAAGGTTTCAAGCTAGTAAATTAGATAGTGGAATAAAAGCTCTTTCGAACAGATGGGGTTCTACAACACAAATTACAGCATGTACGAATGACGTTGTAGAATTGAAAATCAAATTGAAAATTTACCATCGAGTGAGGAAGCGTTCCGCACACGTATTTTCATTACCGTGTACCCCTAAATTTACAGTGGGAGATGAAAATCCAGCGTATTTATGAGGCAGGTGGATAATTTTTCTTTAAATTATGTTCCGGACAATAAGAAAACTCACATAGTCTATCAGATGATGCAGGGTAATGCACGAATATGGGCAGATAGTTTAGGAGAATTACCAAAAACTATGACAGAATTTAAAGAAAAATTTTACTCAAGATACTGGAACAATGAAACTCAAATTAATTTCAAAATTAATGTAATGTATGGTACGTGGAAGAAAATAACGATGTCCATGCAAGAATATGCAGAGAGAAGTTAGCTAGTTTCAAATTATACCTGACGATCCCGGATGACGAAATTGTCTGTTTGTTAACACGTCATTTTCCGTCAGCTACACAAAATTGCTTAGAATCTTTGCCAATGTCCAGGGAAAAGTTAAAACGCAGCTGGGATTGTATGAGCGACTTTCGTGTACAATGAGAGGTTACAGAGAGCAAGGGCAAATGTTAGTGGTCGTAGAAAGCCAAGATAGCAGGCAGCAGCAATTATATTAAACAAATCAGAGAAAAAAGGAACTTAAATCAAACAGCACGTAGAAGAACAGACCTATGCTAGTCAAGATAGGACGCCGTCTAAGGATAGGAATAGAAAAAATTCTATTGATAGAGGAGTTTTCAAAACAGAATACTGAACCCAGTACATCTCGCGGACATGAGACGGAAAATTAGAAGGTTTGTCGACACGCCATCCCCGCAAACCTATAGAAGAATCTAGGAAGAAGAGGTGGCGATATTATCGATCGAATTAATCTCATTTGATGACGAACCGTGGAACGAAGAAGAACAAAAGCAGATCGGACCCAGGCGACAGTGTCCGAAGCAAGGTTAAATGTCAGGGTGTTGATACGTCAGTACTAGTGGATACAGGTTGTGCGACCTCCGTCATAGCGGAAAGTTTGTTGAATGAATTGAAAACCAGGAGTGGAGTACTACATTGCCGCTCGTAAAAGTCTTTTCTGATAGGTGCAAATGGGAAAAAAATCAAAGCCAATAACAAGACAAGTTTATTTGATATAGAGATAGGCAAAATAAGTATCAGTTGTGTGCCTAGTAGCCGGAACTTTTATATCCGCTCATACTGGGATCGATTTCATGAAACAATATGGGGTTGTTATCAACTTAGAAAAAATACCATAACTTTAAAAAACCGAATAATCAACAGGATCTCGAATTTGATTCGTTCACATGGAATTATTGGAGGCAATTGTTTAAAGGAAGAAGAAGTGAAGCTGAAAATTCGTTCGCATGTGAAAGGGAAATTCTAATCTTAATGAAAATCAGAAGAAACAATTAATTGAAGTATTACTTAGGAATCAGAAAGTGTTTGCAAAAACAAGAATCCAGTAAAAGATTTTCAATTCGAAATAGAACTAACAGATAAACGCCATTCACGGGTTACCAATATGTCATTCCAGAAAAACATAAGGAGGAGGTGGATAAGCTCATTTGCTACAATGGTTAAAGATGATATTATCATGAAGTCCAAAACCTCTTATCTAAGTCCGATAGTGCTCGTAGAAAAGTAATGGGAAGATAAGGTTGTGTTTAGATGCAAGACGATTGAACAGTTACCCTACCGTACAGAGACAGACCGTTGCGTGTAGAGGATTTAACTAATCAATTATCCGGCATCAAGTGGTTGAGTTCAACCGACTTCACTGCATCGTATTGGCAAATAGCGATAGCACCTGAATGTAGACAATATACAGGATTTATTCACAGGGAATTTCGTATGTTTTCAAAAGAATGCCATTTGGACTCAAGAACAGTGCATCTGCTCTTGTGCAATGTTTAGAAAATATCATTGACAGAGAAATGTCTAGCGATGCTTTATCTATATTGATGACGTGCTCGTGTATTCGAAGACATTTGAAGAACACATGAACAAGCTAGATATTTTGCTGAAACGTCTCATTGAAAATAATTTACAGTTGAATTTGGAAAAAAGTAATTTTTGCACTAAACAAGTTAAATTCCTGGGTATGATTTGACAGTCAACGAGTCAAGATGAACTTGAGAAAATGCAGAAATAGATAAGATTGCACCCCCTAAAAACACGAAACAACTCAAAAGTTTATTAGGTTGCGTGAACTATTACTCAAGGTTTATTCCGAATTTCGCCATACACACTGCAATATTTCTTCAGTTGTTGCGAAAGCACACTAGATGGAAGTGGACTGAGCATCATGAAAGAGCTTTCAACAATTTAAAAGCAATGTTTCATGAATCATGTATGATAGCATATCCCGATTTCACTAAGCCATTCATATTGCAGACGACAGTAGCAATCTTGGAATGGGTGCCATACTATTCAAGAAATTAATAACCAAGAGAAGATAATAGCAATAGTGAGTCGTGTTTTGAAAGAATGTAGACTCTGTTACACGGCCACAGAGAAGGAAGGAATGCTATTGTATGGTCAATACACCGATTGAGAGAGTATCTTGTAGGAAGATCATTCATTATTAGAACGGATCATAAAGCCTTAGTTTTCTAAAAGATGTCACCCAAATAACGATCGACTACTGAGGTGGATAATATGTTACAACAATTTTCTTTCAAGGTAGAATACGCCCAGGCAGATGTAACTTGTTGCCCGATTTGTTAGTAGGAATGTCAGTAACACAATTCAATGCCTAACACTTTGTTCCCGGCTTCTCCCAAATTTAGTTAAATATAATGAGCATGCCAGGTTTAACTTGGGAAAACATCAAGTTTCAAGATGCCGATGCCATAATGGAAAAGATGAAAAAGGGTTTTTCAGAGGAGAACTCGAACCTACGGATCCAGATGTACGACGGTGGACGGCTGACCCATTGAAATGGAAACTGGTAGATCAGTTTGCTCCCTAAGGGTGCAAAAACAGCCTTCGCTTTATCGAATCTGGATACCCCAAGTCTTAACAACCGGATCATCTGGTTCGTTTCATACCTCTTTAGCACATTTTGGGCCGAAAAGTAGACCAAGCAATTAAGGAAGTTTGTCATTGGAAAGGAGAAAAAACAAGTGGATAACGAGGTTGCCAAATGTACTGTGTCAGAAAACCAAGTACCGAATCGACATTATTCGGCGCAATGCATGCTATAATACCTTCAAAAGAAAATGAGCTAGTTGCCATAGACTTATATGGTCCTTTACCGAAGGCCAAATATGGATATAAACATATTTTGTATGCATCGATGTGTTTTCTAAGTTGACCCAAGTATACCCTGTAGAATAGAGCGAACACTAAAATTGCCTGCACCAACTAATAAGTTTTTCAATTTGCTGGTCCATATGCCAAGGTGCTGACAGATCATGGTGCCCAATTCACTAGTGAATCCTGGTTACAGGCCATGCAACATATGAATGTCAAACATATATGTTCCAGCATTAGACACCACAGTCAAACCCTTCAGAAAGAGTAATGAAGGAACTGTCGAGGCTATTTCGAGTCTACGTGTCGAGGCAACATAGCGAGTGGTCGCTACTAATTCCACATATAAATAAATGGTTAAACCAAATCCACCATGAGTCAATTGAATGACCCATATGAGGCCCATTTCAAAGAAACCAGAGCATCCATTACAAACCCTTATGAAACCAGAAATAGAGCACCAAAATCAACTAATGAAGAAATACTTAGAAAGCTAAGAAAGGCGGCAGATAAAAGAAAATCACAAGCTACCGGAAAAAATTACGAATTCCAAGAAGGGCAGAAGGTATTATTAAGGGTTCGAAAAGTTCTGATTTGATACATAAGCAGTATCATAAATTTTTAGATTGTTTGAGGACGTACTCAATTGCTCACAAACAAAATCCAATGTAGCAGTGTTAATAGATGAAAGCGGGAAAACAATTGGGAAGCATAATTTCCATAGTTTACGACCTTTAAAGAATAGAATAAATGTCAAGAGAAAGGATAAAAGAATAAAGACGAAAGAAGAAGGAGAAGAAGAAAGAAGAAGAAGGAGAAGGAAGAAACAAGATAGCTCGACATTCCAGAATCAAGACAGAAGAAAGGAAGAGCATCAAGTTTGGTTAAAAGATTTTTCGGCATATGAAATCAAATTCCACAAAATCTTTTTCCGAAAGAAGGGTTATGTGACCATCCGTTTGCCGAGGTCTCGAAAACGGAGCACATCAATATTCAAGAATAAGATGAGCTGTTTGAACGGCGCGCCAACGCGCATGAATACAATCCGAAAATGAAAACTACGAACTATATCCGTAAGGGGGCGTCTCGGTAGAGTATGCGACACCGAGAGTCGGAGAAGAAAACTCTTTCTGAAGTAACAGCTGGGGAGTGAGGACCTACCGATCACGAGAAGGCGGCACCTCGTACTGCTACGGACTTCAGGACTGCATCTACGATAAAACTCTTCAAGACATTCGAGGAGGTAATTATCATATTACAAGGCATTAAAACAATTCATCAGGAAAAGGATGAAAGTATAAATGACGCATTTAAAATCTTTGTAAGAGAGGAGTGTGAATAGCATGAAACTAACAGGCCATTCATTTCTTTTCTTTGCAGTTTTTTTATTTTTATATTTATTCTTCTATACGATAGACTCAGTTGTCGTATTGTAGATTCTTTTAAATATGGAATTAAAAGCTAGTTACATTCTATAAAAGAATACGAAAAGAATAACAACGGTACTGGAAAGGGCGACCGTGCGGTTCTGCAGAGGGGCGGCTTTGCTCCCGACCGAGCTGCAAGGACAAGGACATTGAGCGACTGGAAGAGTCGACGCCGTAGATTTCTCTACGCCGTGAAAAGACACAGTAAGGTCGTGCCAACTTGAACAATTTGTAGATATTAGAAGGAATAATTTGTTTCGGAAGGAAAGTATTAGTACAGGTTCTTTATACCGATATTCTGTAAAAAATAGAATCAATCTTTTTCAGAAAACTTAGCTAATTGTAAAGTTGCAACTAGGGAATTTACGACTGGAATGATTAGGCAAAGTTTTAAGTATTCTATGAAATTGATTTAAATGAGAGAAAGGAAACAGTGTAGTTAATTATTGAGAGTGTAAGTTGTTTTTCTTTTTTTCAGCAAGACAAAATTCTTGTATATGTAAAGTGTTTTATGTTCATTGACTGTAACAGCAATTTAATTAGAATATACTTAAGTAAGTGGAAAGTGATTCGACTTGAGTTTCTGTGTAAATGCATTCAATCCACAACGGCCCACATGACCCTGATCCCCGCTATTCTAATTGTATTTTTTTATTTTGCGCCCACCTTGAAAACCCATTCTGAGCTAGCCGGCGGAGGGGTGGGTCGCAGTTTAGTTGAACTCGCCTTTCTTGCACTTCATCAGAAGAGAAAGTTTTGTAATCGTACACTGGAAAACGGCGAATTTTCGTCAGAAAAACCCCTTTTGCTAGGACCTGGTAACGAAAATGAGGATAAATCCTGTTCCTATATACAGTAAATTACTTTCTCTAACACGTGGTGTAGCCAGAATCCTTATGTAGTTTCTTGATACGGAAAAATCGATTGACGGCAAAACGTTCATCTGTCCGTACGTCTACGGTCAACGTTATCGCAGAAAATGGTTCAGCCGATTTTCTCTGAAATTGCTATTCCCCGATCGATTTGAATGAACAGAAGGCTTCCAAAGTTTCAACGTGATATTTTGATATTGAGGCTACATTACATGAAGCCACAAAAACGTCAAACTTTTCTCAAAAATGTCTCCAATTTTTTTTATTAAACTTTGTCCTCGAATAGGGTAAATGACGCATAAGATGCAGGTCTCATGATTAATGAAATTCACCAATTCTTCGAAATTTGCAAAAGTGCATTTTTTGGTGTATTCCTGCAACCACAATATTGAAGATAGAGATTTTTTCCTTAATAAAATCTGTTCCTTAAAAAAAGATCTTAAAGTAAGGTCATGCACAAGTTTTCGCCAATAGTTGAGTATTTTTTATGTATTTTTTTGCGAAATTTAGGGAATTTAAAAATTTTTACACAATTTTATCTCTAAATACCACACTTTTTTTTCTTTTAATTTTCTCCTCGTATGTATCAAGGAATAATAAAAAAATATGCCAATAGTCCCATTTTTGGCGAACACTGTATTTTCCAAAATTCCAAAGAACATTTCAAAACTGCAAAATTGAAGAGAGATTTTTATCTTAGACAAAGTCTGTTTCAATAAACTAGCTCTATAACAAAGGTCATGTACAGATTTTTTAAACTGTGTTTTTCGCTTAATTCTGGTCTGAAATTAATGTAATTTATAAAAACACATTTTCTCAAAAACTGCTCCAAAATGTTTTTCTTCAGTTTTTTTTTCACGGATAGAAGGAATTTTTAAAATTATAGCGCATGTCTCATTTTCGTTGAGCTTCTTGAATTTTTCGATAATTGCAAATGTAGAAATAATGCGATAAAATATGTACATCTGTAACATCTCTAATTGAACATTTTTTCCTCGGAAACAGCTCGAATTTTTTTTCTTCTATCTGTCAAGGAACTGTAAAAAAATGGATCCAGTAACCATTTTCGGCGAACCCTCCGTATTTCCAAAAATTGGAAAATGTTAACATTTCAAAAGTACAAACCTTAAGACAGCGACTTTAGCCTTCGACAAAGTCTTCAATGATAAAACTCATAAATTTGTTTACTTCATAGACAGGGTTTGCTTTTCAGTCTCTGATAAGTCCATAGCACATGTTTGTAGTGGCTTTGTTTCTTATATAGCCTACATATTTTTATTACTGGTAATTGATGCTTTTAAATTCTTCATTTTCTGTTAGAAACTTTTGAATTCCCTTTAACATAACTGTAAATATCTTTGCTGAGGGGTCCCTATATGTATAAAATGACAGTTTTATTCTCACAAAATTTTTTATAGTTTTTCTACATCCGTGAGTAAAACTTTGATTTCATTCTGTTGTGATTTAGTGGTCAAGTCGTTTTTAGCTACTGACTTGATATCATCTAATATTACTTTATATTTTTACTTAATACACGTATGAGTGGGATTTTCACTAATGAGAAAATGGCTCTTTTGGGGGTTCTTCTTCCGTAAACATTTCGTATCTATTTGACCCTGGGGCGTTGTGCATATCACGATAATTGTGTGTTTTTTGTCTTTTGGCAGAGTTCTGTACCGTAATATTTTATTATCTACTTACGTTTTGTTGATTGGGTTGAATACTTAACTGCGGTAGTAAAGAATATTTAATCTTCGGAGTATTTCGAAAATCTTGAAGTTGTTGCAGCTGCTCAAAAAGCTGTTAATTTAACTGTTTTTGTCAGTCTTGGACCATTTTCTATCGTTTCTCTGCCTGAAGTTCAAGTTGTTGTTGTTGTTGTTGTTTTTTTTGTTTTTTTTAATTTGTTCTAATTATTGTTGGACGGATGGCGTATACTCTACCATTTCTATGATTGTATTTTCACCTTCATTAGGATTGTTTAACGTGTCTAGCGCATTTGTAATTGCTTCTATTGTTGTCTAAACTTTGTTCCATGAACTCTGCGATAGCGTGAAGGTCAGTGCGTTAATAACTTTGTACACTGGGTAGTGCTCCGGCCGGGACTAATTAGTAACTGATCGAACTTATTATGTATTGTATTTAGCACTTCGTAAAGAAACTAAAGGTGTACTCGTCGGTCGTTGCACTGCACTCGCCACTCTTAGCACTAGCAATGTGACCACTGTGTGTGTGTGTGTGTGTGTGTGAATGTGGAGCTGCAAAGCGCGTTATGAACGCTGTTTCTATCGGCGAACTGTTGAGGTTTGACGAAACATATCTAAGCAATAGTCTAATTGTGCCCAAACACGACGTAGTATTTCTTCAAAAACGGCCCTGTCAGCATCATCAATGCGATTCTTATGCTCCTCTATTGTTGATGGTAATGAAGGCATGTAAGCAACGTCATTGACATTCACCCAAAGAAAAAAGATCAGGTTATCTTGTCTTGTAAAAATTCTTTTTTCGATCAAAATAAAATTTGGTTCTCAATAACACCCTTTAGCTTCTTCTACCTGCGTAACAATATATAAGAGAAGAATGAAGTCTTTAGGATAGTTTTTCCTTTCTTCTACATAATTTACATAGTTTCTCAGTTTTATTTTAAAATTGAATGACGTGTCTGTTGCTACAAAAATCATTCTCATTACTAACAGGCGATGATTTTCATGTCAACATATCTAAAAAAATATCTATAAAATAATTTTTTCTGGGCTTCATCAGATTATTTCTACTTTTTACGACTTTTTACGAATTTACGACTTTTTCTAGATAGGTAGTTTCGTCTGTTCCGTAGGTAGTATGCAGTAAATCATCCATTCCATGATTTGATGAGAGGATAAGATATTTTGGTGTTTATAATTGAATAATTGAAATATTAATTTGAATATTTACGATAATATGTATGACTTCGTCGTAACGGTTAGAGCGTCTCATCGCATTATGACGTTATAAATGAGACGTCAAAAAAAGTTAGCGGTCGTAGAGGTGAGCAAGCCTGCAGACAACCGTCGCCTGATAAGCCTTTGCGTATAAACGCGGCCTGGCGCTCGGAATCGGCACTCGCCTTCCGTCGCCAGCCCAGCCGTCCGTCTTGTCGTCCACTCCGCCGCCCGCCATGAAGATCGCCGCTGGATTCGTCCTCGTCGCCATGGCCGCCTTCGCCACCGCCGTCCCGCCTCCGCCCCCACGCTCCGCGGGCGCGTTTGGCCCATTCGGACCACAGCGCCCCTACAGGGCAGGTGAGAATGGGCACTTGCCACTCTTCGGATCCCTTCCCACCCTTTTCTTTCGCTTCTTTTCGCCAGTTGTTTTAACACTTAGAAACAGAGGACACGGAAAAGAAAAAGAAATAAATATCATACTCATAAATGTCCTTTTTTACTCGACCACACATACGCAAAGAAAGGTAATGTTTTGTGAAAATGAAAGTAATAGATATCTGTAAATTGTGTATGTTCGTGCGTGCCTAAGGTTCAAACTACTTGACAGATTACGATTTGGAGAAGGTACAGTTAGTCCACATTGTATCGGGAGTGCATTTGCAAAGAGTTATTGCCTAAAATTACAAAAATAATTTTATTTCAGAACATTGCAAATATGTTGCTTATTGAAAACGTTTTTACTTAGTTTTGGCGTATCTCCGAAAAATTCATGTTTTCGTCGGCTGTAAAAGTGTTAACACATATTTATTGACGTAAAGTATTTGCGTGATGAACTATTAGAACTTCAACTCGTCATATATACAAATTCTTTAGAACATTCATGTTCTTTTATCGGGCGGCACTCTTGTTAGACCACATTTTCATGTTTCAACATTTTCAATTCTCCCATTTTCCTCTTTTCACAATTTGTTATGCCATTTGTATTCTATTTTTCTTTCTCCACTTCTTGCTCTGTATTATTCTACTTCCACATTTTTTTCGACTCATTCAGTGTTGCCTTTATCGTCCCTAACCTACTACTGCACATCGCCACTTTCCTAAAAAAAACAAAAAAAATTGAGCTATTTTCTTTATCTTTGCACAATTGTTTTCTCTCATATTTGTAATGTACAAATAGATTAAAATGTGTTTCATGGAAACGTCCAATAATTTAGAATTTTAGGCTTCTAAGACATGAGCACTTACCGTGGCAGAGAGAGTTTAAAAGAACATTAGTGTAAATAAATGCAATGTAAATAAATTTTGAGAATTTTTTCAAAAAGTAAATGGCAGTACGTCATTTGATACAATAATGTCTCTGACATGACGACCCGTGTCTGCACAGGTGCGCGCCCTGGTGAATTCTACATGGGGCGTTGGAACGCCCCTGGCGGCGTCTACGGCAACCAGCCCTTCGCCCCGCGCAGGGTGAGGCGGCAGATCGGCTCCAGCAGCGCCGCCGCCGCCAGCAGCGCAGCCATGGGCATGGGCATGGGCTACGGCATGATGGGCATGAGATACCCCATGGGGTACCCCATGTTCGGATGACGGTTCTCATATTCTAGACCTTTCCTACTAGCCTCACCCTCTCATTACTATGCTTCAAGTTGTAGACGTTCCCATCCGTTGACTGTTTTTGTTCCAATCACCTTCTTCTTTATTCTGCAATGTTTTTTGTCTTTTCAGATTAAACTGCTTTCGTATTAAATGAAGATACTTTCGGTATTCTTGTCTCGTGCAGTTGTCAATGAATGTGTGTGTGTGTGTATGTGTCTCCCTCTCTCTCTCGCGATGTGTCCTTCCTCTTCCTTGTCCTATCCTCTCCCTTTACACACACACTTACACTAACATGGACTAGACTACCGCATATTCCGGGAGACAGGTCGGTAGCTTAGAGCTTGTCCCGGCTGGGGCGGTGCCCCGCTGGTGGGAGAGTCCTGGTTAGGGGGAAGCCCCACTTGTCGACGATAGGTCGGCGCCGGATCGCGCCATCCAGCTGGGACAGACCACCGCCATCTCCCGAGAAACAAACATGCAGTACACTAACGGGACTAATGACCAAAGCAGTTGACGAGCCCGGAAAATGACGCGTCGCGAAAAATCAATCAATCTTTTCTTCCCACTTCCGTACCATCATTGGAACACTGTGCGTTTTTTTTTTATACAAAATTCTGTGACATCACTGAGTATTGAGTTGGCAAACACTGGTATATATCGTCAATTGCTTGGTATTTTATTGTTATATCGTTGTATTATTCTAAAACGCTACGCCTAGAGAACCTGGAGTGAGGGGCGATTTCCTGCGACTCTGCTAGAATCAAGCGCCGTCGCAATGTGATATTCTACGATGAAACATAATTATCTCATTGTGTACTAATATAATCACCTTTCGTGGGACTGTTTAATATATCTCTTTCAAATATTAGCTCCGGAAATGCAATTGAACTCTTTGCAATCTATTTGTATTATTATGTATAATATTCACTTTTCTCTATCGAATACGGAGCCATATCCTACGGGTATGTTCTGTAAAGTTTGTACATAAATGTGTGGCAATTCGCTCTCTGCATCTAAAAATTGTTTTAACAGTTTCATGTATTTAATTAAAGATTTTATATTTGTAGTTCAGCGTCAATCTCCGCAATTCGATATGTGTCCAGAAACTTCAAAAAATTTTCGATGCTGTAATTAATCACTGATAAATTGCATCGAATTACAAAATTCCCTTAAAGGGCATGGATTCACTTTTTTGGATAGAAATGACCTAGATGCATATCTTAACATATTAGTTAGTCACTAATAACCATGTTGATGCAAGTAAAAATACACTAAAAATGTATTATTTTAACTCAAATTGGAATATTTCTAAATTTAGATATTGAAAAATTGTTGTAAAGAAAAAAAATTAACAGTGAAAATACAGATGAAGAGGGTGAGTGACAAAATATAGCATTCTTATCATGCTCTCTGTGAATTTCTTCTGGTATCTCAAAATCAATTATATTATTTTTATAGATATCATTAAAGAGTTAAGTAATGAGGTTCGGAATGCCATTCGTTCGTAATTTTCCAGGCCTTGCATCTCTCAAAATGTCATATTTTTATCATGTAGTTTCCAAGAACCTTCGTATGGTAAGAATGTTATGCAGATTGTAATATTAAATCTCTTCTTTCCTCAGTTAATTGTAATTGATAATAAAAACATTGTTTGTATGACCTTCAAGACTTAGTTCTTTAGTTGTTGTAACTACTAAGTAGGCCTTAATTAAGTCTAAATACATAAAGCAATGTTTTGTATATTTTTGTCTTGTAAATAAAATATTTTATTGTAAATATTCTCATTATTCTCTATTGTATAACTTATTTTCTTTCCAGTCTTCTTCAGTTTATAATCAAGAAGATGGTGTAGTATATTACTGCACTGATCACCGGTAGCGGTAGCTCAGTGATCAACTGATGTCGCTGCAGCGCCTCTGACCGGGAGGTCCTAGGTTCCCACTCCCCACGGCGGCAGGATTTTCGAACTAGCTTTTTAGCTAGGTCGAATTCAGTCGCTGTCTGGAGGAGAATCCTAGCGGCCGGCTGCTCTGATCGGTAGTTTTCCGTGGTTTCTCCGATCAACACCTGGCGAATGCCGGAGCAGTACCCTACCAAACGGGCCACGGATCGCGCGCGATCTTTCCTTCCTCTTCCTTGTCCTCTCCTCTCCCCTTACACTAACATGCACTACATTACCACATATTCCGGGCGACCGGTCGGGAGCTTAGAGCTTGTCCCGGCTGGGGCGGTGCCCCGTTGGTAGGAGAGTCTGGTTAGGGGGAAACCCCACTAGCCGACGGTAGGTCGGCGCCGGATCTCGCCATCCAGCGGGGGAAGATCACCGCCATCTCCCGAGAAAAAAATGCACTACACTAACGGGACTAATGACCGAAGCAGTTGACGCGCCCGGAAGCACGAAAAAAACAACCAACCAACTACTGCACTCATCAATATTTTCCTTATTTTCTTCTATTAATAGTCTCAATCACTTTGTTCCCGATCTCACTCCATGTCCTCCCCGTCACTATATTTCCCAGAGACGAGCTTAAAAAACCGTTGATTAAGGAGAAACTTCAATTCTTAAAATCTTGAGGGAGTAAATATTTAACAAGTTGTTAGTGTATATTTATTGTTAAGTTTTAATTAAAAAATATAACATGACTTATAGGCTACAGGCGGGCGTTCTATGAATCTTGAGTTTTATATTATTTTATATGCTTGAAAGTGGTTGCAAACTGCACCCAAAATGTGTTGAATTTTTTAATTAAAGCGAAATTATAAACCCACATACACAGTGACACTGCTTCAAGAGTACATATCAAGTAAACCCATATTCGTATTTCGTCCGTTTGCATTACAAAATAATTTTGTTGTCACTGTGAGGTTTATAAATGTTTTAACTGGTGTATTTAAAATGTTTAGTATCTGTTTTTTTTAAATGTTGACTTTTTACAGATGAAATAACTCACCATATGTTAACATTACAGTATTTAAGGAAGGAAGGAAAAGGATTAAGAAAGGAAAATGAGGAGAGATGGAGATGGAGAAGAAGATGGAGGATAATAAGACTGGGTAGAGGGTGAAAGGTAGGAGGAGGAGGGAAAGAAATCAAATTTCCTCTTCTCCGTTCCTCAAGATCAAGGAAACGTACTGAGTTTAGATCAGTGTCAGCATTGCCGTTGCCAAACGGACAAATAACCTCTCTTTCATCTATTGACAGTAACTCCATAGAATAGCAGAGAGGCCGCTGCTTAAGGGGAATCAGGTATCCCTTGCTCTCTGAGTGAATGAAACAAAAGAGCGTGTTTCTAGTATTTGCAACCCCAATTTGCCAATTTGGCAGAATCGTATCAATACTCTTTCAAGGTCGTATTACATCAAGCGTCTCCTGGCAACTACATTAAGATGATGGACCAGAGTTGGCTCTCTAGATGTCTCAATTTTGGCTTCTGCGCATTCGCACCGCACTTACGTACGGTTATTGAAGCCAGAACCAGATAGGCACACGTCTCTGGTACATAATTAAAACCGTGGTTTGATTATTTCCAGTGGTGAATAAGATGTACCAAAAATGAATATTTTAGTACTTGCCTAATGTATTGGCAAAATTCGGTGTCTAGGCCAGGCCTGCCCAATCGGTGGCCCTGAAACCAAAGCCCACGGCAACAGCCGGACCGGGAGCGGTAGCTCAGTGCATCAACTGACGTCACTCCAGCGCCTCTGACCGGGAGGTCCTAGGTTCCCACTCCCCACGGCGGCAGGATTTTCGACACTAGCTTCTCAGCTAGGTCGAATTCAGTCGCTGTCTGGAGGAGAATTCTAGCGGCCGGCTGCTTTGATCGCTAGTTTTCTGTGGTTTCTCCGATCAACACCAGGCGAATGCCGGAGCAGTACCCTACCAAATGGGCCACTGACCGCGCGCGATCTGTCCTTCCTCTTCCTTGTCCTCTCCCCTCCCCTTACACTAACATGCACGACACTACCACACATTCCGGGAGACCGGTCGGGAGCTTAGAGCTTGTCCCGGCTGGGGCGGTGCCCCGCTGGTGGGAGAGTCCTGGCTAGGGGCAAACCCCACTAGCCGTCTGTAGATCGGCGCCGGATCTCGCCATCCAGTGGGGGAAAATCACCGCCATCTCCCGAGAAAAAACATGCACTACACTAATGGGACTAATGACCAAAGCAGTTGACGCGCCCGGAAACATGAAAAAATCAATCAAGCAAGCAACAGCGGGCGCTTTAGTGGCAATCGCGGCGACGCGAGAGAGATCTAGAGATAGATTCGAAAGGGAGGCCGTCAAAAACCCTTGTTCCCAACCGTTGCCTCACTCTTCTAGGCAGGGAGTACTTCTGTCTTGATTTTCCACGACTAATTGTCAGATAATGACGACATAACAAGGCAGCTTTTTCAAAATGCCAAAATTTGAATTGACTTTTATTAAAAATAATATTCATTTATATAAAATATTCAATTGTAAGAACAAAATAATCAATAAATAAATGTGACTATAAATAACTAGAAAAAATTAATATAGTTAATAGTTTTTAAATCAGTCTACATAATAATTCTCTGTAATGTCTCCTTCAATTTTTTGGCTTAACTTCTCACACTCAAGTTTTCTTTGAACTGCCTTTAAAACTACGTGTAATTTCAGTTCGATGATGCTAAAGTGATAATTAACACGTGCTGTGAATGTTAGCTTGACGATAATTTACATTCGGCTGAAATTCCATCAAGAATGTCATTTGGCATTCCACGTGGTTCAGATGCAATGAAGTGTACATGATACGACGGATCTATTTGCTTGCCTGTCGAATCTGGCTGAGAGACACTTGCCAATGAAAATGTGCTGAGAAAAATGGGATGACACCAGGTTTTCATCTGGTAACTTCACACTTGCAATGGATGTAATTCCCACTCGTAGCAAACGTTTGTAAGATCATATACGGACAATATTTTATTTTCTCTTTATATTATAAAACTAAAATTCTTGATAATATCTTAAGAGCCCAAAACTCTCATACATTTCATTATGTGAGCATTTGACACGGATGAACATCTGTGTGCTTTAGTTAGCTTATTTGCTGAAAATTATATTCTTTACAGAGATACTTCGTGCCGAACATGCAGAGAATTTTCGAAGCCAGTCTGAGAAGACTCGGAAGCCTTGCTCTAGAAAAGCAGAATTGTCCTTTACAGAATTACTTTTCAAGTCAACAAAGTATATCTCCGTTTTCTGACATTTTCGTTTGGAGGACTTTTGTGTCATTTAGATTGTTGTCGGGAACACAAATAGCGACTACTCCTCGAATCGCAACAGGACTGATGGCGTGGCGATAACAACGCAGCGCGGCGGGCTGCACCAGATAGGGTGGGTGGAGAGAGGAGAGAGATGTGGGGAGGATGTGGCACTGGCGATGCCCTGAACATTTTGAGGGCTGCGCTGCAGTAAATGCAGCTCTTCGTGCAGGCCTGGTGTAGGCTATTTAATGAAAGTAGGCAAACTGCATCTTAAACAATTGTATAATATTACAGTCATTTGGGGTGACTTTAGACCTTAGAGGGTGGCTTTGCAATCAATTTCGGACGTGTTGTTATAGAAGAGTGACTATCACATTTATTTTATGAACTTAATACATTTTATTGAATTGTTGATTATAGAATATACGTGGTTATATGCAGGCCTGGTGTAAGCCTTAATGAAAGCAGGTAAACTGCATCTTAAACAATTTTATAATATTACAGTCATTTGGGGTGACTTTAGACCTTAGAGGGTGGCTTTGCAATCAATTTCGGACGTGTTTTTATAGAAGAGTGACTATCACATTTATTTTATGAACTTAATACATTTTATTGAATTGTTGATTATAGAATAATCATTTACAGTTTATTCATACTACTTTAAAAAACTTCAATTTATTCGTACTCATTGTTCCCGATCATAATTCTAAAATGGAGATGACTTGTACCAGGGAGAACAAAACTTCAGATGTGGTACAAAGTCACAAACAAATCGTGTGATTTATTGTGTGTTAAACTAATTCAGACTCTTCATTTACGATGCCAAGAACTTACCGTTCGGCTGATGCCAGGTCCTATCGGAGGTATTCTGATGAAAAGTTACTGGAATGTTTTGAAGAGATACTACGAACAGGTAAACTTTTCGAGAGAAATTCAGCAGCTCTTTACAAAATTTTACGATCTACCATAAATAACTTGCAAGGTACATAACTTGCGTTGATGGTCAGAAAGTGTTTAGTGATCAGGAAGAAATGGCATTGATTAACTATTGCAGCACTTGGCGAGTTAGGATTTCTCGTTGAAATGAGAAAATTCCGTTTCATTGTTAAAAACTATGTAAAGATCATGCGTAAGAGAAAGCTTATTTATATTAAAATTCAAGTCTCAATCGCCCCTGGATAGATAATAAATGGTATTGAGTGTTTAAGTTAAGGTTATTTTGTACTTGTAATAAACAATTAAAATTGATAAATACTCGTGGTTTACATGGCATAAAGATTCTCTACCCCTTAATCCTATCAAATTTGCCTACATTCTCATACGAAAGTATGAGGCGGACGTCACCATACCCTGGAAGGTGACATTGTACCACACAAATTTCCGCTCCTACCAAATAGAAAAACTATTAAATAAACGGCTTATAAGTAAAAACATACCTCTGGAGCTACCTAATATTTGTAAATGATTATAAGAAACGTAAAAAAATTGATTTCACAAATACAAAAACACCATTTCCTTGTACAAAGTCATCCCAAAAGACGGAATATTATGTATTAAAACTTGTCGAATTAAATTCTTATTTATTCGTAAAATATTGAAATGTGTCATGTAAATTTAATTTTAAAAAAAGGAAAAATTGCTAAAATGACAAAATTGGTTGGAAGTTTCCTTTCGTATTTGTAAATATAATAAAAGGACCTTTTCGTAATAATAA
The DNA here is from genome assembly GCA_964035755.1 of Teleogryllus oceanicus. Lineage (NCBI taxonomy): Eukaryota > Metazoa > Arthropoda > Insecta > Orthoptera > Gryllidae > Teleogryllus > Teleogryllus oceanicus. The sequence continues at coordinate 237,814,158 of CAXIVR010000002.1, read as the reverse complement.
TAGCAGTAGTAGTAGTAGTAATTTTGTTCACGCCATCCGGCCTTGAAATACAAAATAAATATATTTTAATATTATTACATTTAGACATTTCAACATGACATATTACATATAAACACATGTTTTGCTATTCAAACTTGTTGGCATGTATTTTGTTATTACCTAAAGTCTCAAAAAGAAAATTAACAAATATTTGTACCTATTCTATTTCTTGGTTTCTTCTTTCTTCTATAAGTCTCAAAATGAGCTCCTCCCTCCCTCTGCTCCTTCAACTAATATTTGCTCAGATAGTAAATAAATAAAGAAAAGATTTTATTATCTTTGTTTATTATCCTTTATTTATCCTTTAGATTGCAAATCAATAAAGTAAAGATTACTACGCTGGCAAAATATTCGGACGATGCGATAATTGAAGAAATCGTTAATTTACTTTATTTTATCCACTTTGGTTAGTTAAAGTCAAACATTATTCCATTTTAATCAGTTTCGTAATGAAGTACTTTACCGCCGTAGTATGGTAACGTACTTCATTACGACACAAGGGCGGTAAAGTAATGGAGTACTTTGCCACTCTTCTTTTGACAATATTTTGGACATCTTTGTCTACTATTCTTTATCCTTGACTTTTTCTCTTTAAAAACTCTAATAACTAAGCAAACTTACTGATAACAATATTGTCATGAAGTGCCCTTGAACTCTTTAGCATAGAGTAGTGGATGCAAAGTCTACCTGATTTATCCTTCTCAGACTTGTTAAAAAAGTAAACAATCAAAACTTTTTCCGATACGGAATGAAGTATTTTTTCTCACCAATCTTTAAAAGCTAAATACTCACGCTCATATTTCTTTCTTGATGTATTGGGTAACAATGTTTCTATAGCAGCATTTGCTGCTATTTCTACATCCGAATCAGAACTATATACACTCATGTGAAAAGAATACTCGAAGTATGTTTCAATTGTTCTCCATGTTGAAAACAGTGTCGCCACTTGTGGGAGAGAAAATATGAATACTAATCGGAGGCGTAGGAGGAAATTTCACATTAAATCTAATAAATTTGTACAAATTGGAAAAACTTTGTACGATATTCACGTCGAAACATCTGATTACGTTACTCAATTGATTACCGAACTCGGCCGAACGGTATCGTTTGGCAATTTCGCAGTCTCTTATTGTAATAAGATGCCTTACGCCACTTATATCGTAAATAACTATTACGATGAACAATGCAACATCAGAATAGCTAAGAGACTAACCCAGGGTTCAGATAAACATGTGATAAGTGGCGTAAAAGTGACGAAGAAGGAACGTGTTTCGAATAGATGTATGTCACGTCAGAAAACAGTGGACAGATTCACGACATGTAATCCAGCTGCAAGAACAGAAAGAGAAAACAGAGGACAAAGCCAGGCGAGGTGGAGACGTGGTGTGATAAGATTCGGATTTACTTGTAGATTTTTTAATTTTAAAGTTAAAACCGAAAAAGTTACATGGAACTTTATGTATTTCAGGATAGAGTAACGTAAGTATTATAGATATTTACATTTTGAAGCTAAAAGTTTGAAGTTAGGGGAATTTTCGAAATTCGACTGTGAATGAATAGAGCTGGGTTCCATGAATTCGTGTAAACGTCAATGAAGGAATGCTGCCATTGGGTGATGATTTTCGTCGGTCAAGATTGCAGTAGCCAGCACAAAGGAAGTTACGAACCTTTAAAGACAATTAGTAAATGTAAAAGGCCAAAGATTAGAGTAATTTAAATGTAATCTATAATGACAATTTAATTGTAAGGAAACTTCCAATTGCAAATTGTCGGAACTAGAAAAATGTGAATAAATATTACTATTATTATTATTATTATTATTATTAATTTAATGTGAATGTTTCGTACTTTATTATAACAGTTTGTAAGCAACCGGGTATTATTTATGTTATGTATAATGATCAACGTGTAACATCATCAGAAGCAGATGTTAATAATAAATAGCATGATAGCATTGTGTGATCTACAATCTAAGTGTGTTGTTTTCATTGGTAATATAAATTTCCTATCATTGCAGAATGTAACAAAATTATCAGACGAAATATGGTATGAGGGGTGTTTTTCCAGCCTACATGAACGGGAGTTATACGCGTTATAACTGCAAATTAAGCTGAGTAAGATCTTAACGACCCGGCATTTAATAATGGTTAAGGTATACACAAAAAGATAGTAAAATATTATATATATATATATATATATATATATATATATATATCATTTTCTTTATATTAAAATAATGTATATGAACATCTGAGAAGTAAGAAATTTGATACCATCTTCCGTTTCATTTGACTGCCTTCGGAGTTGCTTTGTGTGCGTATTCAATTAAATAAGAATTCAATCACCCTAGATCAAAAAAACAACGCTCGATAATTATTAAATTATTTATTAATAATTTTACATTATTTTATTTAAAATTTATTATTACATACTATTTACAAAATTCCCTGTAGAAGTTATTCAGTTTTGTTCCATTCTGAGTTTTCTCATCTGTTTTATCCGTCTCATTTTAGAGATTTCCTGGTTCGTAAAACGTTAAAAGGGCATTATTCTATAATAATTTTAATATTTTAAAAATAAACAAGTTACAAAACAGAAAAAAAAGTCTATCTGTGTACGTAAAAGACCCAACATAAGAAATGTTTTCTTTGCACATCAGACAGCAATAAATTTCGGACGATTTTACCCACTGAACTCTTCTAATAGAAGTTCCCTTAACTTTCTATACATAGCGATAGTCTTTGGGCTGAGACAGGTTTCACACTGTTATTTTAACACAGCAATCTAAAACCATGAAAACTGGCACTCTCAAAACTACCGCTTGGGGATCCGCTAACATTGTAACGGACCCATTTCCCTTCGTAAGATAATGTCCTTTAACTTGCCACTGCATGACTCCTCCGGTACAGTTGAGGAATGTCTCATCGTATTACGACGTTTCCATAGTTGCCGAAAAGCAATACCGGTCGAGGGAGCGAATAAGCAGCGCTAACAAAGTGCCGTGCCTGATAAGCCTTTGCAGCGTGGGCCGCGCGAGTATAAGTACGGGCGAGCGCGCAAGGCTGGCACTCATCTCCGGCCAAGGCAACTGCGTGCACACCTACTGCCACCATGAAGACCTGCTTGGCCCTCCTCGCCGTTGTGGTTGCATTCGCCGCCGCTGCACCGCCTTCGTCGCAGGGCCAGGCCCTCAGGCCACCGCCCTACGCTGCCTTTGGTCCCTTCCGGCCACAGGACGCCTGCGGAGCAGGTGGGAACTTTGTTACAGTTTGTTTTTAAATCCCCTTTCGACGTTGCTTTTGAATTCTAGTCACAGTTTTACAATTATGTTTTTTATTATCTTTGTTTTATTTCTTCTATGACGAGTCAGTTTTGTTGAATCATTTCACCTTTTTTTTCCTATTACTCTTTTCTTTTACATTCATTATTTTCTTTTATATTGTTGTAGTTTTTCGCCTATCCATTAGATCTTCAATTTGTTTTCTTTCCCTTTTGTACAAGATTCAGGCGTTGGGCGGCGCCATCAGTCCCTTGTTCCCTTGCCAGGTAGCATGCGGTTCATCTAGAACTCCAATAATGACGTGTTTTTGTTGTTGTTGTTGTTGTTTTTACTTTCCCTAACCACGCGGGTTCTCTCTGCAACGGTTATGGACATCTTTCTGTGGTTTATATGCGCCTATAATTTACCACTATTTTTTTTAATTTCTTTCTCAAACGTCAACATCTATGATTTCAAATTTCTCGTTCACGCATGCCTCTTAAAACCAGGGGCTATCAGTATATGGGGCAACTTTCCACAAGCCCCAACGTAATTGGGGTCCCGAAATTGTTTCATTGAAAATAAATAAATAAATAAATAAATAAATAAATAATATATTCATTTCTAATCCAAATTTAAGTTATTTCTAACCCATGGAGAAATGAATTCTGTTTATGAATTGGAGAAGGAGGGACATTTTTGTTTGAAATGAGAAGCCCCCGAGGATCAACAGCGCCTGGATTCTTGTTGATGCCTCCACTTACAAGCATAATACGATTTTCAAAGCCAAAAATGCAAGTGAATCCGCGACAAATGCGTGGTGTGTGTGTGTGTGTGTGTAGGTGCGCGCCCTGGCGAGTTGTGCATGGAGCGCTGGGACGCCATCGACCCGTACGGCAACCAGCCCTTCGCCCCGCGCAGGGTGAGGCGGCAGATCGGCTCCAGCAGCGCCGCCGCCGCCAGCAGCGCCGCCATGGGCATGGGCTACGGCATGATGGGCTACGGCATGATGCCCATGGGCTACGGGTACCCCATGTACGGATGAGATCCTCGTAGACTCTCGAGTCGAGAGTTTGCAATTTTTCGTTGTAATAATTTTAAGACTCGTCATCATTTATTTTGTGTATTTATTTGTAATTTGTAAATAAAGAAATTTCAAAAAGGATATTTTTTGTTGTATAGTAACTTCATTTCAGCATTTTACTTCAATTCATGTTGGTTTGCTGTCTTACTCCCAATCGCTGAGACGCTAACCAAATTGCCTCGTCTTGCATTATTTGACTCGGGCACACCTTTAAACCCCTTAGATCCCAATGTTTTTAAATCTATGAGTCGTTTGAAGTAAACAAACGTGACACTTTTTGAACATAATTTTGAGAATATAGTTTTTGAATTCTCAGATAATACTCGTTTTCTAACGAGAGAGCTAGGACCTGAGACTATCTCAAGTATGCGTGAGGTAATCGGTGCAAAAATATTGCTTTTATGGAAAAATACTGTACATTTCATTTGTTATTTTATAAGAAGAACGAATTCAATGCACCAACTTGCCTTAAATTTCAAGCCAGAGAACTATGGGTCACACAGTGACTGCAACACTTGGTCCCTGAGATCCACGATGTATCTCATTCCATCAGTCTGTGCCCTTCTCGAACTTTTGGACAATATACAAAAACCTTTCAGATAGTTTTTTAGTCTATAATGTCTCATAAACGATTGTTACTAGTAGTGAGAAGTTCAATACAGCTAGTGCATCTTTTCACACTTCTGTAATAAATCAATTAATCTACAATATCTTTTGTCAGCCTAATTATGGTAAATAGTATCCAGTACCACTTCTCAATGAATTCATTATTAATTTATTTAATGTCATACGATCATTACAGTCAATTCTAAAGATATCCAAGTTACATGATTAGCACTTCAAACATCTTTTAAATTTTCCTTTGAATATCTATTCCACATGGAAGAAGTTGTCAGATTTCCAGGGACAAAATACCAATGGCAAATAACTTGATATTTACAAATAAAAGTATCCAAAGTTTTTTATGACAATCATTTATTCAGTAATTTCACAACGTTTCGTAACTCGTTTTGTTACATGTTCAGGTGCTAAACTTAGTGAGGGAACGCTATCCCATTGAATTACCACGTCAGCAGAACATTCAAGGAAACATTATGAAATACCTCACATTCACACAGTTGATACCACATAACTAACCGTTACGAACAGACACTCCATTCAAAGTTTGAATTCAAACTGTATTATGAATGAACCATTTCGGTTGTTGTAGTTTATACAGTTTATTACTTTTTGCAAATATAGTAAAATGGTATTATTTCCAATATTCTTTTTAAAATCAAGTTGATGACGTACTACGTACATTAAATTTAATTGTACGCGAACATTAAATTCAATGTACACGTGCATTAAAGTTACGGTAAGTGTCCATTAAATTTAATTTACGTACATGAAAATTACTTTCAATTACTTTTACATGAAAAGTATTGCAGAAATATCTGACAGTGTAGTACTACATATTTTACTTACACGAGTATATCAAAATTCATCAATTTGCACCTTTCTATAAGACTGTGGGGTTTGGTAATGATACGGTAATTTTTCAAAAGACAAATATACCTAGAAAACGATCTCTTTAAAATTTTTCACTTATTTAAATGACTTTTCCAAATTCAACTATTTTCGCAGGTGAGTGCTGGGTGGCCGGCACTCAAGAATGACTCGCGCTAGTAACGGAATATTAAGCCGATAGACGTTTAAAAACTTAAAGCCCGGTGTGCACGGAATAGATTTCTTGCCGATTCTAATACAGTTTCTGTACAGAAACTTAAAGATCTCAAACTAGAAGTATATAAGTCAAAAGTCACGCATACACGGTCGGTACGTTTTCTGCACGAATCACCACCAGCCGCCGCTAGGGGTCTAACGAGAAACAACTGAATTGTGCCGACCGAGTATTGTCAGTGGTGGTATTTCTGTGCGTGAGTTCTGGCTGTGATCTTTATTTAGTATTAATTAACCAAAAGGAGTATAGAGAATAACTAGAGGGGCTACAGAATGGCACAGACTTTCTCGTAGCAAATGTTCCTTGGTGTGGTCTGCCTTTAAGATCTTGTTCCATTCTCTGGCCAGCTACCATCTATCGTCACCCAAAGTACTTTATTTAAACATTTTCTCAACTTTTCGGTTTCCTAATAGTAGAATCGAAATATTACGTCAATAATATTAAAGAAGAGTAGAAAATAAAAATTTCCATTGAAAAATTTGAAGCGGTTTTTAAGAAAACGGGGTTAAAGCATTACTGTAAATCGAAATTTGAAGTTCATTTTCATAGGAATCTATTGAGTTTTCGAAAAACTTCATCCAAAGTCACTTGAAGACCCTCTACTCACAAATGTAACAATGTATACCCATCAATGGAAATGTTCATACTAACGGCGTGAGTCATATTTCAAAACAATTATATTTGTGTAATTTTTTAAAAAAACGAAAGAATACACCGAAATGAACTTTACGTCACATTAAACAGTACAATAAGCACTATCCATTGGACAAATTTGAAGAAAAATTTGAAGCCATTTTTCAGAAAATCGCGTTTGACGTTTCTAAAAATGCGGAATTTTGAGCTCATTTTTACAGAAAACAGCTGAGTTTTCGAGAAACTTTTTTAACATTATTTAAAGCACATGTACTCATAAATATAATAACGTAAAGAAATTGTCTCTGGGGTAAATATTATCGACGTGAGAGACAAGTCAAAAAACGACATCTTTGTAATTTTTGAAGCAACAAAAGAATAGAGCAATGTGGCGTAGTACGTATACGAGAAAGTAAAAATAGGAAGGCAGTAATTGGGAAAAAGGAAGTTTATCACAATATATCACTTCACACAATCGCATTTTGACTACAAAATCAAACCTCAAAATCGAAATGGTCTCGATCTGAATCAGGTTTTTCGTCCAGTTTCCCTGATCCATTGAGCAAATGCTGAGATGGCCTCTTGTTTTGCTTCAGGAGATAAATGTAACTTCATTATCTGTGCAATTCTTCTAGAATTCAGTGGGAAATATAGTTATTCAAATTATCGTTTCCATGTTGTCGTGGCAGGAAGTATTATCTCTTAACGAAGGACATGGATAAGAGCCCAAAATTATTGTTGATTTATCCTTGAAAACAGATTTTATTACATTGGAGTTTTTTTAACGGTTTCTTGCAAAAAAAACGCAAATTTTTTTCTGTTTTCAAATTCAAGTAGTATATAGCTTAGTGTAGGGTTCACAGAATTTTGAAAACGTGACCATAATTCACTTCCTCATAGCACGTAACACAGTTTTTAACTGTTTTTGACCTAAAATAAATAAATAAATAAATAAATAAATAAATAAATAAATAAATAAATAAATAAATAAATAAATAAATAAATAAATAAATAAATAAATAAATAAATAAATAAATAAATAAATAAATAAATAAATAAATAAATAAATAAATAAATAAATAAATAAATAAATAAATAAATAAATAAATAAATAAATAAATAAATGACCGATTACCTTTAGTAAACGATTCTGCCGCTAGAAGCGCTTGAATCAAACTGTAGGCTTCGTGCATGAAAAATTAGGGACAAACTCATATAAACGGCGTGCAGTCTGTACTGAACGTTTTCTGTACATCCAATCTTAATGAAAGCAGTGCCGGGAACACCGGACTTCACTCCGTAAAGCAATATTTTAGTTTTCGATAAACAAATGTGGTTACATGAGGTAACGATAATGTAAATATTTACGCTGTGGCGAAGCTTGTACCAGTACAATAATTACAATAAAAGTTGCCCTTGTGGGGTATGTTTTACATTTAAATCTCCCATTAACATTATATTTTCATATGTTGGTTTTAATGAATAGGAAGTTATTTCTTTGGAGGTTTGTGAGCTGAGATAGTTTAATATTGCCAATAGAAAGTTGTATCTACTTAAAGCATGTCAAAATCAGAAGAAAAACGAATGTATGAAAGTATAAGTATAAAATGTTCGTTTGATAAGTATTACTACACTTCCAGAGTGGATTGAATTTCTATCTACGCGACAAAATGTGTATATCCTGATACATTTAGTTAACTACTTCTATTAAGACGTATTACGCATTAGATTAACTTCGCGGTTTGGCTTCAATGGCACCGAACACTGAAAAACTCACGGCACTGCGGTAAGAGCGATATTTATATTGTAAAGTCCAGACTGCACGTTTCCTATATGATTATGTTCATAATTTTTCATACAGAAAGCCTAATGTTTGACTCAAGCACCTCTAGGGGCAGAATGATTCACTAACGGTGATCGGTCATTGCGATTTTGTGGTTAGTTGTGTCAAAGTGCGACTGTGAAGTGATATATTGTGATAAACTTCCTTTTTCCCAATTCTTCACTTCCTATTTTTATTCTCTACGCTTCTCATGGTTAATTAATACCAAATAAAGATCATAACCAGAACGCACACACATAAATACCACCACTGACGGTAGTCGGACGGCGCAATTCATTTGTTTCTCAAAAGAGAAACCCGTAGCGGCGGCTTGTGGCGATTCGTACAGAAAACGTAGCGACTGTGTATGCGTGACTTTTGACTTATATACTTCTAGTTTGAGATCTTTCAGTTTCTGTACAGAAAATGTATTAGAATCGGCACGCTACCGCTGTTCGAAGTGAACTCTGAATGATCTTTCGTTCTCACAAAGCCTGACGTCACTGAGATGTTATTTTCAAAGAGGAACTGACCCGATTACTCTCCATTAGACATAAAAATGGTGTGATCCCCTAGCAGAACATGACCCAAATCAAGGCACTCACGGATCAGTTGTAAGAAACGTTTGAATTGTACAGAATGGTCCAAAATTTATATTCGCGTGTAACAATATCTCTAGATAGAAAATATGACGTCTGTGATAAATGCACAACTCCATGTGGCAATATTTCTTTCATTATTGAGCAAGTACCATTCTAGGTGAACCCTTGCTGTCCTTTGAACACTGAGGACTAGAATTTCCTTTAGTTCAATCGTCACTACGATTTTTCTGGAATATGCTCCGCACTCCTTCATGAGGTCCTTTGCAATATAAGGGAGTATGGTTGTCGACAGGTTTTCTTCTGACCAAACATAATGGAATGCTTCAGCCATTGCCGTGGTGCTGGAACTCGTGCCATCTCTGTAAGTATCATTCATCGATCCTGCAACACCCGGGTCAGCGAACGGTATAATTTGGCTTCGCCTGTCTAGAATTCATCGTAAACTTGGTACGCACAAACATTGTATGAGCAAGACTGTCCGGTAACTTGAAAGTTGTGAGTCATTGGGTGATATGAATAAAAATGAGTAAGTACTCCAGAGCAATTGTTCATGAGTAAAAGTAGGAACTACTTCTCTTAAGATTTGATTTGATTTTTTCGTGTTTCCGGGCGCGTCAACTGCTTTGATCATTAGTCCCGTTAGTGTAGTGCATGTTTTCTTCGCGGGAGATGGCTGTGATCTTCCCCGCCGGATGGCGAGATCCGGCGCCGACCTACCGTCGGCTAGTGGGGTTTCCCCCTAACCTGGACTCTCCCACCAGCGGGGCACCTCCCCAGCCGGGACAAGCGCTAAGCTCCCGACCGGTCTTCCGGAATATGTGGTAGTGTAGTACATGTTAGTGTAAGTGTGTGTGTAAGGGAAGAGGATAGGACAGAGAAGAGGAAGGACAGATCGCGCGCGGTCCGTGGCCCGTTTCGTAGGGTACTGCTCCGGCATTCGCCTGGTATTGATCGGAGAAACCACGGAAAACTACCGATCAGAGCAGCCGGCCGTTAGAATTCTCCTCCAAGCAGCGACTGAATTCGACCTAGCTGAAAAGCTAGTGTCGAAAATCCTACCGCCGTCAGGACTCGAACCTAGGACCTCCCGGTCAGAGGCGCTGCAGTGACATCAGTTGATGCACTGAGCTACCGCTCCCGGTTACTTCTCTTAAGCAATTGCTTCATTTCACATTAATAAAAAGTTTCGTGAAACTTGGAGCATTTTCTTAATATAATTGCTCAGTCACTGAACTCGTAGCAAATATTTCATCATTCAATCAATCACTACCTAAAACGTCACAAACTTCTCACAACAGTAGTGCATAACATCTCCTGTATCTATTCAATACGATTTGAGTCACCTACAGAGGTTGCTCCGAAAAGTGGAAGTAAATGCTTCGCACTAGAAGCAAATTCTGGATTTCATTCATACGAAAAGTAAGCAATTGGTCCTCGCTCGAGCAGGTTCTCACCAATAGAGAAATTACTCAAAATAAGAGCAATTACTCACGAGTTTTGCATTCATACTCTTTGAAGCAATTGCTTTGAAAACTCGAGAAAAAGTAATAACTCATTTTTATTCATATCACCCATTATCTGGATCTGTCACGTCCTGCTGCAGCAATCCTTATACGTTCGTTCAACTATGAATTATTAACTGTTTTGACTTCGAATGACGAACACTCTCCTTGTCCCTGAATAACGTATGTAATCGGAACTACATAACGGAAATACCGAGTGATTGCTAAAATATGAAAATTAATGCCGCTATGTACAAAAGACTCTATGACTCTTCCAGATTGAAAGGCATTTCCGAGTTTGCATTTCGCGTTGAACGAAACCAGCTGAGCGGTGATAGTACGAGACGGCAGGGGAAGTGAACCGTTGCCGTGTCTGATAAGCACTACGGGCCTAGGCGATGCGCGTATAAAGCAGGCGAGCGTTGATAGCCGTCCCTCAGATCGCCAGCGAAGCCTTCCGTCCTCTTCGTCCATTCCGTCCACATCGTCATGAAGACCGTCGCCGCCGCCTCGGCCTTCGTCCTGCTCGCCGTCCTGGCGGCCTTCGCTGCCGCTGCCCGGTGTCCGCCGCAAGGCCCCTCGGCTGCTTTTCCTCCTTTCAGATCGCAGGACTCCTTTGGGGCAGGTAAGAGGGGCACATCACCTTCCTTTTCTGAATTGTTCTTTTTTTTTAACGCGCTTCTGTTTCATTTGCTCTGTATTCAGTCAAGTCAGTTTTTTTTTTTTTTTGCATTTCCAATTACGAAATTTTGAGAATGTGAAAAAAACAGGGATAACGCAGCTCTCGCACAATGTAGTAAACTATTTTGGTTTAAAAAAGCTCAAAGGTTTCTCTAAGTTAGGTTCATAACATTTTGCAGACATTTTATTTATCATATGATTATGTTGATTTTGATCATATCGATCCCAATTTCACGCCAAAAAATAAAAATTTTAATTTTGGGAATATCCCACGCAAAGTTTTACCATGCAAGTGAAAGAAAAATCGTTTAAAGAGTCTGTAACGCTTTTTTCAAATTTTGTTTCACTTTATTACATCTTTCTGTTATTTTGGGACTCATTTCCCTTCTTCTTCAGCTTCGTATTCCAATTTACATAAGACAAAATTAGTGATGATTGTAATATGTTAAATATTTCAGTACAGTATTTAAATAAAATGTTAAATAACAGAAAGACATTGGTACTTGATACTACTTAATTTGCTCTCTGATTTTGCCTTGAAAAAGACAAAATTATTAATAATATTTGCTTAGCATATTAAATTAAATCAAAGATAGTGTTGTAACGATGAGAAACAAAATCAGTCTTTAAAATTGATCCGAAAATATCCCCCATATTTAAAGTTTCTTGTAAAAATTCCCGGATTATTCTAAGACGTAGGAGTGGTCATTAATATGTCTAGTCAAATTCATTATATGAAATTGCCAATATCGCCACAATAGAATATGTTGCTTATGATATTGAGCTGAGTTGAAAATTCTACCTCATGTACTTCAATTACAGTTAACAGCTATTTAACATGATTAAGCTATATTGCGAGCTACTCCACGAGTGATTTTTTTGTTTAAAACACATTGATCGCTTCAAATAAAGAGTAATTATTGTGTACTAATCCATTTTTATTTTAAGATAGAGTAAAAATATTTATTTCCCGTTCAAAGTTTTAGTACAAAAACGGCATTCTTAAGAAAAACTATTTTTCGCTCCATGTCAGGCTTTTTGTAGAGTATGGGGGGACTCCATTGGAACCCCTCGTAAGGAGAGAACTCTGATTGGTCGGAGCAAACACAAACGGAAGTGGAGAAAAACATAAAAATCCACGTATCGATTTCAAAAACTAATTAGGAAATTTATACCATTAAAATTCGTTCATTTTAGAGCAAAAGGAACCACTCCATAATAGGGAGAACCTACTAACAATCAAATAAATCATTCCCAAAATACAACTCAACAGGATCTATACCGCACTGTGGTTAAACTCTCTCGTGATTTTAATCCACAGTAACAATGTGCTTTATTGAAAATGTACATTTAACTAACATACATAGTAACTACTCGAAGAGTAAACTTCACTAATTGAAATAGTTTATTTCCAGTGAATTTCAGACGACAAGAAGCAATTAAGACAGTAGTATGGTAGTGATCTCGGACCGAAAGGTCACTGGTGCGAATCCCACCTCGGGCATGGTTGTTTTTGCGTTCGTTCTTTCACTCCTTATCATCACCATTTCGTTTCATCTTCATAGTTACCATAACGTTAACTCCAATAGTGGTCGCTAATGACATAGATGTTGATGCGACTTTAAATAACAAAAAAAAGCAATTGAATACTAGATCGGATGTTTAAAGATCAAAGTGCATCATGTGAAGTTACACTAGTGTGATACAGAATGGCATAGACTTTCTCGTATTAGTTTTCTATATTTTTGGGCTTGGCTAGCAATTCGACTTGCCACAAACTCTTCTCTGATGCCAGCTATCGCCGCCCAAAGTACATTTTTTGACATTTTCTCAATTTTTCGGTTTCTTAATAGTAGAACCAAAATATTACTTTACAAATGTTAAAGAATAGTAAAACCTCAACCTAAATGACAATTTTCATTGAAAAATTTGGAGATTTTTTTAAGAAAATGGCATTTAAGCGTTACTGTAAATGCGACATTTAAAGCTCTCTTTCACAGAAAATGTTTGACTTTTCGAAAAACTTCATTTGAAGTACTTTAACTCACAAATGCAACAGTGTTTACAAATGTTTAAAATGTGTAAAATGAACAGACGTTTTGAAAAAAAAAAAATACTTTTTCGATATCAGGGGACACCAAAACGTGTACTTCCGTTGAAATCTGGAAATCGATTTTCCGCAGCATTACATAACTTTCTCTATACTCCGTATATTACTCCGTATATACGTATGTATACGAGAACGTAACGAGCACTACGATATTCTGACACGTATGTGTGTGTGTGTGCGTGTAGGTGCACGGCCAGGCGAGTTCTGCATGAGGCGCTGGGACGCCGCCGTCGGCCCCTACGACAACCAGCGCTTCGCCCCGCACCGGGGCCAGCCGCAGCGCCTCGACTCCAGCAGCGGAAGCAGGGGCATGGGCATGGGCATGGGCCACGGCATGATGCCTATGAACCATGGCTACCCCACCTATGAATGACGATACTCGTATTTCTAGTCAAGCATTGTATTCAAATGCATCTACTATTAGAGTTTTTAATGTGACTCTCACAGTTATTTTGTTTAGTTATTCTCATTACTATAAAATGAATGTTGTATAGAAGATAGATAGATAGAAATTTATTCTACAATTGGGCAGATGATGCCCGGTGGCAGAATGCGAAATTACAATTACAAATAAAATAATAATATATAAAAAATAAATATAAACGAACAAATTGACTTTGTCATTTCCTATATATGCTGATGGCATTTACATTCCTATACTAAGCATTAAAATGCATATCTAAAATAAAAATAAACTTACATATTACCCAAATATACATACATACAAACATATACGCATGTATACATAGACGAAGGAACCCACACATCACTTCAAATGAAGTCACTTCACTTCACTTCACTTCACTTCACTGCACTGCACTGCACTGCATATAACTTTATCTAAATATTAATTGTTCAATACTTTTTACTGTAGACTACGCATAATCGCACCTTTCACTTCACTCCACTTCACTATACGTTTTCACCCTATTGACTAATTTCCTATAATTTTTTTCTAAAACCTCGCGCTGAGCAAGGAAAGGGCTCAAAAACTGCCGCAGGCAAATCGTTCCAATCTACTATAGTTCTGTTTACAAAGGAGAATTTCCCTACGTCCGTTCTTTGTATTCTTGTTCTAATTTTATATTTGTGATCAAATCTATTTAAATAATCTGGTTTATTTAGCCTTCCCCGAATTTCCTGCCATGCGGAGCAACCAACGTAAGATTTATACAGCGCGCAAAGTATGTGGGTTATATTTATTCTACCACTCGTTCCACCCTCTTCGTTCCAGTTTTCTTCAGCCAGAAACAACCCAAAGGTTCGATTCTTGCAGAATTTATAAATGACAACGTAATTCTCTTGCTAATTACTAATTATCTTGCAGCATGTGTCTAATGAACCTTCCTATTGTTTCTATCCTTCAACAGCTCTTCCAAACACTTTTCAAACGTTTGTGTCTAAGAGTACGGCATGTGTAGGTGTCAAATCTCTTCCTTCGTTTATCCTATGGGCATCATGCTCGTCACATATCTGTAAAAACCTGCTAGTAGCTAAAGTACACTTGTCATCAAGTTGAAATGAAAAATATAAATAAAAGAATGTTATTAAGTAGAGCGTTGTAATACCACACAATAATTTATGAATGAAAATGCTGAAACCGGTAGCGGTAGCTCAGTGCATCAACTGATGTCACTGCAGCGCCTCTAACCGGGAGGTCCCAGGTTCGAGTCCTGACGGCGCGGCAGGATTTTCGACACTAGCGTTTCATCTAGGTCGAATTCAGCTGCTGTCTGGAGGAGAATTCTAGCGGCCGGCTGCTCTGATCGGTAGTTTTCCGTGGTTTCTCCGATCAACATCAGGCGAATGCCGGAGCAGTTCCCTACGAAACGGGCCACGGACCGCGCGCGATCTGTCCTTCCTCTTCCTTGTCCTATCCTCCTGTGTTACACACACACTTACACTAACATGCACTACACGACCACATATTCCGGGAGACCGGTCGGGAGCTTAGAGCTTGTCCCGACTGGGGCGGTGCCCCGCTGGTGGGAGAGTCCTGGTTAGGGGGAAACCCCACTAGCCGACGGTAGGTCAGCGCCGAATCTCGCCATCCAGCGGGGGAAGATCACCACCATCTCCCAAGGAAAAACATGCACTACACTAACGGGACTAATGACCGGACCAGTTGACGCGCCCGGAAACACGAAAAAATCAATCAATCAAAATTAAAATGCTGAATGTTAAGTACTTCATAAATATTCAATTTTTATTTTGCGCCACATTTTGGACAAAATAGCGGGTGATGAGTAAAGAAAATGTTATATAGAGGATCTTGAATAATAATAATAATAATAATAATAATAATAATAATAATAATAATAATAATAATAATAATAATAATAATAATAATAATAATCATTTATCGATATCAAACTAAAACAAACGTATGTGGTTGGAGCGTCAATGATAAATGTATATATGCAATACATTTTTTCTTCTAATCGTTCTTCATATAAAAGTATTTATCCTTGTCCCTACAACCATTGACGATAATTTTCAGGATTCAATAAAAATTAAGTGAATCCAATTACAATAATTTTCCAATAATAATAACAATTATGGAATGCGTTGGGTTTCAGTGCTCCTCTTGAGTTTTATAGGTCCTTGAGTGATGTTCCAGCTGCACTCCTTTCCTGAGGCTTGCTTCTGAGTACTCCAATCTGTGTCTAAATGAATGTGAATGACATAGAGTTAGAAGTACAGGCAATCTTTCACAACGTCATTTTTCTAATATACTATCGCAGTTTTCTGGCATGTAAATTTCATTCATTTTTTAAATGTTCAGGAACATTGATTTTTTCAATACGAAGCTTGTTCGGAGAGCCAATTCCTAATCTACATTATTAAATATGAAGTGTGTGATTTTAAAAATTAAGTTAATGTGGTTATTTACATTATATTAAAACCCATTCTTTTTTTTACAATGTTCAATGTTTGTTTCTACGAACTAATCTCGAGAACATTTCAATGGATTTTGATGAACTATCCAATGATTTTAATAGATACAATTTGGGTTGCTTTTTTCACGTCATTATTTTCTATTCGGTGAATAATAATTCCGGCAGTTTAATGTTGAGAAATTAGAAAAAGATGGTTAAAATGTTAGTTTTAGTTATTTGACTAGAATTATACACGAGCTGTAAGAATACTATGAAAAATTGTGGTTTTCTGTCGCTCTATTATTTACTCTTTACGAAAGTCACATCACCTGATTCTGCCAGGAAGGGCACAATGTATTTATTACAAATTGTTCAAAAGTATAAAAATTCAGAGCCAATTTGACGTTCATTTATGAATTCCGAATTGTAGTTCCTTCCTTGGATTAAACATTCCTTTTTTAATCCCCTCGGTTCTTAAATATTTCACCAAATTCAAAAACTAATTATGGTAAAAACATCAAAGTATCCTACGGATACATCGATGTTTCCTGACCAAAATTGTGCTTTAGGAGCCATCTGTGTGTGACCTGCTTTACTACGGAAAACTCGCTGACTCTGCCATCTAGGGAGAATAAGTACAAACTTCCGGCGATCTCCGCCGGTCAAAATGATGTTAATCGGTTCGAACATCAGGTCAAGTGCATTACTCTGTACTTCGTTATAAACAATGTGTCAATATTATTATTAGACATTGAAAGAGGAATTCACACGTAAATTAAACTGTAGGAAATTATAAAACAGGTATTTATTTAAAGTCAAAAACAATAGAAAACCATGTGTGACGTACTATAAGAAGAGAAGTAATTTGTGCAACTTTTCATGAGCTCCGGGATCTCTTTCCCCCAACATACATATAATAAGTTGAATTATGAATACAGGTAGCAAAGAAACATTTTTGAAAAGAATTGATACGAAACTTTTCCCTCCCATAAAATAAAAACTATTTAAAGACGCAAATCAGCTGCAGATTTCGGCTATTATCCCTCATCGTGACTTACGTGAAGGAATCGACTAACTGCCACAGGAACATAGGAAAGGTTATTTGAATAACTTCGAGTACATTCGCCACCAAGGAGTAAGAAAAATCTTACATAGTGTTCCCAACTGAGCTCAAGAAAACATGTTCAGAGGCTACATTTATGCCCAGATGAAAAACAAGGGATCATTTTAGCATTTGCTCAAAGTCTCAAAGAAACGACAAAAATCCTTATCGAGATGGGGTCATGTACGTAGAAACTGAAGTAGAGTGCATGCCACTGACATATTTATTCTTTTTAAAATTTTTACAGTACAAATATTAACTAATATATTCAATATCAGTATAAAAATCAATATTATTTCATTTTTGATTTTTGTTTTAGTCACTAATAATTTGATAGAAACAGCAGCAGAAAAGATTTTACTCGGCCCTTAAACTTGCGTATCAATTTTAGTCATATAGTCATGTGGCAATGAGTTGTAAAATAACGTATAGTACATATTGTATGCTTTTTTTTTTTTAATGAGCGGTTCTGATGGTTGATTCTGACACCTGATGTATATGATTACTACGTCGTTTTTTATGTTTACCTTCGAATATATTGGCATTTACTGTACATGTGTATTAGTTGAAAATCTGTTCCCACCATTGAGTAAGTCATTTTTGACGAAAGCCACTGTTTCATAAATTAAAGTGCAAAGCAGTGGGAGAATTCATAGCTTAATATAAAGAAACTTACAAGTACACGTGGGTGGTACTTTCTTATTATTTGTACAATACATTCTGTAATCTTAAATCCTTAGCGCTGTAGGTTGTGTTTCCCCATACTATTATACCCTACCTCAGGCGATAATGAATATTCGCGAAAGATGCAAACGAGCATTATGAATGCTGACTGAATTCGAAAGAACTGTGAGCGTGTGACATAATAAACTTAATTTTATGTTTATTTCATTTAGATGGACATACCATTTGAGATTTGACCGAATTGAGAGACCCTACATTTTGTTGCCTTAACATCAGCCAATTGCACATCATATCATTTCAACGGAGTAGTACGTAATTGTTTATTTGAAATGGAAAACTGCATTGAATGTGTTTTCTCTTCAGTAATTATTAATTTATGATCACGAAACGAATTTGAAACATCTTATATTGAGTTTTTTACTGTTTCTATATTGCAAACTATATTAATATAATTAGCAAAGAAATTCTTACGTTTCGAAACGAGGGCGGCATACCGTTTATGTATCGCACGAAGAAAGTAAGTCCTAACATCAGACTGTTCGACCGGCTTCGGTAGGTCAGTGCATCACTGTATGCCACCACAGTGGCTCTGGCCAGGTGGTCCTATTTATTTATTTATTTATTTATTTTACGTCAAAAAACAGTTAAAAACTGCGTATGACGTGCTATGGGGAAAAGTGAATTGTGTGCACATTTTCAAAATTCTGTGATCCCTACACCAAGTCATATACTACTTATATTTTGAATTTTGAAAGGGAGAAAAAAAAACTCCCAATTTTGAATTTTGAAAGGGAGAAAAAAAACAAAAAACTCCCATGTAATAAAATATATTTTCAAGAATAAGCAATAAATTTTCGCTCTTATTAATTCCTAGGATTAAAGTCCTAGGATTAAAGTTAGGATTAAGGATAGGTCCTAGGATTAAAGTCCCGACGGTGGTAGGTTTTGTTGACACTAGGCAGATTTAGCTAGGTGCAACTCAGCCGTTGTCTGGAGGAGACTTCTAGTGGCCAGATGCTCTGGTCGGTACTTTTTCGGAGTTTCTCCAATCAATACCTTAACAAATGGGTCACGGACCGCACGATCTTTCTTTTCTCTTCCTGGTCCTATTGCGATTCCTTACTTAAACACATACGCACTAAACTACCACACATGTCGAGAAATCAGTCTGGAGCTTAGAGCTTGTATCGGCTAGGGCGGGGCCCCGCTGTTGGGAGATACCTGGTTGCGGAAAACCTCGCGAGCTGACGTGTAGGCCAGCGCCGGATCTCGCCATTCAGTGGGGAAGATCAGTGCCACCGCCCGCAATAAAAAGCATGCACTACACTTACGAAGCTAATGACCTTAGCAGTTGACGCACTCATAATCACTAATCAATCAATATAACAGTATGGGACCCCATGTGCAATTGGCAATGAATTGGAAAGGTGAATACATAATATTCCTTCATTCCACTACGATATTTCTACTCGCTGGGGTGGTTGTTTAAGGCATGAACATAACCAATCCAGAATAGTACCACGAATTCCATATGAAGGTAATTTTGAATATGAAAGAGATATGACAATATAATTTAGTGAGAAAGAGTTCCATTCGTACGTAAAAATGTCTCTCTAATATTTTTGAAAAACTGACAAAAAAAATTGCCCTATGATTTTGAATTCCATGTTCGTTGTCATTTTTAAACAGCGCTCTTCTAGAAAATAACCGTGAAAATTCCGGTGATTATCGATGCATTAAATACGTGATTTAATGTGGGTTTAATGACAGACAAACAACTCTTAAACAGTCTGGTAATTTATCTAAACCGCCAAATATTTATATTTTGGTTTATCGATTATTTTGAGAATTTCATAGAAATATGTTTCCATTAGTGACTTCCAATATTCAAGATACGCTAGGAATATACATTTCCCATTTAATGACTTCCAATGTTCAAGATATTGCAGCAATATGGATGAATACGAAATAATTCTGAAATCAACAAGCGCCCGACGAGCGCTTTCTGTGAGGTCTGGTTCTCTCCCAGGCAGTGAAACACTTCTTTCTTTCTGCATTCAAGGCTCTTTTTCTGCATTTAGTCTTCGGCAGAGCGTCCCATGCATTTAACATACTTCGGTAGGTCCATCAAGCCGGCCCACCACCATAGCAAAATCAAATCAAACCAAACTAGTACCAGAATTTTGAACTATTTTATTACTAATTTATTACCACAAAACCAATTTTTTGTACCGCTCATCTTTGCAAAAAAAACGGGTGGCGGGCTAGTTTAAGCTAGAGCTTTATATTAAGCTTTGATAAAATGTGATGTTTTTTTGTTTTTGGAGACTGTTCACTTCGGAGTTCCTAATCTGCCAATCTCCATTGGGCATTTTAACTGGTCCAAATATCCTTCTCATAATACGTCATAAGCAGTTTTTAACTGTTTTTTTTGACGTAAAATAAATAAATAAATAAATAATCCGTCTTTCAAAATTCGTAAGAGGCTGCGCATCCTTTTCTTTTATAGTCCACGTTTCTGCGGCATAAGTTGCAACTGGTCTAATCACTGCCTCATACAGTCTTAGTTTTGGGTCTTCTTCATAGGCTTCATTGGTAATGTGTATTGGAGTTAATTGGGTAACTTTGGCCTTATATCTCATGTACTTTGTTTTTGAACATTGATTTTAACCCATAATGAATTGAGTTCTCACTTAACTACTGGAAGAATTACTCAAGCGCCTTAGTACGTGCAACTAGCAGCATATTGAAATCTGCGTAGGCTAGGCATTGTTTCAGTCGTATTGATATATTCGCTCTTATATGGACCTGTGTTAAAATTGTATACATGATCGTGATAGACAATGTCGCTGATAATGGACCTTCTTGTCGTACTCCAAATTTGGTATACTCTTCACTTGTTTGCAAGTCAAGTCAAGATCAAGTCAAGATCTTGATTCTGTCCCTTTATACTATAATGCAAACTTCCCTTTCTTCAAACAGCCACTGCCTGCCCACCTCACTTCTTGCAGCGATACCCCGCTCAGTTGTTTTCCCTATCTGGTCGATTAATTCTTGTAGTTTCCCTGGTTGTAACATTTTGACATTCAATGTTCAAAAAATCATTCTCTTTTTCTTTAGCTTAGGTCGCTGTATAGAGACGTTACTGTTCCGAGGCTTAGTTAAGCGTTTCGCCGTTTAACTGTTTTTAAGGGTGATGGGGAGCTGCTCAACACCCAACCCTCCTTTATCCTTGGGACCGGCAACGGCGACTGCTGTGGTACTCGATTTTCCCAGTGCCCACCGTAGGCGCAGTTCAACACTTTTTACACAAATAAAATTAATTTCAAAAATTTCACTACCCTGGAATACTAATCATGAAAGATTCTTACACACACACACGCTCGTTATTACCACCAGCGCTGAAACTGCAAGCTGCTGCAGGCGGAAATATGCATCCACCGTGGGAGGCAGAAAGGAACCTCCAGAACGGACAAGTTTACACAAAGAATTCCAGTGTATATTTTGAATCAATAAACATAGTATCAAATGAAAACACATTCTCCAAACATCATAAATAATGCATGAAATACCATCAATAATTGAACTTGTGTACTTTCAACAACACGCGAAACTCATAAAATGAAGATACGGGAAGACTGCCCCCTCCCCCCGATAGGTTGCTTCACCGAAGGTCTTATATTAACGCGTTGTTGAAGCGCAGGACCAAATAGTAAACTCAGTAATAGAGCCAAGAGCATGGTGCAATAACTGGAAGGTACCAGACGCGAGAGAGAACACTTGGGCATTCTTTGGTTTCAAAATGATTTCACATACTCCAATATTGCTGAAATATCTTGATACTGAATGTCATTAAAAAGAGAATGTATATTCGTAACATATAAAATATTTGTGTGATATGGTCCACTGATATGGCGTGCTCCTGACAAACAACCACCCACTTACATCGTACAGCGCGGCGACTCGGGAATACCAATTTTCTGTCTCCGTCTGAAACAAGCTGCAACTTAATTTTATGAATTTCATGTGTTATTGAAACTACACTATTTCAGTCAATTCTTGATGGCTTTGAATGTATTGTTTGGGGAATTTATTATCATTTGATGTTAGGTTTGTTGATTCAAAATATCCATTTGATGAGTCCTTTGTGTAGAGTCCGCCGTTTTGGAAGAAATTCCCTTTCTGACACTGTTCTTTCACACGATGCCGGCAGTCACAGATATCGCGAGCTTCGTGAACCGTCGTGACTGAGTGAACTAGTCGTGAATTAGTGTGAAAGATCTCGAAAGATAGCTACTGTGTAAGTGTTGTTTATGGCTGTTGTTGATGCTTTCGACAAATCATATTTCTCCAGGAAGTAAGAATCTCTACCGATTTAATACAGAATACATTCCTTAAAAAGTACATACTGTTCTTTCATTATTGCCATGTATACCAGAGCAGTTAAATTTTCGGAATAAAATAATTGTATTTCGATGTCATTAGTGGCAGCAATAACCAGGAAGATCGTGAAATGAACTAGTGTGAAATGCCTCCAAAGAATAGTGCTTAACTGCTGGAGTATTTTCGAAGCTTAGTTCATTTTTGTTTTGAATGAATTCTATTACCGGCAATTGTCTCAGTGCAGAATGCAAAACTTCGAGTTCCCACTGGAAACAAGCGATATACGCGGCAGGTGAACATACCTGACATCAACACCAGGCATAAAATTATGTAAGTAATGTCTGAATATAGACTTTTATAAAACTATTTTAATTAATTTACATGATTTGCTTACGTATTATTACATATAAGTGATCTGAATTTGAAAATTACATTTCTTCATTTGACGGGACCATAACCGTCCACTTGTTGGGGTACCAGCCGCCACTGTTTTCCTCTACATTAGTGAATTGACTAGTAAATTTCAGGATGATTTTTAGGTGATCGTAGTGAACATGAGAGGGTAAGGTAAAAGCAGTCAGGCAAGGGTGAGGAATGTGGAAAGAAGCAGGGTGGATTTGGGCTGTTCTCAGCATAAGGTGGGGCAGAAATACTCTTAAGCTGAATTAATTCCTTTTCCAGTCTGAGTAGAAAAATTAAAAAAAATTAAATTCAGCTTGAAACTGCTCAAGCAATTGAATTGCACGGGTTTCCTCTAGAAAACAAAATTCATAATCAAACAAATTTATAAGTAAGTGGTAAGTGATTAATTTTACCCACTTCTACAGTACTAAGTGAAGTGTAGTAAAATGTCTTTAGTTCTTATCTTATCAGATAAGCCAATAAGTCTGTGATGTTATTGTCCAAGGTAGTATGTGTTTTCCATGAAGTGATTTAATGACAGTATTCTGCAAACCATGCAAGTAATACAAATTGAGATTTTTTCAACCCTGTAATCAATGAATACGAATCACCTGTGCATTTTGTGTGCAGTACATTTCAATTAGCTTCAATGTATCACAAATAACAGATGTGAATAAAAATTCTGCCATTTTGTGAAATATTACCCAGGCATACCAGCTCAGATGGTTGAGATGACAAAAGCACATTTCACAGAATCGTTCTGAAATACTGATTTAAAATTGTACTGTAGGCATAATCATCTTTCATTCTTTTGTTATTCAGGAAATCTCCCAATTGTGCTGAACCTTCGGGTGACAAGCCCAAACATGTTATCTAAGACATAGTAAAGACATTCCTAATGAAGTGTTGATGATAACAGAATTGCCTTGGGAAACGCTCTGCTAATAATAGAAAAAATGGCAAAGGCTTGCACGAAGAAAAAGTTAAAACTATGAAGACAGTAAGCTCTTCACGGTTAAAACTCTCAATCCAAATAATACATAAAGTTGTAAACTGACACTTATTAGAAAATCATTAATTTGAGAACTTTCTTCTCGTGACCAAAATTACTTGGATCGTAATTACATAATGAACCATCATGATCCAAGAAGTTTAAATTAACGTAAAATTAAAAATCTTTGATATTGTCTTTATTTTATAGTTAATGTGGCTTAATGGCTTAAGGGTCAAATCAAAAAAGTCTTTTCCAACAATAACTTATTTGCACTTTTATATGAAATATAATTAAATGAAAAAAATTTAATTCATAAAATTGTACTGATGTTCTCTTACATAACATGGAATGAAGAAAATCAGTGATTTCTTTTTGATTTTACTTCGTCCAAATCAAGTAAATGTTTAAAAATTTATCTTTCTAATCGTTTCTGTGTTCTATGAAAGGTTAAAAATACTTTATTTTGGCATGCATTACATAAACATTATTTTCTTTCCAATCACAAGCAAGTTCTTACAGTTTAATTTACTAATAATTTCTGTACAGCCAAAACCTGAAATTATTAATTTATTCAGTCTTATGCAAGCCAGAAATGAATTCAGAAATACTTCTGACATAAAAATTCCTAGATTTTTATTTCAATTTAGTTCAAAGATTTCAGTACTTATACTTGGGTTTCTGTAACCTGGCTGAAGACAGCTGATCAGCTGTTAGTTTCGGCCAATCGGAAGCTTAAACGTCATCACATAGACATCACCGTGATGTTTTAGCTCTCTATTGGATGACACTGTAACAGCTGATTAAGTGTCATCAGCCATGTTAGAAAAACCCAAGTATAATTATTTTTAGCTTCTTTGAGAACCTGCTTCTTACCAAAAGGGGATAATAGCCGTAAAAGTCAAATAAAAATTCAGCTTGGCTTTTGCATTTACAATTATTTCAGAAATATTCATAATAAACACAGAATATTACATTTCTCATGATTGTATTTGATCGATGAAGATAAATGCAAACGAAAATTATATCTCAAAAACATAAAAACAAATATATCTATTTCTTGCTTCGCATATACTCATTCAAATATTCCATCACCCATGGTTTATCAGATGGATTGTAGCGGGTCAGAGGAGCATCATAAGGTAGAGGGAATGGTGGTGTTTCATCATCACTTTTGCCCACTGAGAAAACTGGTTTGTTGATCTGCAAAACAAAGGGTGTATTTTAATAATAACAAAAAATACAAAAGATAACAAAAATCTTACGCTTTGAGCAGTAGTTTTTCAGTGCAAATAAACAATATGAAATTGTGACTGATAGTAGTTTTTTTATCACATTTCTTGAAATATTTGTACTATTCCATTCAATGAAAAGCACTACACTATCAAAACTATTCATTTTCTCTTGAATATTAAATCGATGAAACATATTTCTCAGAAGTGCCAAATATACATACCAGAATTTCTGGAAGAAACAAAACTCCAGCTTCATAAGACATCATAAAAACACCAGTCCCACTGGTTTTGGTTTTCTTGTTCATACCCCATGCAGCTTTAGATAAATTAGCACTGCTAAGATGAAACCAAGCTAGCCGACTACCACATGGAGACATTCGAGTGTAGGTCTTGATATGTGGCACTGCTCTTGTTCGAAATCGAACATCACTTTTCCACTGACTTAAAAAATAAAAAGCAGAAATTAACAGTTAATGAAAGAATTACTAATCCTAATAATTCTACAAATATTATTAACAGTACACTTTACCAACAATTTTAGTCTACAACTTTCTTTTTTTTTAGATTACAATGCTTTTTCATCTTTTGGTTACATCTGCCCAAAGAAGAATTGCATTGCTTTATAAATTACTGTAGTATAAAAAGAAATGCAAAACTCTGGTTTTCATCCTAATCAGATCAAATGCAGAATAGAGAAGGGGACTAGGGAAGACACTACCTTTAGAGAGTTCTGTTCATAGAGATTTATATCACATGGAGATTTGAGGTCCATACAGAGCATTGCTCCACCACATGATTTCACCAAAATGAATTAATATAATTCTCTTTTATTTATTAGTATTAATTACACATAATATTTTGAACACTTACTACAGAAATGACGTAAACCATGTCTGCTTTGAATGAGTTTGCATTGAATATGGTAAACAATCTCCTCCCAAGGCTCCATCTACACTGTCATACACATTTTGTTTACTAGGATATATCTGAAAACAAAAACCACAAAAAAATCCAGATTCTGATCATCATAAAATGAAGTGTCAGAACTCGTGGAATAAGACAGAGCGTTAACAAACATACTGAATGAACAGAAGGAGTAAGAAATTATCATTTTTTAATGCAATGGAAGGGCATCATTATGTTTTGTTTCTTACTGCTCAAACAAGTCTTCACTCCGAAAGGCACTGAAACTGCCTACTAGAGCATTTAAATGTTGCTTTGCAATTGAATTCTCATGCATGTTACAATGCTGTATCTGGCTCATCATAAAACATTTATGTGAAAAATCAATAAAAACGGTTTTGAATACTTCTTCTTTGAATTTCTCTCTTTATCGTGTAGGTAGTGCATATTTATTTATTTATTCCTTTATTTACGCCAATCGGCTTTGTACAAATAAGTAACATTTCATATATCAAATTGTAAAGCTACAACTAATTTACATTATTCAATATACGCAAAAATACTCAACAAATAAATCAAAAACAAAAATTATAAACTATAAGTAAATAACAATACGTCATTATTAAACAAAAATTACTGAAGTATACAAACAAATATATATAAAACAATTTTTTTGGATACATAATTTTTAGAAGTCTTCACAGTATCAAGTACTCTATGGGATCGCAGACCAAGTCTTGGATAGACGAATCCAAATTGTTCAAGCATCTCTGGACAATCAATTTGACAATTAATAATTTTATAAAAATATAGGTCCGTATTGTTTTAAAGGTTAATTTTAACCTCTGATATTCATGTAATATTGTATATTTACAAAATTTCTCCTGAATATTTTCAATTCCTTCGATAAGAGTATCCTGTATGGTGACCAGATAGTTGAACAGTATTCAAATATTGGACGAATCAGGGTGAAATATAAATTAATTAATGTATGTACATTATTGAATTCCTTACCAGATCTGAGTATGAACCCATGATAATTGAAGATCCCAATTACTAGTTCAGATTGTAGAATAACAAGTTCAGTTTATCAATTTATGGATATACTGCAGCTCTGATCCAATAAATATAACATGTTTTAAGTCGGGAGATACTCCATTTTATTTCAGTCAGAAAATCTACTACTTGATTACAGTCCACAACCACAACTCTCCTTTGTTTCTCTTTGATAAAACATTAAAAAGGCACAAGAAACCTATCGCATAACATGATACATGATTACCAAGACAGATTAACGTTCCACTGTTGTTTTTAAACCTTGGCCTCCTCAAACTTAATACACCAGTTTAAGCAGACCTTCTGAAAATTCAACTGAAACGGGGAGCTATGAACGAAACAAATGCACAAGTTATGCTCATTAATGCTTTACAGAAAAAAAAAATTCTCATAATATAATGTTTAATAAGTACAAATTAACAAAAAATTGCACGAAACAAATAAATAATCACATAGAACATTGAATAAGGATCCAATTGATCAGAAGATTTGCAAAAATACACTTCAGAATCAGCATTTCTCTCTCAATAGAATTCAATTTTTATAAATAACTACATAAGTAATTTTAAAATTGAACTTACCACTTTGAAAGGAGGTAAACCTTGAATCATTGATGTTCCCTTTCCAAGGGTCATGCTAGCTCTGAGTTCATCCAACATCCATGCTTCTGGATGAGTGCCTAAGCTGCCAATTGACGAACACTGAGCCACCACAGACCACGTTGCATCAACCCCCACTGCATGCTTTTTAAGATGCGCAGCAAGTCGTCTGTGTCCCCAACGATCCATGTCAGGACCACGATGTGTACCAGGTACTGTGCCAATGAAGCATACTCTGTGAATCATAATTGCATAAACTCATTGCTCATCTCTGAAAGGAAAAGCAAACCATGACAGAAAACTTCAATGACGATTGATTTCAGATGTACCTTATTTCAGAAAAGTCAGCCTGACGAACAATGCTCACCCACTCCTGGAGTTCAGGAATTTGATATGCACAAAGGTAACGCAGTAAATCGGTCTTGAATTCAGTGGGTGAATCGCCAGCTTTTGTGTCAGCACCTTCCGGAAGTTGAGGACAGGCAGGACTTATCCACAACCTGTTACACACATTATATAAAAGGAAGCATGAAATTCATCAAATATTCAAGGAGAATAAAGGACAACAATTTTCATCAGTTCTTTCAAAAAGTTCTCAATGGATTATTCAGACAAAAAAAATGCAAGAGTATTTAATAGCTGCTTTTTAGATTATTTGGCATGGTCCTTCATGCCCTTACTCTAGATGGTATTTAGTGTGCAGGCTAAATGTCATCAGGATTTGTTGCTATGAGTCTCATATTGAGAAAATATTCCAGCTAAAATATAGTTTATCAATTTCAAAATATTAAACTGTCCATCATATTCTCAGATATGAAAATGTAAATATGATGGTCTTTCACCATTAAAAACAAATCAAAACTTCAGTTCCATTACATTTAGAAAGATAAAAATAACAAAACAAACATACAACCAAAGGGTATATTTTACTTCATATAAATTAACTTCTCTTTTTTGAATTACCCAATATTAGAATGAACTAAAATTACTCTCAATCAACACACCATGGAATTATCCCACACAACACTCAAATTTTGTATTGTCAGATTGCAGTCTGTTCTTTCTTTAAAATGCTGAATTCGTAGGATTCAACAAATTTTTCCTAATCAAAATACTCAAATCATCCAATCAGAACTCTCTCCAAAAGCTGTTATGTCAAAAAATCCACCTGAACTAGTTAAGAGGTTACTTACCCTTGTGTACGATTATGCCAATCAGAAGCAACCAAGTTAGCAGTGCTGACTACAACTCTCACACTGCCATCTTCATATTGAAAAAGAGACATCTTCCTATAAAATATTGAAAAATACACCAGAGATTTAAATAATACACATATGATTCTTAGATAGAATTATTCGGTGCTGGAACCAGACAATTTTGGGCCCAGGATAATGCTTAAATGTAGCCCTCCCTTTTCAAATTAAAAATGTGAAAATTGTATCAAGAAACTATATGCGTTACTTTATTTCAGTAAATAACAAAAATTATGTTTAAGCTGGAAAAAGTTTTCAGAAATATATTTTAAATAATAGTTTTAAGGAAAAGTATTTAGTGATCAAATAATAATACTTCCACCTGACTTAAAAGCTAAAAAAAATTTTTAATTAAAATTTTGTTAATTATAAGAAATAATACATATGAATTTCAGAGAATCCATTCTAATGTTAATTTTTATTCATTTCAGAGTCCTACCTTACAAGTAATGATTATAATAGACTATTTAAGAGAAAAAATTAATTGAAAATTTTATGAAATATCAGACTACTCTACCACAACTTATAAATTACAATAACAATTTTCTTGAGTTCTAATTTCTTTTTCAATTTTTTAGTATTTTATCCATCATCAGGCCTTTTGACTTGCAAAGCTCTGGACAATTGCCCGGTCTGCTCATACTTATAATGTCACTAGCACCGTCACTGGGAACACTAATACTGATGGCGGAGTATTGGTTCATCAAAGTAAAATCGTGTATGGCCAGATCTTAGGCTGGCTTAAGTCTGGCCCCCTTTTACTTTCTGAATATAAATAGGGTTGACTTAAATAATTTTTAGAGCAGGTCTTGAAAAATGTTTCTTTATTAACATATTTTGGGGTAAAATTTAATAGAAAAAAATTTCACATTATAACCAAACAATGATTTGTAAAACATTAGGCTTAATGAAGAACATTACACTCTGTAAAAGATTCTAGGAGGGATGAAGTTTGGCCCTACTCACAAAATACGCAACTTTTCTCTTTGGTGGGAAGCTCTCTCTTGATGACTCTCATCATTAGTTTGAGAAAAACTATCTGAAGTTCATTAAACCCAGTACATACGTATGATGGTGCCCAAAAGGATGAGGTGTCTTTATTCTCACTGCAGTGATATTGGGAGGCAGATTGTTTTTCTTTAGATCCTCTGAATCTTCGCCATGAAGAATAAGAAGGGGTTTATCACTGAAAAAATGAAATGGAAATTATTACCACACAAAATTTTCTTGAATTTAAAATAAGAAAATATGAAGTAAGACTAAGAAGACTAACTGATTTTGTTTATTTAGACAAGTATCCTCCATTATCTACTACTTTTAGAAAATTATTTTACAAAATAAAATCACTAAAATCATTAAACTTCCTATTATCACTATCAATGCATTAGTATCCATCAAGTGGCGAGGCATGACAGTTTTGCAACGGTCATCACTAGACCTGCCCAGTGTATTTCTGAAACCAGGCCAAAGTATGGAGGTCTGTTTTTCAAATGTAGTTTCATATTCTTAAACAGGGACTTTAGAAGCCTTTGCATACAAATTTTCAAGTAAATCAAGCCAAACCTTCATATTTTGGCCTGCTTCTCAGCAGTTGGGACCACTGTGTGTCACTTCAGAAAGACACTAGACAGGTCTAGCAAAGACAAGGCAAAATAGTCCCACCGTCCCTCTGGTGCCCACGCTATTGTAATGCCAAATGAGTTTGAGACTTACTGCAAGGTTCAATCAACAAAGAATGATTGAAAAAAGGATGTTTTGCAAATGTAAATACAACCATTTGAAAATCTGAACACTTGCGTATGCCCCTATAATCTTGTCACATATGACCAATGGTCCTTCATAAATGTATGCCTTTATTTCTACATATATAGTACTCACTCCACTCCTTGGTGTTTATAATGATGCATAACCCAGGGTAGCTCAACTAAAAAGTTAATTTGAAGTGAAGCTCGAAGATCTCCTAAACCAGGGTCCAAAAGTTCCCGAAATGTGATTGAGAAAGGTTCATGGTATGTTCTAGGTTCTGCACGTACTTTGGTTAGAAAGAAAAAATAGGGAGCAGCAGCAGCAATACGTGAGGGAATATCAGAACTGAAAGGACTCTTTGAACTTTTCTCCGCTTCAGCCATATTTTAGTCTTGCATTTAGGTCTCATGTTCAATTGTAAATCTTTACTATCAGACTGATAATCTAATTGTCAAATCTTCTACTATAGCTGAACTGAGATAGAGACGAATCATTGCCTTGCTCTTTAACTTGATTGCTTGATAGAGGCTATTTCCGGGATTGTATTCAAAGCTGAAAGCATTACTAGGTTGCAGAATACTTCTTACGAACTGTCAGGTGACTTCTCAACTGACTTGAGATTAATATGAAACATTTCTTATCAGGATGATGTGTTCAGTAGAACCTCTCAGTTAAGTCACTTGTGGATCCATACAAATGTGTCGAATTTAGAGATATATCCACAAAAGATGGTTTCTTGTAATTACTTATCGTTAAGGAAACAGCACAGTGTGGCTGAGAGAGAAGGACTAGAGGACCAACTGACACATCCTACATTTTTATTTCAATGACTTCATTTGCATGTGTCAACTATTTTCCAACACATTACTTTCACACAGTTGGAGCAATATACTTACTTTTTTCATAAATTCTTTTCAATACATTCAACTGATCCAAAATCAATTCTTTATCAACATCGGGCTTGTAACTTTCAGGTATTGCCAAACTACTGGAATTTTTTTGTCCTTGTAGAAGATCTTCCACTAATGCACATAAACAAATTGTCACCATAAGGCATTTAAATTGAAATTTTTAAATGTTCATAACATTATCTAGCTCTAAATATTCATAACCATCTAAGCCAAGAAAAGTTATGAAAGTTGAGTACATATACATACAGTGAGGATGACAGTATTCTCTAAGATGGATGGGATTCCTCCGATAGCATCCATTTCCATAATTACAGTTAGGTCGCTTGTTAGGAGGAATATCCATAGGACCAGTTGGAATCCCTGTATCACACAATATTAATATAATAACTACATACATAACAGCACTTAAAACAAAACATTTAAGAATCTATAAGATAAAAGTACACTAATTTGTCAGAAAACGTAACAAGCTATTCCAATTTCCAGAAAGATTTGCTAAAAAATTTTTTTACAATGAATGTAGACACTGAAAACAAAAATGGGAAAGGTTTCACTAAAATGTATTATTCTGTATTCAGTAGTTGGGAGTGCACTTGATCTGTACTTAGTCACCAAAGTGTTAAAGTTACCTAATGTGACATTAGGATTTTCAAAAAATAGATTTCTTATTGTTTTGCTAGTCTCTTGGGTAACCATTCCACCCTTTATTTCCACTGTCTACACTATAAAAAGTTTTCAACAGCATGCAAAGTTTGAACTAAGAAGAAATAAAAAAGATATATTATCACTTTGGCTCTCTAATTCATCTAACCTATCGTCTGAGGAACCAATGATCCATCAAAGTTTTTCTTCATGTCTCGCCTCTGATTACGATAAAAGAAATGTTTAACCTGATTACAAGAACTAAAACGGGGTAATTCAAATGTCACACGAAATGCAGAGAACATAAAAACGAATTACACTCAAATGTTTACAATTGTTTTACAGATTTGCATTTAAACAGTAAAACATATACCCGGGTAGATGGGATTATTAAGTTGAAAGATTCTCTCTTTCCATCACTCTCCCACGTAAATCCAATGCAAATCATTCAAAATGTTGCACCGTTGTAGTTGTCGCGAGATCCCACCTGATCCCGCCCCGCCGCGTGCTTGGTCTGGTTTTTGGCATTTGGACTGAATTTCACATTTTAAAGTTGGTAACGCATTGTGTTTCCCATGTACTACTGTTGCGAGTGCTTTATGCGGACATTTCAAACCGCAGATGTGCAATCCAAGGCGACTTACTGACGAGAATTACTTGTTTTTATGAACGTATTTATCGGTCTGGATAGTTAAGATGATATGAGCTTCTATTTGTGCATTGTTTATTGCTGATCTTATGATGGAAAGATCTATTATTTTTTTATATTATTAAAGCCAGGTCTGTCTGTAGTCAAGAATTCGACAAATCTAATTCAGTGACAATGACATCGAAAGCTGCATATCTTCTTTTTCTTTTTCGTCTCTGTCAGCCTTCATATTACGAAACAGTTGTGTATATTTCACAAATGTTCATTCCCGCCTGAGATATGGCATAATATTAGAAAATACATCTTATAGCTCCCAGACTTTTAGATTACAAAAAAGAATTTTTTACAACTTTCTTTACAACAAATTGAGCCATGATATTAAAGATATTAATACAATACATAGATTTAAAAGTAAATTGAAAGCTTTCCTGCTTAACAACATGTTCTACAGTGTGAAGGAATACACAAATCACATCACTACCTCCCTTAAAAAACAAAAATGAAAATTCTAATCCCATTGATTCTCTGTTTCATGTTGACTGTTCAAGTTGAAGCAAAGAAAAAACAACTGGCATATCCCATCCCGCCTGTGTTAAATTGCAGTTGGGCTGATGTAGAAGGAGAATGCCAAACCCAAATTCTATTTCCTTCATCCTGAATTTGCTAAATGCACTAGGCATCATTAATATCGTTAAATCATTTCTGAATGAATAGTATTTTATTATTAGTATTGTTACTATTATAATTGATATTACTATTATTATTACTATTACAGTTACTATTTTATTATTATTATTATTATTATTATTATTATTATTATTATTATTATTATTATTATTGTAAGATCAATGACCAACTTGATCAGGGTTTTTTGTCCAGTTTCTCTTGATCCCTTGAGCAAATGCTGAGATGGTCCCCATTGTTTTGATTTCTGGACAGTAAATGTAAATGTAACTTCACTCCGCCATATCTGACTCGTCATACACGATTGAAATTGTATTTGTGACTCAATAATAATAATAATAATAATAATAATAATAATAATAATAATATATTATTATTATTATTATTATTATTATTATTATAATTGTACGAATAATAAGTAAATCCCACCCACGTGATTCTTGTAAGCCCCTCTTTATTAATGTAGGAATTTTACCAATACCTTGTCTGATGATTTAGGAATAAGTGTTTTTTGCCAAAATTATAAACTTAACAGTGGGAATATATTTTGAGTAAACGCCGCTGTATATAACACTCGACGTGATAATCATATATCGAAAGATCACTACCAAAAATTCACATACAATACATGTACACTATTTTACAACACTTTGCCAGATGTCAGTAAACGATTAAATTCGCTAGAAAAGTTTAAATCTCAAGTAAAATATATTCTGCTGCATTAATACGTCTATACAATTAGAGACTACACTGACCATCATAAGGAAAGTAACATTAATTTTAACAGATATTTAGTGTTTTATTTACCATTTGGACCGTATAATTCTAAACAACCTGTAACAAGTATTGTACCGCTGCTTCTGAGTCAATGACCCCGATCTCGATCAGCTTTTTCGACCAGTTACCCTGATCCTTTGAACAAATGCCGAGATGGCCCCTTGTTTTGTTTCTGGACATAAATGTACCATCATTACCTGTGCCCGTCTCTAGAATTTAGTGAGAAATATAATTATTCGAATTATCTCCATGTTGTTGCGGTAGGAAGTATTATTCCTTCACGAAGTACAAGATCAGGAAAAAAGTCCAAATTTATTGCTGATTTACCCTTGAAAATATATTTTATCACATATATATCGCGAATATTTTGTTAAAATCCTTGCAAAAAGCACTCATTTTCTTTCTGTATTCAAAATTCAAGTAGTAAATGGCTTAGAGTAGGGTTCACAGAATTAAGAAAATACGATTAAGGAAACGTCGCGCAACTGATAATTTCATGACAAACAAAGGGCTCGTGCGGGATTTGAACCCGGGACCTCTCGCACCCTAAGCGAGAAAACATCCCCTAGGCCAACAGGCCACTTGGAACTTTGGGCCTGTTTGATTTTCATCAAACTGATAATTTTATGACAAACAAAAGGCTCGTCCGGGGTTTGAACCCGGGGGCCTTCACCCCCTTTTGAAAAGGGGAAAATCATACCCCCAGATCAACGAGCCATTTTTGGCGTAAGTGGCCGTGTTTGATTTTGGGGTCAAACTGATAATTTCATGAAAAAAAAAAGGTTCAGGATTTGAACCCCGGGGCCTCGCGCACCCAAAGGGGGAAAAATCATACCCCCGGGCCAACGGACCGGGTTGCAAGTGGCCGGTTTTTATCAAACTGATAATTTCATGACAAACAAAGGGCTCGTCCCGGGGTTTAAAGGGGACCCCCGCACCCCAAGCGGGAATCCCGCCCTAGACCAACGGCCCCCCAGGGGGTAAGTGGCCCTGTTTGGTTTTGGGATCAAACTGATTTTCTGACAAAAAAAAGGGGTCGTCCTGGTTTTAACCAGGACCACTGCACCTAAGCGAGAATCCCAACCCCGAAACAACGAGCCCCAGGAAACGTAAGTGGCCGTGTTTGATTTTAAAACAAACTTGGGTAATTTATGACAAAGAAAGGGCCGTCCTGGATTTGAACCAGGAAATCGCACCCCCGGGGAGAATCATACCTAGATCAACGAGCCACTTGGAAGCGTAAAATGGCCGTGTTTGATTGGCATCAAACGGTAATTTCATGACAAACAAAAGGGCTCGTCGGGGTTTGAACCAGGGCCTCTCGCCCGAAGGGGAAAACCCAAACCCCAGATCAACGAGCCATTTGGAGGCGTAAGTGGCCCTGTTTCCCTTTGGCATCAAACCATTTTTCCCGACAAAAAAAGGGCTCGTCCGGTTTGGGCCCCGGGGCCTCGCGCACCCCAGGCGAGTCTCCCCTTTTAACCCGAGGCCCGGGTTTAAGTGGGCCCTGTTTGTTTTGGGATCAAACTGATAATTTCATGGCAAAAAAAAAGGGCTCGTCCGGGGTTTAACCCCGGGGCCCTCGCACCCCAAAACGAGAATCATCCCCTAAACCAACGAGCCACTTGGGGCGTAAATGGCCGTGTTTGATTTTGGGATCAAACTGATAATTTTTAAAAAAAGAAAAGGGGCTCTCCGGATTTTAACCCGGGCCTCCCGCACCCCCAAGCGCGAATCATCCCCAGAAACCAAGGCCCCTTCGCGTACAAGTGGCCTGTTTGATTGGAATCAAACTGATAATTTCATGACAAAGAAAGGGCTCGTCCGGGGTTTGAACCCGGGACCTCTCGCACCCGGGGAGAATCCCCCTAGACCAACCAGGCCCCATGGAGGGGTAAGTGGCCTGATTGATTTGGCATCAAACGATAAAAAGCAAAAAAAAGGGTCGTCCGGGATTTGAACCCGGGGCCTCGCACCCGAAGCGGGAAACCCCTCCCCCAGATCAAGAGCCATTCTGGAAGCGTAAGTGGCCGTGTTTGATTTGGGATCAAACCCAATAATTTCATGACGAAAGGGCTCTCCTGGATTTGAACCCGGGGCCACTCGCACCCCGGGGAAATCAAACCCCTAGATCCGAGCCACTTGGAAGCGTAAGTGGCCGTGTTTGATTGGATCAAACTATTTAAATTTTATGACAAAGAAAGGGCTCGTCCCGGGTTTGAACCCCGGGGCCTCCCGCACCAAGCGCGAATCATCCCCCAGACCAAACGAGCCCCTTCGCGTCACAAGTGGGCCCTGTTTGTTTGGGGAAACAAAATGATAATTTCATGACAAAAAAGGGGTCGTCAAGGTTTGGCCGGGGCCTCGCACCCAAAGCAGAATCATCCCCTAGACCAACGAGCCCATGGAAAGTAAGTGGCCTGTTTGATTTGGCCCTCAAACTGATAATTTTGAACAAAGGAAAACTCGTCCTGGTTTTAACCCGGGAACCTCTCGCCCGAAGCGAGAATCCAACCCCCAATCAACGAGCCACTTGGAAGCGTAAGTGGCCGTGTTTGATTTGGCATCAAACTGATAATTTCATGAAAAAGGGCCCTCCTGGTTTGAACCCGGGGAATCGCACCTAAGCGAAATCATACCCCCAGATCAACGAGCCCTTTGGGAAACGTAAGTGGCCGTGTTTGATTTGGCATCAAACCGAAAATTTCATGACAAAGAAAGGGCTCGTCCTGGATTTGAACCCGGACCCTCCCCTAAGCGAGAATCATACCCCTAGATCAACGAGCCACTTGGAAGCGTAAGTGGCCGTGTTTGATTTGGCATCAAACTGATAATTTCATGACAAAGAAAACCGTCCAGGTTTGAACCCCGGGCCCTCGCACCCCCAAGCGAAATCATCCCCCGATCAACGGACTTGGGCGTAAATGGGCGTTTTTGATTTTGGGATCAAACGGAAAATTTTATGACAAAGAAAGAGCTCGTCCCGGGGTTTGAACCCGGGGCCTCGCACCCCCAAACGGGGAATCCCCCCCCTAAAACCAACGAGCCACTTGGGCGTAAAATGGCCGTGTTTGATTGGCATCAAACCCATAATTTCATGACAAAAAAAAGGGTCGTCCGGGTTTTAACCCCGGGGCCCTCGCCCCAAAGGGAATCCCCCCTAGACCAACGAGCCACTTGGAAGCGTAAAAATGGCCGTGTTTGATTTTGGGATCAAACTGATAATTTTCATGACAAAGAAAGAGCTCGTCCGGGATTTGAACCCGGGACCTCTCGCACCCCGGGGGAATCAACCCCCAGACCAACGAGCCACTTGGAAACGTAAGTGGCCCTGTTTGGGTTGGCATCAAACTGATAATTTCAAAGACAAAAAAACCGTCCCGGATTTGAACCCGGGGCCTCGCACCCGGCGGGAATCCCCTACCCCCAGACCAACCCAGCCACTTGGGGCGTAAGTGGCCCTGTTTGATTTGGCATAAACTGATAATTTCGAAAAAAAAAGAGGGTCGTCGGTTTGAACCCCGGGTTTTTTTGCACCCCAAAACGAAAAATCAGCCCCCCAGACCCGGCCATTTGGGAATGGGCCCTTTTGTTTTGGGATCAAACTGATAATTTCATGACAAAGAAAAGCTCGTCCGGGGTTTGAACCGGGACCTCTGCACCCAAAACGAGAATCATACCCCAGACCAACAGCCCGGGCGTAAATGGCCGTGTTTTTATTTATAAACTGGTAATTTCATGACGAAAGGGGTCGTCCTGGTTTACCCGGCCCTCGCACCCCCAAGCGAGAATCCCTACCCCCAGATCAACGAGCCACTTGGAAGCGTAAGTGGCCCTGTTTTATTTGGCATCAAACTGATTATTTCATGACAAAGAAAAAAGGCCCTCCCGGGGTTTGAACCCGGGGCCTCTCGCACCTAAGAGAATCATACCTAGACCAAACGAGTCCGGAGGCGTAAGTGCCCATTTTGATTTGGCATCAAACCCATAATTTCATGACAAAGAAAGGGCTCGTCCGGGATTTGAACCAGGACCCCTCCCTTTTTGGGGAGAATCACCCCTAAAACCAGCAAAAAGCTTGGAAGCGTAAGCGGCCCTGTTGGTTGGCATCAAACAAAAAATTTCCGGGCAAACAAAAAGGGGTCGTCCGGGTTTGAACCGGGGCCTCCGGGACCCAAAAAAGGGGAATCATCCCCGAGACCAACGAACCACTTGGGTCACAAGTGGCCCTGTTTGATTGGCATCAAACTGTTTTCATGACAAAGAAAGGGGTCGTCCAAATGGCCCAACCGGGCCCCCTCGCCCCCAAAACGGGAATCGCCCCCAGACCAACGACCACTTGGAGTCACAAGTGGCCGTGTTTGATTTGGCATCAAACTGGGTTTTATGGCAAACAAAGGGCTCGTCCAATGGGGCCAGGCCCCCTCGCACCCGGGGAGAATCTTCCCCCCAGACCAACGAGCCCGGGTACAAGTGGCCGTGATTGATTTTGGGATCAAACCCGATAAATTTTATGACAAACAAAGGGCTCGTCAGGATTTAACCGGGCCCCCTCGCCCAAACAAACCCCTAGACCCAACCCGGGGGCCCGGGGCGTAAGCGGCCGTGTTGGGGTTTGGGATCAAACTGGTAATTTCATGAAAAAAAGGGGCTCGTCGGATTTGAACCCGGACCTCTCCAAAGCGAAATTACCCCGAAAAGAGCCACTTAAAGGGGTAAGTGGCCGTTTTGGGGTTTTGGGATTAAACTTTATAATTTCATGACAAACAAAGGGTTTGGGGTTTAACCAGGACCTCCTCGCACCCCAAAACAGGAAAACAACCCCAGGCCAACAAACCACTTGGGGTCCCCAAGTGGCCGTGTTTGATTGGCATCAAACTGATAATTTCATGACAAAAAAGGGCTCTCAGGTTTGAACCCCGGACCTCTCGCACCCTAAGCGGGAAACATACCCCCAGACCAACGAGCCCCTTAAAGGGGTAAATGGCCGTGTTTGTTTTTGGGATCAAAAAGAAATTTTTAGACAAAAAGGGCTCGTCGGATTTGAACCGGGGTCTAACCCCGGGGAGAATCAACCCCCAGACCAACGGGGCCCGGGGCGTAAGGGCCGTGTTGATTTGGGATCAAACTATAATTTCATGACAAAAAGGGCTCGTCCGGGTTTGAACCGGCCCCTAGCACCAAACGAGAATCCCCCTGAAAACCCTTTGGGGGTAATGGCCGTGTTTTATTTGGCATCAAACTGATATTTATGACAAAGAAAAGGCTCGTCCGGGGTTTTAACCGGGCCTCGCACCCAAAGCGAATTACCCCTAAAACGACCCCTTGGGGCTGGGGGTGTTTGTTTGGGATCAAAGTAATTCTTACCAAGGGTGCAGGATTTGAACCAGGTTGCACTGCGAGAATCTTTTCCCAAAGAAACCCCAAAATCCTTTTGTTTCATCAAACAAATTTCGACAAAGAAAGGGGCGAGGTTTAACCGGATTTTGGGGGGGGTCATACCCCTAACCAACGAGCCATTGGGGCTAACCCCCGTTTTGGATAAACTATAATTTATAAAAACAAAAGGGGGGTCGTCAAAATTTGAACCGGCCTCCCCACCCGCGAATCCCCCCCTAGACCAACGACCCGGGTCAAAGTGGCCTTTTGTTGGCCAAATATAAATTTCCCCGAAAAAAAAGGGTGTCGGATTTTTAAAAGGGGCCTCTTCCTGCGAGAATCATACCCAGCCAACGAAAAGGCCCGGGGGGGGGGGCCGTGTTTTTTTTTTGGCATCAAATGTAATTTCAGACAAAAAAGGCTCGTCCGGGATTTGAACCCGGGCCTCCCCGGGACCCCGGGGAAACTACCCCCGTGTACTGCTCTGCTTTATTTTAATAAGTGAGAATCATACCCCTGGAAACGAGCTGCTTTTTTCTGCGACGGGCGCTCTGGCTGTGTTGTATGGACGTGCAGGTGCCGATATATGACGCCCATCGTAGGGGAGAGCGAATAATGAACAAAATCTAAATAAATTCAAAGGAAACATGTTTTTTTTTATTTTCTTTGGGCTTTGACACACGATTTTGCACATCCAAAGTAAACGCCGCTGATCGCTTATCTCGAAGAGCTGCAAAGAAACATCGAACAAGTGTTAACTATAACACTCGACGTAGAAATCATATTCTTCAGGTGACAGTATCAACAATTCATTACAAACAATTCATATACAATACATGTACATTATTTTACAACACTTTGCCAGATGACATTAAACGATTAAAGTCGAAAGAAAAGTTTAAATCTAAAGTGAAATGGTTTCTGCTGCGTAACTGTTTCTATACAATTGGAGACTAAACTGAGCATCCCGAGTTAAGTAACATTAATTTTAACAGTGATATTTGATGTATTATTTACCTTTGGACTGTATAATTTTAAATAATATGTAACAAGTATTGTATCGGAGCTTCTGGGTCAATAATCCCCATCTCGATCAGCTTTTTCGTCCAGTTTCCCTGATCCACTGAGCAAATGCTGAGATGGCCCCTTGTTTTGCTTCTTGACATAAGTGTAACTTCATTATCTGTG
Organism: Teleogryllus oceanicus; assembly: GCA_964035755.1. Lineage (NCBI taxonomy): Eukaryota > Metazoa > Arthropoda > Insecta > Orthoptera > Gryllidae > Teleogryllus > Teleogryllus oceanicus. The sequence goes on along the minus strand of CAXIVR010000002.1, from coordinate 237,773,240 downwards.
CACATCTTCTAGAATTCAATGAGGAATATAGTTATTCAAATTATCATTTCCATGTTGTCGCGGCAGGAAGTATTATTCCGAAGGACAACATGGATAAGAGCCCAAAATTTATTGCTTATGTATCCTTGAAAATAGATTTTATTACATGGGAGCTTTTTTTTCTTCCTCACTGAAAAAAAGGATACCATAAATCTCAACAAGGTTTCAATAGTTACACAAAACCTTCGTATGCGAAACAGAGACCTTGTTTCTTTACTCCCTTTCTTGGTTACAACAGCATCTAAGATTGCTGACTTTGACGGACCAACCTTGATGGACCAACCGGCCTGCGATTTCTGAGAGGTTGATGTTGCTTCATAAACGGACCTGTCGGGCCTCATCGAGCCTAATCATGTTGCAGAGCACTAGCTGGCTACAGCAGCCAGGTACCTTGTCAGATTAATTACGTATTGAAGAAAATATACATTGAAAATTATTCAACATCTGTTAAACTCACATATATGCGTGTGTGTATATATACACACATATGTGTGTGTGTGTGTGTGTGTTTATATATATATATATATATATATATATATATATATATATCACATTATTTCAAATACATAATAGAAGGATAGAAGCATGATGCGATAATTATGACTTTATCAATCAAAGAAAACATATCTGTCATTCTTGCTCAAAACGGGAACGAAGTTTGAGACAAACTTTAATAATTATTTATTTTCCGTCTGCGTTGTTACACATGTAAATATAAATGTCCAAAGACAGACTAATTACGTTATATATTTATCAGCTACCAGTCCCAAGGCCTTCGGCGGGCTCTTGGAAGTGCGTGGGGGGACAGGAAGTTGCGCGCGCGCCGAAGCTTGCTGCAACCTGACCGCAACGCAATATTATCCGTTCATTCTAAGAAAAACCCTGATTTAAAGAAGCACAAGTGTAGGTTCACTACATAAGAACTAGTTTGAGCCATCGGTTGTTAAATTAACCTTGCATCAAAACTACTGCAAAGGAAGGAGACCAGTGCGAACTGCATGCGTGTTACTGGGCGATAAGGACCTGATATCAGCCGAGGGTCAGCAGCGAGCGTGGGAGAGGGTCAGGAGGAAGCGCGTGGGACGCGGCTCGTTGGACCGCAACGTCACGCCGCCCATGGAAATAACCGCCCATTTCGCGCCGTCCATGGTGGTGTTATTTCCACCATGGCGCCAGCGATCGGCCTGCGCAGTTCATTTTGGAAGGGCTAAGAGACTGACTGGCCCTTCAGGAAAATTTCTTCTAAGTGGCGAAAAGCGCATCGTCGTGAAAGTTTTCAATTTGTTATTGTAGAAAAATAAGTCGTTGGCGAAGGAAATCGTTGAACGTACTATACGGTACTTACCAGTGAAGCAGAAGTGTAAGCAATCACATGCTTTCTCGTGTTACATTCAACCCACGCGCAAAACAATATTAATAGGACAAACATTGTTTAGAATGTCTGTCTTATCGCGCTTCTTGCGCCCCACCTAGATACCTCTCTGCCTCATAAATGCGAAAATCGGAACCTATGAGTAAACCTCCACTACAACTGGTCACTTATGCAACGGCTCTTCGTAAAACTACAGACTGTACTTTCAAGTATTTTACGTTTCTTATAGAAATCTTATTGAGTGATGTGGAGTGGACTGGTGCGAGTTTCCTAATGAAACCAGAAGTGACTCGAGTATATTGTACTGCGAATGCTGTGAGAAAAAGGTTTCAACCTCCCAACGGTTTCAAGTCACGCAGCACATCGCTACAGCAAAACACAGAGAAAACAAAGAAAAAAAATTGAAGCTTCAGCAAACATTCCTGACATCTTCACCTGATGTTCAATCAAAAAAGTCAGTTTTCTTTACCGATTTGTGTCGTGCATTGGTTAGACCCGATATTCCCATTTACAAAGTCACGACCCTGAGTTCAAGAGCTTCTTAGAAAAATACACTGACAAATTCCGGATGAAAGCACACTCAGAAAAAATGACATGAAAACTATTTATTTGGAAACTCACCAAAATTCGAGAGGAAATAAAAACTAGTAATGTCGGGGTTTCAATTGATGAAACTACTGACGTTCAAGAAAGATATATTGCAAATATTATTGTAGGAAAGATGTGCTCTGAATCTCCTTCGACATCAATTCTATTAAATTGTGAACTTTTAGAAAAATGCAACCACGCTACAATTGCCAGGTTTTCCAATGACTCGATGAGTATGCTGTGGCCTAGTGGTATCATGCATGAAAACGTGTTGTTTTTAACAGATGCTGCTCATTGTGAAAGCGGGGAGTGCATTGAAAGTCTTCTACCATGGCCACCTTCACTGAAGGTGGCCATGGTTCTACCCAAAGATGATTCATCTTACGTGCGTAGTACATGTTTTTCATCGAGTGACAGAAACTGTTCGACATCAATTTCCTGATGGCGATACTTTGATATTGACTGTTAAAAAAGTATTTTTTGAAAACATCAAGCAGAGTTAAAATGTTTGAAGACAGTTTTCCTGAACTGAATTTGCCTCCACAGCCGGTAATTACAAGATGGGGCACGTGGTTAGAAGCAGCTAAATATTATTGTGAAAACTTTGAGCAAATAAAAGATATTCTTTTGAAGCTGGACTCCGAGTCATCTGCGGCACTACAAAAAGAAAAATCTTTGATTTATGATTCTAGTCTGAGATATAACTTGGCTTTCATTTCTGCAAATGCAATTTTTTTAGAAAATGCTATAGCAAAGCTTGAGGCTCAGAACATGCCATTAGCTGCTAGTATGGAAGTTATTAACAGTGCATTAGCAAAATTAAAAGACATAACAGGTGAAAACACAGAAAAATGAAGAAGAAATTATTAAGAAACATTCGTTGGAGAAAAATCCAGGCTAGTAAGATATGAAAATTATTGCCAACATTCTCAGCGGAGGAAAAGACACCTCAACACTGGCAGTAGAACTGAACCCAATGGGTATATCGGCGTTCAAATATGCTCCAATTTCTTCTGTAGATGTGGAACGTTCCTTCAGCCACTACAAATCTATTTTGAGCTGATCGACGACATTTCTTCTTTGAAAACTTGAAAATGCACGTTGTATCTAACAATTTTAAACTCTAACTTCAATTTTTATTTTACATATTTTTAATTTTTTCGTACATATTTTTGAAAAACTAAATACATATATATGTACATATTTTGATTTTTATTACAATAAAATCCGTTCCCTACGACTGTAAACATGTTCTTAGTTTCCTTGTGTATTTAATCCACCTGATCACATAAATGATTAAGTGGTAATCAATGTTTCATTATCATTTGTTAGCTATTAAGTTTATGGCAATATATTCCATTCTATTGTAAATTATATTATATTTTACATTTTTACTTTACTAAATAAATTTTAATTAAATTCTAGGTAAATGCTGTTTCAGAATATTCATTATATAAATAATGAACCTATAATATATAATTTTTATTCAACAACAATACAGGCATTATTGATGTATGTATATCTACCGTAATAACAGTCAGACTGCAGAATTTAAAGACTTTTGAGGCTTATTGTGAAATTTAATTATCACTAAATGTGTAATTTTTATGCAATTATTTCCTTTTTACGGTGTCTGGTTGTGTTGGTAAATATACAGATCTGTTGTTGGATCAAAAATAAATAATGAATATTCTATTAATAGCAAGTACTACGCAGAACCCATCCTATACCCGTCAATGATCAGTACTTGTAACATCAATAAGAAATGCTTAAATAAGGCAACACGTACGGCTAACCATTCAACCAGTATAGCTGTGCAAGCCGACACAGAAGGCCGGCTCCTATCAGTTTCGTCCGGATGCGTCATGACGGTAGGCTGGATCCTCCAACCTGCGTTGCTCCCTTACGCCGAGCAGATAGCCAACTCTTCCAACAAGGTTGCTTGGGCTGGGCAGCTTCTACCCGTGCACTTCTGATGAGGCGAATTCAGAGGAGTGCAACAAGAGACTCTTTACGATGCAACTTTTCGTACCAACTATCTCCATCACGAAACAGCAACAGTCAACCTAATTGGGCCTATATTATCATGCATTCCCTTGATACAATATAATGGATCAGGTATACTGCAACTGTTCTTTTTTCTCCGTGATTCAAAATTCAAGTAGTATATGACTTAGTGTAGGGATCACAGAATTTTGAAAATGTGCACACAATTCACTTCTCCCCATAGCACGTCTTACGCAGTTTTAACAGTTTTTTGACGTAAAATAAATAAATAAATGCGATTTGCATTATTGAAGAAGAAACTTTACATTGGATAGCAGAAAATGTTCCCAAGCGAGTTAATGCTTTTTTTTTTAGCAAACAGGGCATTTTGATTATTTTTTATGAGGTTCACTTGCTTATGATAACAATTCTTCTTAATAAATAATACCATTTTCTACTTTACTGATTACCAAACTAGTTTTCTTATTTTTGGATGGAGAGAATTCCCAAAACTTGTATCGTTACGGTGGAGATAAATGGAATGAAAAGCAAAGCACTGATGTATCACCAACCACTGACTTCTCTTTCAATGATTTTTTAAACAATTTTTTTAAGCGTAACATTATTTCAGTAATAATAATAATAATAATAATAATAATAATAATAATAATAATAAATAATGATTAATTATTAATCAAACAGTTCCACTTTTTTTTTTTTTTTTTGACTTTCAAGAATACTGTCTTCTTGAAGTATTCAAGGAGACAGTAAACAGAAATGAAGTAACAGCAAGTGGAAGTACGAACACTTAGAATAATAATGTATATAATGTAATTATGTTAGTATAGTAAGATCCCAACTGTAATTTATAAGGTCTGAAGGGGTAAAAGGTGCCGTCGAAACCTCATCAGAAAATACTATATGTAATAATACATTTATTCTTGAAAGTAAAAATAAGTGGAACTGTTTGATTAATGATTATTGATAAACATTCATTGGAAACAAAAAAAAAAATTTGAGAAATGAATAATGTATTAATATTTATTTAAAACGGCAAGAAAAAAACGTGTATGTTTCTTAAGCATTTTTGTTGAGAATCTGAAACCAGCAAAGTGTGTTTTTAAATCCACCTGAATTTACATGCTTTCACATGATTAGCATATTTATCTTTTCAACAATTTATTAAGAAATCCGTTCTTGTCAATACAATTTTCTTTCAATGCCAAACAAGCAGGCGCTTTATCTTTGAACTCGTGGCCATGACGGTCACCTGCTCTCCTCTAGCATTAGGGGAGGGGATTAACCATACTTTGTCAAACAGTTTACCTGCTTGAAACTGCCAGTCCTATCGACTCACTCATACATAGTTCCCAGTGCAATTCGCTCTGCCTGCTGTGGGTTCCATTTTAAACTGATCACCCAGTAGATGGCAGTTGGCAAGATGATGGGGCAAGGTTATAATGCAGACCATACCAAGGAAAATAGAAAACTTTACTACATGTCTGAGCCGTTCTGTAGCATCATAGTTAAATTTAAATGTGTGACAAATCGAACTCCAGAAATTAACAAAATTTTGTTCAAATGTTTTCAGAAAATGCTCACAAGCTGCCAAAACCAGACTCTCTCATAATCCGAAGTTGTTACTGTTTACTAATAGTTCAATCTGTGAGCATCCCCTATACTAAATTATTGGTGTGACTGATAAGGAAAAGAAGATAGGATCATACAGATTATCGAGAAGTCCCTCTAAACTACCTCATTTGCCAAAAAATTGTGTACCCCCTGGCAATGATGCCCAAGATTCAGTCATTAAACTTGCAATGTGCATTGGATTCAAGTACTAATTTGATCACATTTTCAAAAAAAAATTGAGAAATAACTGTATCCTGATGTCTTAGATACGCTTCTTGTTATCGTTTAAGAAGAGGGAATGAGGGTTATTAACTGCAAGTTAGAATGACTATTGTCATCCCTAACAAAAAATTTCAGAAATGAATTTATAATACAACACAACTGCATTTACTTCCAGGAAGGTGATTGAAAAACATAAAAGAATAAAAAAATACAAAAGAAACATTTACTAAAAAGATTGCTTTTATTTACATTAATTTAAGTGTATGTTTATCACTTACAAAAGCTTAACAATAATTCAACATAAGTAACATACAAATAAAAATAGTATATTATTAAAACTTCATAATAATAAACAAGAGATTCACAAAATGTACCATATAAAAACAGGCAAAACATGCAATTCTCACTATGTTGGGTAAAGCTTTCTTTATGAAAGATAATAATAAAATATATCAGGGTTCAAATATTGAATGAAGGAACTGCTTGCTGTATTCATAAACAAGGAACAGGGTAGCACATGCAGGCACTGTGCGAATAAGTGTAGGTGTCAGTCCATTATACAAAGCTCGGAAACCTAAACAAGATCAGAACACAACAATAAATAACTTGCAAAATAATAACAAGTGCTATTTTTAACATGGCATATTACACTACAATACAAATTATGACCGAAAATCAGTTTGCTCAAGTCACTCAAAGAAATTAGTGGAATATTCTGCCACGTCAATCATGGTGTATTGAACTTTTATGCCAGAGTTAATGTGTGAGCTAAAATGAAACAATATTTACAAGGCTACTGAATGCAGCATTAGCAAAATCAGTGAGAGCACTACCAGCAGGGCAAAAACTACAACAAAATGCAACAAACCTAGAAATGTCACTATTATCATTAAAAACAGTTTTAAAACTGCAAAATGAACCAGGAAGAGAAATTCTTTGAAATATTGAGGATAATTTTCAACATTTAGTTAATCATCCCCAAAAAATGAAAGGAGCTGATTTAGATCTTAACTATAACTTTCTGTTCCTAGTTTCTGAGCATTTTTAAATGCAATATCTGCAAACAGTAGTATCCCCATTTAGCATGTCTGTATTTAATGAATTACATGTATTTAATGACATTTAAGGAAAAATCAATTTGAACCCGAAAAATAACACTATATTGATAAACATTTACAAACACATTCAAGAATCCTGCCGTATTTAATAAAAAAAAAAAAAAAAAAAACTGCAGAGGAAATACTATAATTCCTTACTGTGCCTCACATGGAGGATTCAATACAGCATATTGAACACAATAGAAACTGGTGTATTCTAAAGTACTACTTTTGAGGGCCTAGATGACACTTCCCACACAATTTGGTCACAAGGCACCAGGCCTTCCAACTCTGTAAACATCACAAAAGAAACTCAAGCCTGTAGGATGCATAATTTCCCATTCACATTCATAACATGATTTATGCCAAAATACTTTGTTTTGTGGCTTATTGAGTAGTTTCATAGGGTATGCGATGGGAAAAGATTAAAATAAATGTTGGATTTACTGATGTAGTCACAAAATTTAATTTAGTACTACTAGCACTACAAATTTTAAAATAAATATTTTGTATATCTAAGGAAAATTGACCATCTTTGAATGGTAGCAAGTTCTTAGTTTCTCGTATATCTAAGGATGTGGGGCATTCCGTGTCAAAGCAGCCAAAATTTCCCAACCACCGTATGATTTGACTGAAACTTTGTAAATTGTTTTCAAAGGACAAAACAACACTGAAAATTGTCTTTATGGCTTTAAATTTTTCTCCTATACCTTAATTTTGAAAATTATGAAATTTCATGTTTTGAATGAGTTTCAGAGGGTATTATAAAAAAAACTACTTAAACTTCTTCAAGTATGATTTTACTTTGCAACTGCAATGTCTTCACTGTAATTTGACAACAAAACAATGAAAATCTGAGAGGGAGTACTAGAGAAAATTAATTTTGAAAAAAAATCCTCATTTTTTACTTTGCCCTTAAAATAGCCTTATTAATGCCCTTATAATTTAGGTTTATAGTTTTAAACCTTCAGGGTGGGATGTATACTTAAGAGATCTAAAGCAAGTTGCAAAGTAAAATCAAATTTGAAGAAGTTTTAGAAGCTTTTTTGATCATGCAAAACATGAAATTTCATAATTTTCAAAATTAACTTAATAGAAAAAAATTTAAAGCCATTAAGCAAATTTTTTGTGTTGTTCCATCTTTTTAAAATTATTTACAAAATTTCAGGAAAAATGGAATTTTGGCTGATTTGACATGGAATAATCCACGTACGGAGTAATATACTTAGTATAGTCAGTTATGAAGTGCTGCGTAAAATTGATTTCAAAATTTCAACAGAAAAATGCATTTTGGGGATCCCTAATACCGAAAATGTGTTTGTTTTTTTCATAAGCCTGTCTGAACAACACTAGCACCTAAACAATACGTATGATTTTCAAAATGTATATTTCCTGATCTATCTGGCTCGACTCAAAAGCTTTACCGTTTTGAAAAACATTCTTTAAAATTGGGGGTACTTTCCTTGAAGCCCCAGGGAATTTTCAAAATTTTCTCATTAATTTCATGTAAGAATAAAGTAATATACATGTATAAAGTTGGCATACGTCTCACGGTCCTAATTTAAAAACAACAGAAAACAGTGTGTTTCATATACTGAGTAATAAGGACTCAGGGGTTGTCCACAAATTACGCAACGCCAAAGAGATGGGGAGGGAGTTTGAGGCTGCATTTTGCTGCATTAAACAGGGGTAGGAGGGTGTTAGCTTTGTTACTTAACATTGATTTTTTTTTTCATTTTTAAGATTTGCTGAAACAATTCCTTCTGTTTGGTCACATACTAAAACACTAAGATATTAACAAATTAAATTAAAAAATATAAATAAATTATGTTGTAATTGTTACAATAACTGGAACAATTTTCATTAAGAATATATTGATTGAATGTGTTAATTACAAAGAAAATATTCACAACTGATCTGTAGTATAATCAAGAATCCAATGAAATAGGCACAATAGTCTCTCGCCCATGCATCATCCACGGCAGCAGGTGCGCGACTTATTGTCAAAAACTCATCTTTCCATCCTTCCTTCACTCAAAAATTGTTTCCAATCTTATTTTTAGGTGCGGTCATCATCAGCAACAAATTCTAACTTTAATAATCATCAATTTAATAGTCAACACAAAAAATATTTTTTAAAAAATTGTTTTTACTGTTATATATTTTCAAATAGTGGAAATGGAGGGGGTGTTGTCACAAGTGTTATGTAATTATTTAAGGGGGTTTAAGCGCGCATTACAGGGGAGAGGGGATAAACGGAGGTGGTCCCAGAAGTACCCGACCCAACAAAGAAAAAACAAAAATTTTGGAAAAATATGTTTATTTTTCAACATAATCTTCTTTTAGCTCTACACTTTTCCCAGCGATGTTCAATAAGTTCGATACCCTTTTTATAATAAGAACTGTCTTGCTCCTCAAAATAGCCATTAACTACCGACATCACTTCTTCATTGTTGGAAAATCTTTGACCACTGAGCCATTTTTTCAAGTTTGGGAACAGAAAATAATCAGATGGGGCTAAATCTGGCGAATAGGGTGCATGAGGTAGCAATTCAAATTTTAATTAATTAATTTTGGCCATTGCAATAACGGATTTGTTAGCTGGTGCATTGTCTTGATGAAACAACACTTTCTTCTTAGCCAAGTGTGGCCGTTTTTGCTTGATTTCTTCGCTCAAACGTTGCAATAAGTTGGCATAATACTCGCCATTGATAGTTTTTCCTTTTTTAAAGATAGTCAATGAAAATTATCCCACGCGCATCCCAAAAATTCGACGCGTGACCTTGCCTGCAGATGGAACGATCTTCGCCTTCTTTGGTGCGCGTTCTCCCTTTTCAGTCTATTGTTTTGATTGTTGTTTTCTCTCTGGGGTGAAGTGGTGGACCCATGTTTCATCCATGGTTATGAAACGGTGCAAAAATTCTGCTTTGTTGCAGTGAAACTTCACTAAACACTCAATTGAAACATCTTCACAACACTTTTTGCTCGAGTGTGAGCAAACACGGCACCCATCTTGCACACAGCTTTCTCATGTCTAAATTTTCAGATAATATGCGATGTACCGCACTTTTCGAAATGCCTACTATGTCTGCTGGCTTGCGCACTTTCAGTCGACAATCACCCAGTACCGCTTTGTGGATTTTCTTTACCATTTCTGGAGTAGTCACCTCATTTGGTCGACCACTGCTCGTCTTGGCAGCTCGTACGGCCTCGTTTAAACTCTGCTACCCAATATTTTACTGTAGTAAATGAAGGCGCAGACTCACCCAGAGTAGAATCAAGTTCAGTTTTTATACTGGTTGGGCTGAGACCTTTCAAAAGAAAGTATTGGATCACATAACAATGACCAATTTTCTCCATTTTTACAAATTCACTCATAACGTTGACTATTGATTGTTGCCAAACAAATACTAAGCAACGTAGCGTCTTCAAACTTGAAACATATGCTTCATAGATTGTCTACTTTCTAATACAGTGATATTTTTCGAAAAACTACTGTGATCTCTAGGTCAGGCAGGGTACTTCTGGGACCACCCTCGTACAAAATACTCCAAATTTGCATTATGGAATTTGTGGATGGCCCCTCATGCAATCTTCAGAAACATGCATACACACTCATATTAGTACCTCTTGCATAACCCTTCTCATACCTAACCTATCTTTGTCAGTCTTTCCAATGCTAGGAATCAGTAATCCTTTGCTGTCAAATTGCTTATTTGTAAATATAAAAACTGAAAAACAATCTGAGATAATTATTTACACACATAAAACAAACAAATACATCAAATAATTTTATACTCTACCTTCTTCCCTCCCAATTTTTACAAGCAACTGAAACATTGGGTCCCGTACGCAGTCCACTTGGATACGAGACTTAACAACATCGATTGGAAACATTACCAACCAAAACACAGAACCTCCAACAGCGCCAGCAGCCATTGTACGCAGTGCACCTAAAAAAGTGTTATAGTTAGTTTCCTTTCAATTCATGAACGAAATACATTGACAAAGAGCCAATAACAACACAAAACTTTCAACACATTTTTCATTTACAGAACTGCATTTCAGGTATTCATTAATTGAATTAATGCTACATACAGATCTGTTTGAATCTTCATTGCTGTCCTTGAAACATCTGAATAAAATGGATGCGGGCAATAACTCCTAATAATTTCAATAATTCCCTCCAACCTTGGGATGTTGATTCATTGAAGGAACTATGACATATTTTAACAAAAACTGAGGTGTTAAGACCTTCATATGACCCTCAACCCTTTGCTTTGGTCTCTTTAAGTAACATTAAATTTCCACAACAAATAGCATAAGTAAAGAATATTTTTAATTCCTAAAGAGGTGCAGTTGGAGGATGTGACACATTTTGCCTTATAACTTAATTTCAGTCTGAAGAGGCAAATGACTATCTGATCCAAAGTTCTCCAATTCTATTCAATGAAAGGCTGGCCAAACTTGCATATTGTATGATCTTTGAAGTTAGTATTTGATAAGAATCAGGTATTTGTTTGTGTCTTGTTTCAGAGGAAATAAAGTTACTTTTCAGAGCATCTGTACTGAAAACAGCCGCAACCAAGGCAACATATTGTAATTTCTTTGGGGAATTATTTCGCATTTCATATTACTTAAAGCATTAATATCCAACCAAATACATTTTTAATGATAAAATTAAAAATTTCATTTTATTACTCACCAATATCCTTTTTCTCAACCCCTGGAGGAGCAAGTAATTCACGAGTTAATTCGTAGCCTCCAAAGAAAAAGAAATAGCCTGGCACTTCTCGTACTAGAGTGGAAACAAGACCTCGAAACAAGCCCGTCGGTCCATCTTCCTTTATAATTTGGCGTACTAGGACCATAGGACTTACATGGAATTGTCCTTTCTGTTGCCCTTTTGGTTGATCACGTTCCCACATTTCTCGGAGCGCTTGGGCACGACATTTTATTAACTCTGGAGGACACAGAGTGAAAGATGAAAAGAATGATGCTACAGATCCTGCAGTTGCATTTGCTAACACTCCTAGTTCTTCTGGCTTCTGAAATTAGACAAATATTGATTAACATACAATTTTTAGTTGCATATTTATTCTTAAATGTTTAATACATATAAAGATTTTATTGTAAAATCCCACTAAATCAGATTTTATAGACCATAATGATGAAAAATTGTAATTCTTAAAATGATACGAGTTTCTTATTCCAAACTTGATTTCTGGAAAAGTTTCTCACAAATTGAAAAAAACTTTTTATTTTCAACCTAGCAAAAATAACCAGTTAGATTCCAACGATCTTTCTAGCTAAGTTCACTACAAGTACATGTATATTCATCTTTTATACAATTTTTCAATCTACAGTACACAGCAAAGGCATTATCATTTATTTCAAATTTCATTTGAAATAAGGTAAATTAAGAATGATGTACACTGCATTCAAACTTAGGGACCACATGATTTATGGACTATGTAAGTTATAATGTGTTGAATTGTAAATTTGTAAAAATATAAATAACATAATTTGAAGATACAAATTTCTACTGAATCTCATACTATTGCTTCTTGCGTACATCATTTGAATCTAATGAAATGTTTCTATAAGCAATTTCAACTTACTTGGTTAATTGTCCAACCTATCGCCTTCTGGCATAAACCATATCCAGAAAATAATACTGCATTTTCAGCAACATTTGCAGCAATAGCAGAAACAGTTCCTGCGTATAGACCTCGAACACCTTCTTTTGCCACAGTTTCCTTAAAACAATTCCATGTTCCACAGTACTTCTCTGGAAAGGTTTGCATTTTCACCTTGAGCGTATCAAAAGGTTGACCAACATACACAAGGGCAACAGCCGCTGTCAATAAACAAATGATTTCCTATGAAAATATCAGATGAGCATTGCACTTTGATGTAGTTTCTTATTTTTATAAAGAGCCTATGGTCCAAAATAGATCCAATCTTGTACATAAATTTTAAAATCGTTTGAAAGTGCAAAAACATTGAAATAATGATGCTTCTTTAAAATCGAACTTTCCTGTACAAAGGAATTTATTACTAGTTCCCACTAATATATTCCGAAATTAGGTTAGGTTATCTCCCAACCTGTATTTACAATATTTACCAAGGGAGCCAGCAACGATGTCAATAGCAGCATCATGAACGGTACCCCCGACTCCTTTCGAATGTGCCATTTCTTTTGGTTTCCTTCTTCCGAGTTCTTGAACACATACATTTCAGTACTATTATTATAAAATTAATTAATACACAAAATACTTTATGTCATCCCACATAATCTCTTCACGAGAAGCTTAATTTCAATAATGTATAATAACAATAAACAATTAAACATCGTTTCAATAAAAGTGAATGAAGCCAAGAAGTAGTAAAACACATTTTTTTCGGCATTGTGTTGGCGATATCGACCCACTGGCGGTCGCGTACACGTGCTACGGGGCAGGAACAAGAGAATCCACAACCGTCTCCTAAGACACGTGTCTCTCTCGCGTGCGCCTCCTTTCGCTTAGAACTCCACACAAAGGTGTAACAACTAATTCAGACGCTATTATTCTACCAAGATAACAGTAATTTTGGTCACATTGTGATTCAAATACGCACCCTCCTCCTGTCATTCAAATATCCACTCGAAGAAGCTACAGAAACGTTTATCATCTACTCTGACGTCACAAGCACGCACGACACAAACTGTACTAAGGAAATCATCCGCGTTCGCGGCCAAAAGGGCAAGGTCTCGCGTAGATCTAGATTAGGGTCGAGAAGCATGGCATACGATTTAATACACGTGCTGCAAACTGGCAGTGCCATTTACGAAATTTCGGCTGTCATTGCAGCTGCCGTCACAAGTTGACTGATCGGCACCAATGTAGACAGGTATGTTTGTGTATTGTTACTGTAATTTGAAAGTCAGCATAAATGTGTACTTATCTCTATAGACATTGAACTGAATGCTTCTGATAACGAATCGTGCCAATATACCTTGCAGAGACCGTGTAACCTGATAACAACAGTGCCTTCCGCAACGACAAGTGACGCTAGGTTCTGGTTGAAAGATTCAACATTGAAAAAGATTGACATCCTACAATGAGTATTCCAGATATCAGCAAATTTAACGACGAGGAAATGGTAACATTTCTGAACTCCTTCGACACCATTCTGACGGACTGTGACGGTGAGAGATCTGACATGTTCTACTATGTATGCTTTATTGTGCCTGTCATAACATAATATGAAACTTTGCCGGGCCACTTCGAAATTATCGTGTAGCGAGATGAATAGCGATCATAAATAAAAATGAAGGTTTTTGTGATATGAACTTGTGTTATGATAACGTTATGAGCGATATGGGGAACGTAGTAATCGAGTGTTTAAACAATCTAAAAGCGCGTCAAAAGGTTTCACAAATCCCTGAAAAATCTGTAGTGAAAGAATTAATAAAAAATAATCTATTTTCAAATGTTGAGAAAAATGAACGATGAAAAAATATTTTCAAGAGGATGCACAATGCAATATTGTATGAATGTTTCATTTTACTTCATTGTGTTAAAATGTATGGCAGGTCGAAAAATATAAATTTAATTATTTTGTGTGTGCCCCCTGAAAATTTTTATTTTAATCATCTTCCGCCAAATAAATAAGTCAAAAGATTTTGAGAGAGCCGGAAGTGCTGACTTTGGCCAGGGATGGAAGCAGTTGTACCACGGTGTAAGAGACCGTGGACAAATGAAAATGGAAACAGCAACTAGGAAATTGCAAGGCGAATCAGTTTTCAGATCCAAAATACAGTAAACGCGCTTCGTGTCAAAATTCCCTTCACTGTCAGACCAAATCACAAACATTGCGTTGTTTTCCTACTTGAAGATAAATAAATACATTTATTTGCAAAGAAATCATTCTTTAAAGTAACCATACCCTTTTCCAGTAGTTAACTTAGTAACCCTTTTCAAGAAACTCGTTGGTCCTTTATGAATACGGCTTGGTTTTGTATTCATTGCAGTTCTAGTTCTTGGACGGGGACTTGATTACCAATCCAATAACGCACATTAAAACAAATTTTTGTTTGAATCAAATATTTTTTCACGCAATAATATATCCCATACTCAATAGATTACAGTACGGAAACAAATTCATTGGATTATGGGCTGTTGGTAGTGTACACTACATTTTACTTAGTGAAAGAACTCTCTTCAGGTGTAATTTCTTGTTTGAACATATTTCTCCGTCCGTATCTAATTCATTTCTACATTCCCTCATTTAGAACGTTTTTATTTGTAAATTACGTCAGTGCTCTTTTATGAGGACGTATTTACTCTGCACACTCTGCTGTCAAATGATCGAACGTTACGTGTTTTTGCTGAGAGGGCTGGGTCCTTGAATGCAAATGAGTAGTATAAGGGAATAAGAACATTAAACGAAATAATAAATATGCAAAAAAAGTCAAGAAACCAAGACAATTTCAAATGATTTGCAAACATATTAAATCCCAGAATGTTAGTCTTGATCTCCAGAATCATCAATAAACATTGTGTTTGATATTTATTTTACGTCAAAAGAAAGTTAAAAACTGCGTATGACGTGCTATGGGGAAAAGTGAATTGTGTGCACATTTTCAAAATTCTGTGATCCCTACACTAAGTCATAAACTACTTAAATTTTGGAGAAAGAAAGAAAGAAAGAAAGAAAGAAAAAAAAAAGCTCCCATGTAATAAAATCTATTTTCAGGGGTAAAAAGGCAATAAATTTTGGCTCTTATCCATGCTGATATAATACAATGATGGCGACGTGAATATGTGTTATATTTAAATTTGTTCCGAGTAATTCATATTTCAATATATCCAGGCAATATATTGAATATCATTGGGCGTAATGTTCTAAATCTTTGCGACGCTATTTTAGATTGATGTAAATGTTTACCAAAACTCTGCGTGGAATTGTTACGTAATTCTCCGTCCACAGCCGTATTTCGAAATGAATCTTTAAGAATCGCCTCAGTATGTTTCTCTGTAATCACCATGACTCGAATTTGCTGCTCCCATGTTTTCGCATATTGACACGCGCACTTAAAGAAAATATCTTTGTGAACCGAAGATAAGTTTCACTTAATATCTTACGTTTGTTGTACTTGAGCTTGTAAGAATGCTTTGCTAATTTACAGATTCATATTGATGACACATTATTGATAGATAAGATATAAGCTTTGATTTCGTTGTCCCTTATTATAATTCATATTTCTTCAGTCCTTTTTTAATTTTAATAATTAAATATATCAAAGTTCTATCACGTCATACTAATTTCATAATTTATTCAAATGAAAAATTTGTAAAATTCATAAAATAGAGAAATCTATCACGACGTTTCGGAGAGTGTTCCGACTCTCTCATCAGGTGCTATAATTTAAATTACTAGCGAACCCGCGCGAGAACTCTCTCATGGGTTCCAAATTCCACCCTCTTCCCTATCTTTCCTGTTCCATATTAAGAGGAAAGGTTGTTAACGAAACGTGTTTATTTATTTAAAAAATTGAAGATAACTTCCAATGTACTTATACAATTTAAAATAAAAATAAGAAACATTGAAAGGTTTATTCAGTATTATAGTGTTCTTGGAACTATTCACAATACTTCCTTAAAACATTTTAAGTAATTATACAATCTTCCTTCACAGTTAGCTTTTCGTTTTCCTTGACAGTCACAAACATATTACCAAATATTTTTACTCTCGAGAAAGCTGCTTAAAGTACGGCTCAACGTTCAGCAGTACGCTCTGAGGAAGGCCACAATATGTTGGCCGAAACGTCCGCTTCGAGCAGATCGACGCGGCTTGTCCCGGATAGCCAAGAGACATACTCCGGCCGCGGAAGCCTACGTAATCAAGCTACTTAAAGTTGTCCAAGCGAAAATACAGGATCGGGCAAGAAGTACCCTAATCTATGGAATAGGTACTCTCTACTTTATTTCTAAACGTCATTACGTATCTCAAGATTTCCTTATCTACTTTAAAAAATACAAAACATTGTTACGAAAAGTCATAAGACAGGCTAAAATCATGAAAAACGATCAGGATATTTTGAACTCAAGTAATAAAACAAAAGCAATGTGGAATATAAAAAATACGACCAAATCAACTAGAAAACCCGTAGAGAATGTTGTTTTAAAATATAACGATATAAATGTGAACGATCCGGCAACAGTGGCTAATCTCTTTAACCAATACTTTTCGAGAATTGCTGCCGATCTCACTAAGGGTCTTCAGGCACAAAATTCAAAAACAGACAGTTCACCCAAAATTGTAGACACAATGTTCGTTTCCGAAACTTCTTCCTATGAAATTCTCAAAATAATCGGTAAACTAAAAAATAAATATTCGTCCGGTTTAGATGAATTCCCGGATTCTTTGTTAAAGACTTGTGCGTATGCCATTACCCCGTTAAGTCACATATTTAATGCATCTTTATGCACTGAACGTTGAAATTCAAAATTATCGGCCCATTTCTCTTCTATCAGTTTTTTCAAAAATATTAGAGAGACTTTTTACGTACGAATGGAAACCTTTCTCACTAAACACGACGCGCTTTCAGATTGCCAACATGGATTTAGAAAATCAAAATCAACGGAAACAGCTATATTTTCTTTTCTTAAAGATGTCGCCTCATCATTGGATCAAAACGAGGCACCAATTGGACTATTTTTAGATCTCTCAAAAGCTTTTGACGTATTGATCATGACATTTTACTTTCAAAATTACCTTCATATGGAATTCGTGGTATTGCTCTAGATTGGTTATGTTCGTACCTTAAACAACGATCTCAGAGAGTTGAAATACCTTACTGGAATGATGGAACATTACGTACGCACCTTTCCGACTCTTTGCCCGTTGCATGTGGAGTTCCTCAAGGATCGATTTTAGGCCCTATTCTGTTCCTACTTTACGTAAACGATATGCCCTTTTTTTAAAAAGAAACCGTAAATAGTACAATATCAGATGTTTCAAATTGGTTCCGAAATAACAAATTAATAGTAAACGAAAAGAAAACGGTTTTAATGCAGTTTTCCATTTCAAATAAACAATTCTGTGCTCCATTGAAAATGAACAGTGTACCATTGACTGATGTTAAGGCAACAAAATTTTTAGGTCTCTCAATTCAGTCAAACCTTAAATGGAACGTCCATTTAAATGAATTGAACACAAAATTAAGTTCATTATGCTACGCGTTCAGAATTCTTGCAAATTCAGTCAGCCTTCATACTGCTCGTTGTGTATACTTCGCGAATGTTCATTCCCGCCTGAGATATGGCATAATATTCTGGGGAAATACATGTTATAGCTCCCAGACTTTTAGATTACAAAACGAATTGTACGAATAATAACTAAATCCCACCCACGTGATTCATGTAAGCCTCTCTTCATTAATCTAGGAATTCTACCATTACCGTGTCTTGTTATTTACGAATCAGTGGTTTTTGTAAAAAATGATTTGCTCAAGGGCGGGAATATTTTTTCAGAAAATGCCGAAGTCTATTACTATAACACTCGACGTAGAAATCATATTCATCAGGTTACAGTATCAACAGCTCATTACAAAAAATTCACATACAATACATGTACATTATTTTACAACACTTTGCCAGATGACATTAAACGATTAAATTCAATAGAAAAGTTTAAATCCATAGTGAAATCGTTTCTGCTGCATAACTGTTTCTATACAATTAGAAACTATACTGAGCATCACAAGAAAAGTAACATTAATTTTAACAATGATACATAATGCATTATTTACCATTTGGACTGTATAAATGAGTATAAACAACCTGTAACAACTATTGTACTACAGCTTCCGGGTCAATGACCCCCATCTCTATCAGGTTTTTCGTCCAGTTTCCCTGATCCATTGAGCAAATGCTGAGATGGCCCCTTGTTTTGCTTCTGGACATAAATGTAACTTCATTTTCTGTGCACATCTTCTAGAATTCAGTGGGAAATACAATTATTGTTATATTTTTTTGTTCTTTTAATTTATTTTTTAAACAAAATTTATTGCTTTTTATCTTGAAATAGATTTTATTACATGGGAGTTTTTTTTTTCTCCCTTTCAAAATTCAAAATTTATTGCTTTTATCCTTGAAAATAGATTTTATTACATGGGAGCTTTTGTTTTTTTTCTCCCTTTCAAAAATTCATAATTTATTGCTTGTTTATCCTTGTATTTTTCTCCCTTTCAAAAATTCAAAATTTAAGTAGTATATGACTTAGTGTAGGGATCACAGAATTTTGAAAATGTGCACACATTTCACTTTTCCCCATAGCACGTCATACGCAGTTTTTAACTGTTTGTTTTTTGACGTAAAATAAAATAAATAAAAATAAAGAATATTATTTGTCTTTATTACCGAACTGATTATCTTCATTACTGAACTTATTACCGATTCATCCGTACAATTTAAACGCATAGTATATCAAGTAATTAGTTTCATTTCATATACAGTTGCAGATTCTACACGTCTCTGAACAGGTGAGGTAGTATCGAGTAGCGTCGGACCAACAAAATGTAACAGAATGTCCAAGAAGCTCTCATCCTAAATCTTCAAACCTTCTTGATTTTAAGGCCCTAGAACGCTTCTTCTAGGAGTTATTCAACTTAATTAATTTTAATAATGCTGCCCGAATGTTGCGTGATGCATTTGACACAAATATTTAGATTAATTTTTTCAACAAATCCTTCATATTTTCAAAGTCATAGTGCAAAACGTCACGTCTCCGTGAAGAATTCTCTTCTTTTAGAGACCTCGTTTATGAAGTGGGTTGCGTGGGCGCGAAACTCATCTGTACTACTGAAATAATGTAGGAGAGGATTTTATATAATACATACATGAGATTAAGTAGCAGCATCTGGATTATCGTATGCTGTACTAAATATATTTCCACATATTTTAATGTGGAAATAAATAAATTTCCACATTAATAAATCGATCTGTTCGATGATAAATTTAACTTTCTTGCACGGAATATCTAGACATTTTACTAACGTGCTTAAAAGAGCATTTACACTACTAAATGTACTAAGAGAATAGTCCTAGTTTTCTTGCAAATGCTTCAACTTGTCCAAAATATAAATTAATTTGTTGAAATTACTAATCACTCTAGAGAAAGGATTGATTGATTGATTTTTTCGTGTTTCCGGGCGCGTCAACTGCTTCGGTCATTAGTCCCGTTAGTGTAGTGCATGTTTTTTCTCGGGAGATGGCGGTAATCTTCCCCCGCTGAATGGCGAGATCCGGCGCCGACCTACCGTCGGCTAGTGGGGTTTCCCCCTAACCAGGACTCTCCCATCAGCGGGTCACCGCCCCAGTCTGGACAAGCTCTAAGCTCCCGACCGGTCTCCCGGAATATGTGGTAGTGTAGTGCATGATAGTGTAAGTTTGTGTGCAAGGGGAGAGGATAGGACAAGGAAGTGGAAGGAAAGATCGCGCGCGGTCCGTTTGTTAGGGTACCGCTCCGGCATTCGCCTAGTGTTGATCGGAGAAACCACGGAAAACTACCGATCGGAGCAGCCGGCCGCTAGAATTCTCCTCCAAACAGCAACTGAATTCGACCTAGCTGAAAAGCTAGTGTCGAAAATCCTACAGCGTCAGGACTCGAACCTAGAACCTCCTGGTGAGAGGCGCTGCAGTGACATCAGTTAATGCACTGAGCTACCGCTACCGGTAGAGAAAGTATTATTTCCCAGCATTTTCAATGCAATATCACAACTTAATACGCTGACTTGAAAATTTCACCGAATCACTGCTGGTAACGAAAATACTGGCACAGGTAAAACAGAAACCAATCCTAACAAGACATAGTCTTCACTCTTCGCTGTATACAATCGTGAATTCTTTGCCAATATTGTTTGTTTTTTTCTTCTTTTTGACGAAGAACATCAAAAGAAGTAAGATCTCTCTTTCCATCATAGTTTGATTAAGTTTCTAAGCTCTGTAATAATGCTCATCTCAAATTTTCTTGAGCCTTCTATCTTATCTTTTGGATTCACGCGCAGAACACCGTGGCAATTTCGTAGAGATGGTTCCTTCCTTGAATTTCGGTCGTCCAATAATACAATGTAGCTTCTTTCGTGACTTTTCATCATAGTATAAGAATTTATAACGAATTTCCCTTTTATCAAAGTGAATTGCACCCACCTTCCAAGAAATGAGATCTAATAAATAAGGTAAAACAATTATTTCTCATAAATGATGTAGGTCTTTAAAATCAATCACACCAGAAAAAATAAACAATATCGTGAAAGAAATATAGGCCTTTGCTTTCATCAAGTTTCATTTTAATTCATTTTTTCAAAACCAATATTTCCTCCTTTTGAACTGTCCTGTCTATGAATGTATATTAATTAAATTAGCAGAGTTTCAAATTTGACGGGAGCACGACAAAAATTTTGAATAAGAATAAAATGAGCACAGTTTATTAATTTTTAGTGATTAATGGATATGCTGTGGTACCATACCAAGTGTAAGAGTACCGCAGGTTATATCACAAAGTTTTCTCATAAAGAAAAGAATGTCATTACTTCCCTTATATAAATGAACGGTTGCACTAGACACCGTCCAACATGTGATAACTAGTACTCAAGACTGATGTCGTAGATTAGTGTTATTAGTTAGATGTTTATTCATGATATCAAGTATAAGCATTTTAAATTACTTGCTGCCTTAATTGTAGCCACGCTTTGGAAATGCCCAGAAAATCTCGTTGGAGATCCGTCCTCATAGAATAATCGGTAACTTCTAAACAACTCGAGATATTACTGATTTAGTGTAATATTAAAATATACTTAAACACCAACATTTTAAGAGGTGTTTTATATTTACTATTATGAAGCTCTAAATCATATTTATCTTCTCAATCATATCTTTACATTGTTTTGACTTACAGCTGTAACAGATTTTTCAGAAAAGAGAAATTTCACTGGTATCTTTCATACATTTTGTTCTACTTCCTCTCTTATTTTATCGTTTTTTTTCTTGGTTTGCATCATTTATTTGTTCGTACTTGTTGTCAGGTGTCATCTGGATCTTGGGCACCCCTTTCGAAGGGGCGTCGGATGCAATCGCTGCCTTTGAAGCGCTGGGGAAACGCGTCTTCTACGTCACGAACAACGCCACCAGGTATTTTCTAAAAAGCGAGATGCATCACTATGGATCTAAATCACTATGGGCGCATAGGGATGAAATCTTTGGCCATGGCGTGTAAGACCAGATGCAAAGGTTTCTGCTTAGCAGGCAAACTGGTCACCGGCTATGACACATGTCCACCCTTCATGAAGTGTTCGTGAAGAAACGTCGAATGATTGCTTGTGCAACGTTTATATACCAGTTAGAATATCGCATTGATTATCTACACCTTGACGCAACGCGTCTCCAAGCCCCTTAAGGGACGTTGAGCGCTTTGCATTTTTATTCTGGAGTAATAATAACTATATTTGTCAAGTCTCGTCACGTCGCAGTGAGTCAGTGCCTTTTATCCCTTCGGCCAGGGGCTCGACGACGTTAGATCCCGGGGTTCCTGGCCGGTCACCCAACCACGACCCGCGAGTCTCGAATTCGCTTAACCATCGTGACTTCACGGAGCGTAGTAAACGAATTCGGCTAGCGCCGCTGGCTCATACTTACTTATGCGATTGGCTCATACTAGTGTGTGCACATATGGGAACATTCTAATAGTGTGTCCACTTATACATGTTATTGAAATGTTTATTGTGTATAGGTTCGTTTTACCGTACATTCTCCTCAATTTTCAAGTATTTGCACATTTTTGAAAATGCATCCACATATGTTAATTACGTATTAAGAGTAAGAAATGGAAAAAGGAAAAATAGGCCATCAACACGTTATAAATTTGGCGAAAGAAAACGTCAATACAACTCGATCGCTTTAATTAACTCTTTCGTTTGAGATGTCTCTTCTTTTATCGCCGATGTTTACATACACCATTCCCCCTCTTCTACTTACATATACCCAACATATTCATTTTAGCGTTCAGTTGCCTTCGGCCATACCATTGTAAATGATCGCTAATTAATTGTATTAATTTCTGAAAATTTATGTGAGTGATTTTTTTTGTTACTAGGCCCGTGGAGAACTATGTGAAAGCCATGACTGCATTAGGATACAATGTCACAAAGGTAAGAATTATTAATTTTACGTACACACGCCACCTTATTATAGTTCTCTGTGAGACAGAGTTTTATTAACAGACATCTTAAAGTTGAGCACTTTAAGTAAGTACTCTGAAATAAATCAGCAATTTATTGTGATTTTGGTCCTTCACATCGCGCCTAGTGAATATCTTTGCGTCTCAAATTTCGTTTCGGGAGCTGAATTCGAATTTTATGTTTGTCACCTTCAGAAACGTCTTCACGGGGACAATCGCAAAAAATTAAAAATATCGCAATTTTACTTTATGCCACTTACGCAGTTTTACAGAACGTATTGTCAAGCTACGATAAAACGGCGATTTTTCACAGAAAAACTCATATGTGAGGCTCTGATACATAAAGAATGGATAAATCTTGCTTGCATGTGTAGTAAATTACATTCTCTAGCATGTCTTAAGTATTTGGGATCTCTCATTACATCGATGAACAATGTAGAAATGGAAATCAAAGCATGTATGACCTCAGCTAATAGGTGTTTCAGAGCATTGAGATTTATAGTAAGACAGATAAATATACACAAATACCTCTAAGTCCAAGTGTTAAACATACGTTAAACCATACCAGTCCATACGTTAAACATGCTAGTAATATTGTATGGTGCTGAGACTTACATCAAGTAGAGTTGGATGTATGTTGATATCCTGAAAAGGGAAAATCTTACAGATGTATTTTCGGCCCCACATATAAAAATGGCCATTGTAGATAGAGTAATTTATAATTGGCCAATACGTTTAAAACAGTGTCACAGAAATTAAGATCAGAAGACAACTATGGCTCGGAGATCTATTACGAATGGAAGAAGAAAGAATCCAAAAATTATCTTCTACAAAGAACCCAAAGGAAGACTCCATTTAAGATGGCTAGATGACGTTGAAATGAATTTAAGATCAATGGGAGTGAGGGGATGGAGAAGAAACGCAAAGGAAATGAATGGGCATTGATCGTTCGAGACGCAAGGCTAAAGGGCCCTAGTGCGACAGAAGTAGAAGAACACGCTGTGTAGTCACAATCCCCATTCTGTGGGTTCTTGATACCGAGAAAATAGTTTACGGGAAAACGTATGTCTCTCCGACTGTCTTTGAACAACGCTAGCAGATGTTTAGATATTTATTTAGTCAAAAACAGTCAAAAACAAATAAAACAGTCAGACGTATGGGGAAGAAAATCATCTGCGCGCGCTTTCTTGAGTTTCAGAATCCCCAGTTTTGTTGTCCTCGATAAGTGAATGATTAGCTTACTTGCATCTCAATCCTCAGGTAGGTTCATATCCCGGCTGTAGTGTGTGAGTTAACGAAGAGCGGAAAATTCACTGTGGCTTTGCCGTACTTAGAGCTTATAAAATAACCCTTCGTCTTCAGAGGACCAATGTCCAAGCTTGAATAGATAAATTTAAGAAACATCAGAACCCTCACTAAACGCCCAGACTAAATGAAATCCTCCAAAAGTTCCCTTATTTGCTTAGCGGGAAAAGTGTCCAGTAATGGACGAATATTTCTGTGATATATGTTCTCTAGCATTTGTATGCAAGTCAATACTCAATAAGGCAATTCATTAATACACAATAGTAGTTTCAAACATAACATAATGAAACTAAAGCGCTGCCGCAAGACAATTGGGCTTCAGAGGGCTATTTTCCCGTTTTGACAAGAAGCCCAAAAGTCGTCATTTTTCAGCACGTTCTTGCATCTGAACCGTTTGAGGAAAAATTAAAGTCAATGTAGGTATAGGAAATTGTCTCTTTTCTAATGTAGTACAGGCTAGTGCTATTGATAAACGCACATTTGTAAAGATATAAACAAAAAACGAATATGTGCAAATGTTTTTAGGTTTACTATGTGGAACCAGCATTTCCCGAGGAGGCAAACATGAAATTGGAATTCAGCACTCCCTAAAACATGTAGAACCGTATAAAATATTGTTACGTTTCTAGGTGGTGAATTAAAAGTCTCGTATTATTTTAACAAAAACTTTTATTTTTTCTTACCACAATCACTGAAAACACTTGATTATTTATTTACACTACACTTCTCTCGATTATTTACTTACACTACTCTTCTCTTGATTATTTATTTACACTACTCTTCTCTTGATTATGTATTTACACTACTCGCACAGTCCTAAGCACTGGCCATAGTTCACTGCACTGATCACAGTTCGATGCTCTGGTCACAGTTCACGTCACTAACCACAGTACGATGCACTGACCA
This sequence comes from Teleogryllus oceanicus, assembly GCA_964035755.1. Lineage (NCBI taxonomy): Eukaryota > Metazoa > Arthropoda > Insecta > Orthoptera > Gryllidae > Teleogryllus > Teleogryllus oceanicus. Next base: position 237,747,869 of record CAXIVR010000002.1, on the reverse strand, counting down.
CGGTTCACTTCACTGAGCACAGTCACTGCACTGCTATTCACCGCGATGCACACAGACTTAGGACACAGGACTTAAGACTGACTCGCGGTCGCCGGCCGCCGCGTATTTATACTCGGCGAGACACTCGAGAACCTTCCGGACACCGCGCACGTTCTGGAATAATCCGCCGGCAGGTGATGCAACCCGCGCTCACAGGCAGCTCGTGGTGGCGCCGGCAGATGAGGCAATCCGCGCGTACAGGTAGTTCGCGGTGGTGCCGGCCGGTGACGCAATATTCGTTACAATATAAAAACTTTTTCCGACAGTGTTCAGGATCAGGAAATATTTTCCATTTGATTGGACTGTAGAATGCTCACCTATTTAGAATATCCTCTAGCTTTTGAATGACGTAATTTGTCCCTAGCTGTTAGGACAGCATTTGTGGGTGGAAATTCCTGGAGCGCATTGGAACCGCGTGTAGCCCCCGTGTGCGCAGTCGCAGGTGGTGAACCCGGCTGTGACGGTGGAGCACCTGCTGCGCGCCAGGGGCTTGGACTGCAAGGTGCACCTGCTCGCGTCGGAGGCCTTTCGCGCCCACATGAAGGCGGCCGGCGTGCGACTCACGGAGGTGAGAAGACACCTCCACTCTCTACTTATTTTTTTATTTATTCATTCATTAATTTGTTTGTTTATTCCTTTATTTGTTTATTTATTCATTTATTTGTTTATTCATTTATTTGTTTATTAATTCATTTATTTTTTATTTACGATAGAAATATATTTTCAAAACTGGTCAATTTTTACTTTCTCGCCCTTAATTCGTAAGATAAAATAGCGTGAATTTTCAACAGAAAAACTCTTATTACCGAGCCCTGGTAACGAAAAAGTGGATAAATCTTGTTCTTAGGTATAATAAACTAGCAATATACTCGGTGTTGCCCGGTATTTCTTCATATCCAATCCTTTTGAAAGAGGCGAAAGATCAATTTTATATAAACCACGGTATTTAAGATTATTATTTTTAATTTAATTGGTTCAAAATTAAATACTATGCTTTTTCTTTCAATTTATTTAACAGTACATTGTTATTAGATTTAAAAAATATATATCACGCTCTTCTAATGGCCTCTAGAGAATCAGTTCTGCAGCACCGCTACTGGCCTCTGGTGAAATATATTAGGGGCCACGTTCTCTTAGCGAGATGCGGAAAATGATGATAATGGTATCAACGCTTTGTTTAAATTATTTATTTTGTAACTAATTAATTATTTATGTAATTAATTATTTTAAATGTATCTATTTATATAGTAGTTTTTGTGGTATCGGTGTCGGTTACATCTCATTGAATTCACTTTTATTAGTGCTATAGATTACTTCCTCTAATACGTTGTGTAGTCCGAATCCATGTTTTGTGGGTCCTTGATACCGAAAAATCAATTGGCAGTTAATGGTCTCTCTGTCCTTGTGTCTGTGTCAAGTCAACCCTACAGACAAAACCTTTCAGACAATTAAGGAAGTCGAGACCCTCCGAGTTTGAAAGGGATATTTTGAATTTTGGGGGTACTTCACATGAAGCCTCAAACACATTTTCAACATTTTCTCAAAAATTACTCCAAATTGGAATAAACTTTGTCTTCGGATAGCGTAAATGGCGCTTAAATGATTTGTGCAGGTCTCGTTGAAGTCCTAATTTTTCGAAAACTGCAAAAGCTTATTTTTTCAGCGTATTCCTACAACTACAATATTGAAGATGGAGATTTTTTCCGTAATGAAATCTGTTCGCAAAAGAAATAATTATATTTGTTCAGAAAGAAAAATTAATCAAGAAATAAAAAAGTAGTCGAATTGTGTAAATTAGGTGCTTTTTTAGTTTTGGTTTAATTTGATAAACAATTTACGAGTCTCTGAAGGGTTTCTATGCTTCTGAAATGCAAATTTTTGCCTAGAGAGCATTTTTTCAAACCAACTTTTGAGTGTTTAATGCGGCTCAGCTAATCAGAATATTCAAATAGTTTATTAAACAAAATGTGCTTAAAATTATCTGAACTTATTTTCCAATTTTCGATATTACCTCCCCGGACATTCTGTAATATACTTCCTCTAACGTGTAGGTTGAAACCACGTGTGATGGGCCCTTCATACCGAAAAATCGACTGAACGCAAAACATTTGTTCGTCCGACTGTACGCCAGTTTTTTAAGCTTCTTTTGCTCTAACAGAGGGAGGAAAATAAAGAAACAATTAGGAAACATTTTTGAGAAAAGTTTTTAAAATATTGAGGCTTCCTGAAAGTATCCCCCAAAATCAAAATATCTGTTTCAAATTCAACGAGCCGCGACGTCAGTCATATCGATGCAGGAATAACCAATTTGGTGAAAAATCCTAGCCCAGGGGTCGGCAACCTTTCTGGAGTTAAGAGCCAATTTTTTTCCCGATGTGATACATTAGTTTCTTAAAGAACCAAATACAAGTACATACATCGGTGATATGTGTGAGAAAAAATAATATAACTGTTATCTGCTGTGGAACATATTTATTGTGAAATCAAAACATTTTATTTTGCATAGTAACAGAACATATTAGTAACGCAAATATGTACGCTTTTCTGAAAATGCAAATTAATTATAAAAAATAATATAAACGAAAATATGAAATATTAATGAGATTTTTGAGTTACAGTACAGGCACAAAGTTGTTCCAAAGTTGACGAAACTTCAGGAGTTTTTAATTTTATGCAAACTTCTAGGTTTTCGTCATTAAGTGAACTTCTTAATTTGTTTTTAATAATCGTTCATAGTAGTAAGTAGGTCTGAAAATTGTCAAAATGCCAAATTCATGTTTTCACTTGATCATAAAAATCAGAAAGACAGTTTCATGTTTCAAATATAATTTCGTCCTCCCTACATTTTGAAAGATCCGTCCTCTGGAGTGTGACAGCCATTTTTCCTTTCTCTCCAGCTAAATTTTCTAATTCTGACGCAAAATTTATGAACTTTACTGTCCAAAGAACATTGTTTTTCAAATCTAACAATTGTAACTCAAATTGAGTTCTGTCAATAGTAGGAAACAGTAAAATTCAACTTTTCAACCTTTGCCACTTGCGGCTTTGTTAAAAATGATAGAGTAGGTTTTTCAGATCTAAAATCTTTAAGAGTTAAAAAATTCTTGCATTTTTACAACGGCTGTGACAAAAAAAATCACTGTTAATATTACAACCTAAATTGTTTCTCGCCGAATTCGTTTTAGTTCCCTTTGATTTCAGTTAATTTTTCAGCACAAAATGTAAAAATAATTCTATTGAATTTTTTTTATCGGATAATTTAAATCACTTTGAACGAGAAAATTAATATAAGTTAAAGGTAACTGAAATTAATTTGTTTCAAATTAAGGAATTTTATAAAGAAATTTCAACTTAAAAAGCGCTTTTTGAAGTTCTTTTCGATTCGGATTCAGTAATAAGGCCCAAGATTTTTCGCAGTACGCACATGCAACAAAGTGGAAGGGGTATAATATATTATACCGCTTCCTTTCCTACAAATATTTCGCTGAAATTCCTCGCATTGGATGATGGATTTTTCAGAAAGTTCTCACTACTAAAAGGCGCTGGATTCGAAAACTCACGACCGTTCTCCCAGTGAGCTGGTAACGCATCTGTTTCTATTCGCTTTGGTTTTGAGTGTGGTGTCGGTGAATGTGGGGAGGAGGGTGAGTTAAAGCTAGGTTTGCACGCGATCTGTTTGCGATTTTGATGTGAGCGCAGGATTATCATATTTGTTTGGCAATTACAACATTGCAGTAAATTTTTCAGTGTGAACTCTCAGACTACTCAAGAGCCGTAAGTATGATTCTACTGAGCCGCATGTGGCTCGAGTACTGCAGGTTGCTGACCCCTGCCTTAGCCGCTAGCGTTGTTGAAGTACGCGACAGGAATTTTGCCGTCGTCGATTTTTCATTATCAAGAACCCATCAAACGTGTATTCTGAGAACGTAACGTATTAGAAGAAGTAACTTACTTCATACATAAACAAGATTTATACACTTTTTCGTTTTCAGGGCCCGACAATATGAATTTTTCTGGCGACAAATTACAGCTTTTTCCTGCAGCATTACAACACTTTCTCTACTCTGCTTAACGAAAATGCGAAAATGGTCAACATGAAAGTACCCACTCCCGGAGGTGCTTGGTTAAGTCAGATATTAATAATTTAGATTCAAATGTATCATACATTATGGCATAAGATTCTGAAGAAGCTAGCTCCTCGCTACAATTGTCGTCGTATATTACAACCCTTCCCCCTTGCAATCTATCAACTAAAGGGGTCAAGACAATTGTGATGTACGTGACCAGAATAAAGAGTTCAGTGGTAACTAGTCATGACTGTTTAGTTCAAGAAATAGGGCATAAAAAATCCATACATACCATTCAGAATTCAGAAAAGGAGCCAAATCGTTTAATTAAGAAACTATAACTTAGACGTAGCATAGGTACTTGCAGTCGGCCATGAAACATGAACAAAAATGTACATCACATTACGTACCTACAACAACTACATATAAACAACGAATAAATTAAACTAAATTGAGGAAGTAAACGTTAAGCTAACTGACTTCTGGAACAACATAAAATATTTAACGTGAATATATTCAATGTTTTACATGTAAAAGATTTGGTCTTAGGATTACGAATGTAAAAAATGTAAACGTCAGTTGTGTTTACCAGTTCTGAAAAGTATGCCACACCAAAACCGTGTCCGAAATAACTAGTTTTTTCTCCAATATTTATACATGTATTCTCTCTCATACTTGTCTTTACTTTTCGTGGAAGGTTATGTTTTCATGACTTAATCAGCTTCTAATATTTTATTCGCATATGTTCAGTATCGTCCATTTGCAAATATTTCGTAGCCAGACGTCGATTTAGACAATAGACAAAAAGCGTGTGTTTGGTATTCTTTTTTTTAAGTCATTGGCTATTCATTTAATAAAATCTTTGCTTTAGTTGATTATCTCAGGAATTGCATTTCAAAAGACGTTAGTCACATGCGGCCCCTTAGGTACGAATTGGAAACCCCTGCTTGTTACTCTTTCGCCCCTGGGAATCATTACTGGCAGGCTCTTGAGACCGGGATGTCCTTATCAAACAGCCCACAAGCGAATCTGCTTGAGTATCCCGTGGGGTCTTTCATCCGAAACTTCAGCAAACACTCAGCAGGTTCCCTCATTAAATCTAAAAAATAAACTTTTCAGAGCATTGAAGCAATTAAGAGAATTATTTTAAGAGAGTATTAAGAGAATTATTTTAAGAAAAATGAAAACATACAATTCACATCGATATCATAAAATTAATTTTCCAAGAATAAAGTTCGTTGAGGTTTGAATGTCCGTTTAAAATTCGTATTGTTTGTCTTGGTTATAACAAAAAATTGGTTGGAATTATATTTTCAGCTAACCTGCAACAAGTAATGAACACACTTAAAACACACTAGGCACAGACAAATCGCTATAAATGGTAGTTAATCACAAAATAGCAAGAGTACAATCAGATGCGTCCATCTCGTAAGATGGCGTCAACCAGTCCAATATTTTTAATCTCTTTAAAATCTCTGAATTTTCGAAAATTGCGAAAGTGAAAAATTGGTTCGGCACTCTCTTACAACTACATTATTCAATTTATAGATTTTTTAAAAATGAAATATTTTCTCTTAAAATTAAGCTTTAAATGATGTCTCGAACAATTTTTCAAACTAAGTCGTTTTTACGTAATTTTGAGAGAAATCATGAAATTAAAAAAATATAAACCTGTTTCAAAACACCTGCACTTTTGCTTGAGTAAAGCAGTTTGCTTAAAAATGTAGCATAGGTCTGATTTTCATTCAAACCTGTCAAATTTCGAATATTGCAAATTTGCATTGAATTTTTTCGACTTAATCCTCTTATTAAAAACTTTATTACATTTTGGGTAAATATTTTTTTCTTAACAAAATTATTCCTCAACTTCACATATTTAAATTGTTTTATATTTGTTCACAATATTAGTAGTTTTAATTGAGAAATTAGTAGTAGTTGTGGTAGTAGTAATTTTAGTACAGAAATTGCTTGTCCAAGTATGAAAATTGTTATCAAAACCAATTAAACATGATTCACACATGATATTTCATATAAATGTAACTTCATTTTCTGTGCACGTCTTCTACGTCCTTCGGAATAATACTTCCTGCCGCGACAACATGGAAATGATAATTTGAATAATTGTATTTCCCACTGAATTCTAGAAGACGTGCACAGAAAATGAAGTTACATTTATGTCCAGAAGCAAAACAAGGGGCCATCTCAGCATTTGCTCAATGGATCAGGGAAACTGGACGAAAAACCTGATCGAGTTGGGGGTCATTGACTTGGAGGCTGCAATACAATACTTGTTACAGGTTGTTTATACTCATTTATACAGTTCAAATAGTAAATAATGCATTATGGATCATTGTTAAAATTAATGTTACTTTTCTTGTGATGCTCAGTGAATTGGATCTTGGATCTTTGGATGTTTGGGCTCATTGGATCTTACCATCTCTTTGCAATTTACTGGTTTGTCTCGTGAAAAGATTTTTCCTCAACGAGCGCCGAATAAACTGCAGGAGTTGCGAGTTCATAAAAATGCCTTCTTAACAGCGTTGGTACTGTTACTGTCCCATGAAGTTATTAGCAGATCTGTGTAAATTCTGTGGGCCAATTTACGGCCGCTGATCGCCACCCGACATCCGCACAATACTTCTCGCATGTTTTGCCCGGCATGACCGAGAACAGCCGAGAATGCCCGAACGACAACTAAGGTTTCGCCGGTTGGTGCTCTGACTGGCTGAGCTACATCGCCGTTTGCAACCTGCGGCGGAGGCTGAGCCACGGACAGCGATGTAATCTTTCAATTCGATGCGTTAATAATTCCTAATCCCTTGGGTTGTCTCTTTCTGTTAAGTGTGTTTCTCGTCTGCGTTTTACTAATTTCATTAAAATATGTGACTTCAGTAAAATATGTATAATTTTGACGACTGATACATTTCTTCTCTAAAATATTTAAATATAATAATTATTTGATTATTTTGCCTAGTGTTCACCACATTTATACAAGACAGGTCTTCTCAAATTGTAAATCCGGATCGTACGCTTACAAATAGAAGCATTTTTCTTGATCTATATGTCCTTATTGGACACGTATCATTTATCATGTCCTCTTCCCTAAGTATACTTACTTAAATTTGAAAACTTCATTTTATGAACAGCTCAACTGCGTAGCAACTGAGTTACTAAACTATTTTAATGCGATTGATTGAGTTCTAATGTAGTTGGTTACTCTTTCTGACAATGATTGATTTATAAAACAATGTAGGCTTTCACGGCCGGAGTTGTAGTCAAAGATTTCTTCCGGGCTGAAGGGCCGTGGTCCATTGGGAAACATATTTCCTGACGTTTCGTCCGCAACTACGGCAGACATCCTCAGTGGCGATGTGGTCTCGGACGAAGAATGCTCCTTGAAGGTTCCCCGGTGACTGACGGAAGTGCCCGGTGCGCGGGGATATTTGTACCAGCGGGACTGTGGTGGGGGGCGGCTACTGATTGGCTCGGGCCGGGTGACGTGGTGGAGACGCTCACTGTGTGTACGTGACTGTTGTCATGTCAAATATCCCCGCGTTCATATTGCGTGTTCATATTTTCACTTTTACAAAATACTACACGTCGATATTAAAAAACCTAAGCTTCAATATGTGATGCCATCAATGGCGCGTGCCCCCTTGCGCAGCCGCGGGTGCCGAGCGCGCTGACGCTCGAGGCGATGAAGCAGCACCTGCGCGACCTGGACAAGGACGTGGGCGCCGTCGTGGTGGACTTCTCCATCGCCCTCAACTACGTGCAGCTCATGGAGGTCTCCCTGCTGCTGACGCGGCCCGACTGCCTCTTCGTCGCCGGCGCCACCGACCACGACCTGCCCGTGGAACCCGACATCACGCTCATAGGTGACATGACATGCTGCGTCTCGCCATGTCCTATAGTTAATGGCAGATTTATACTGCACTAGCAAGTCTTGAAGCATGCGCACAAACATGTGCTACATGCGATAGATAATAATAATAATAATAATAATAATAATAATAATAATAATAATAATAATAACAAGTCATAAAATATCCATTTCGTAATTTAAAATCGTAAGTTCAAAAAATCATTGTTTTCGGTCGATGTATTATTAACATAGATATTTTAATTTTGAACATAGGTAGTTATTAACTTCAATTTTTTTAAGGTAGAATCTACCAAATTAAACAAAATAGCATTTTGAAAAAAAGGCAAGAAGTTTTTTATAGCATTATAAAAATTAAGATTTATCATTTTGTTGCATTTATTGAAGCATTATTATTAAAGGAACAATCTTTGAGATAAAACATATTTGAATGCTTTTTCACATTTTCCAATTTAAATAAAGAAATAAGGAAAATTAATTCAATATTTGGCCGTATCTGAACTTCAACAAGTATAAAAATATAAGAACATAGCATGTGCACCGCACGCTTACGGCCTCCCCCTTCTTCCCGCGACCTTCACTATGCAGCGATCTGAGGAAGCTGATACCTCTTGCGATGGCCCTGAGCACTAAGGCTTTCAGGTTCAGTTTCCCTAATTGTTATTATTAAATTTTGTCCTTTTTGTCACTTTAAATTTACTTAAAAATAAATAAACACAATCGCTCAAATAAAACGTCTTCTAACGTCCAGGTGTTGTTAACTTGGCGCTTTTAAAAAAATAAAGAACGAAAACGTAGGAAACCATAATATGCATAACAACACTAATTTCGCAATTTCATGAAAATTTCGCCCTTTTTCGTCATTTCGCGTTTTGCAATAAATCTCACGTTTTATAGCAGATCGCAAACCTTCAGAAATACATTCCACAGACCGTCAAACACAATTACTACATTTTCAGCATTTGGTGACATTTCACATTTTTAACAATTGCTAAAAATCTGCCTTTCCTGCGCATCACTCAGCGCAACATTCTCCATTGGCAGGGCCCGGCTACATCGTGGACATGCTGTCCAAGTTCACCCGGCGCCAGCCTCTGATGGCCGCCAAGCCCAGCCACGCAGTGCACGAGGTGGTGGCGGCGCGCTGCCCCCAGCTGGACCCCAAGCGCACGCTCTTCATCGGGGACTCGTACGTGCCGGCGGCGCCGCTCGCCACCCGCAAGCTACCCACAACGAGCTCAATCAATTAGTTCCTCGTCTCACCGAACATTTTATTACCTTACCCCTAGCGCACGCTCTTCATCGGGGACTCGTACGTGCACGGCGGCGCCGCTCGCCACCCGCCAACTTCCTCAGCAACGAGCTCAATCAAATGTTTCCTCTCTGTTCCATCATTGTATTACCTTACCCCAAGCGCACGCTCTTCATCGGGGACTCGTACGTGCACGGCGGCGCCGCTCGCCATCCGCCAACTTCCTCAACAACGAGCTCAATCAATTAGTTCCTCTCTCTGTCCAAACATTTTATTACCTTACCTCATGCGCACGCTCTTCATCGGGGCTCGTACGTGCACGGCGGCGCCGCTCGCCATCCGCCAACTTCTCAACAACGAGCTCAATCAATTAGTTCCTCTCTGTCCAAACATTTTATTACCTTACCTCATGCGCACGCTCTTCATCGGGACTCGAGTGCACGGCGGCGCCGCTCGCCATCCGCCAACTTCCCCAACAACGAGCTCAATCAATTATCTCCTCTCTCTGTTCCATCATTGTATTACCTTACCCCAAGCGCACGCTCTTCATCGGGGACTCGTACTGCACGGCGGCGCCCCGCCATCCGCCCTCGACGTGCACGGCGGCGCCGCTCGCCATCCGCCAACTTCCTCAGCAACGAGCTCAATCAAATATCTCCTCTCTCTGTTCCATCATTGTATTACCTTACCCCAAGCGCACGCTCTTCATCGGGGACTCGTACGTGCACGGCGGCGCCGCTCGCCATCCGCCAACTTCCTCAGCAACGAGCTCAATCAAATATCTCCTCTCTCTGTTCCATCATTGTATTACCTTACCCCAAGCGCACGCTCTTCATCGGGGACTCGTACGTGCACGGCGGCGCCGCTCGCCATCCGCCAACTTCCTCAACAACGAGCTCAATCAATTAGTTCCTCTCTCTGTCCAAACATTTTATTACCTTACCTCATGCGCACGCTCTTCATCGGGGACTCGTACGTGCACGGCGGCGCCGCTCGCCATCCGCCAACTTCCTCAACAACGAGCTCAATCAATTAGTTCCTCTCTCTGTCCGAACATATTATTACGTTACCTCAAGCGCGCGCTCTTCATCGGGGACTCGTACGTGCGGCGGAACGAGCTCAATCAATTAGATCCTCTCTCCGAACATTTTATTACGTTACCTCAAGCACGCGCTCTTCATCGGGGACTCGTACGTGCCAGGCGGCGCCGCTCGCCACCCGCAAGCTACTCCCACAACGAGCTCAATCAATTAGTTCCTCTCTCTGTCCGAACATTTTATTACGTTACCTCAAGCGCGCGCTCTTCATCGGGGACTCGTACGTGTCAGGCGGCGCCGCTCGCCACCCGCAAGCTACTCCCACAACGAGCTCAATCAATTAGATCCTCTCTCTCTCCGAACATTTTATTACTTTACCCATAGCGCGCGCTCTTCATCGGGGACTCGTACGTGCAGGGCGGCGCCGCTCGCCACCCGCAAGCTGCTCCCACAACGAGCTCAATCAATTAGATCCTCTCTCTCTCCGAACATTTTATTACTTTACCTCAAGCGCGCGCTCTTCATCGGGGACTCGTACGTGCCAGGCGGCGCCGCTCGCCACCCGCAAGCTACTCCCACAACGAGCTCAATCAATTAGTTCCTCTCTCTGTCCGAACATTTTATTACGTTACCTCAAGCGCGCGCTCTTCATCGGGGACTCGTACGTGCCAGGCGGCGCCGCTCGCCACCCGCAAGCTACTCCCACAACGAGCTCAATCAATTAGTTCCTCTCTCTGTCCGAACATTTTATTACGTTACCTCAAGCGCGCGCTCTTCATCGGGGACTCGTACGTGCAGGCGGCGCCGCTCGCCACCCGCAAGCTGCTCCCACAACGAGCTCAATCAATTAGATCCTCTCTCTGTCCGAACATTTTATTACTTTACCCATAGCACGCGCTCTTCATCGGGGACTCGTACGTGCCAGGCGGCGCCGCTCGCCACCCGCAAGCTACTCCCACAACGAGCTCAATCAATTAGTTCCTCTCTCTGTCCGAACATTTTATTACGTTACCTCAAGCGCGCGCTCTTCATCGGGGACTCGTACGTGCAAGGCGGCGTCTGTCCGTCTGTCCGTCTGTCCGTCTGTCCGTCTGTCCGTCTGTCCGTCTGTCCGTCTGTCCGTCTGTCCGTCTGTCCGTCTGTCCGTCTGTCCGTCTGTCCGTCTGCCCGTCTGCCCGTCTGCCCGTCTGCCCGTCTGCCCGTCTGCCCGTCTGCCCGTCTGCCCGTCTGCCCGTCTGCCCGTCTGCCCGTCTGCCCGTCTGCCCGTCTGCCCGTCTGCCCGTCTGCCCGTCTGCCCGTCTGCCCGTCTGCCCGTCTGCCCGTCTGCCCGTCTGCCCGTCTGCCCGTCTGCCCGTCTGCCCGTCTGCCCGTCTGCCCGTCTGCCCGTCTGTGAACACCGCTAGAGTCTAAATCGTGCGTACAATCGTTTCCAAATTGAAAAAAAGTCCTTTTCGATCTGGCTGTTTTTGAAGCTTTAAGATTTTGAAAACCATTCTTTAAAATTTGGGATACTTTACATTAAGCCCTCCGGACATTTCCAAAATGTGTTCAAAAACAACTCCAATTTTTTCTTGAAATTTTTAAAAGAATATATTAAAATATATTTGTAAAGGTGGCATAGGTCATATTTTCACGGTTAACCCTGAATTTTCAAAAATTGCAAATGTTTGATTTATTTCCGGCGTCTTCCTACAGCTAAAAAAATAATGATGGAGATTTTCCCTGATTTGTTGCTCATAATAACTTCTTGCAATAAGATAGTGTACATTTCTTCGAAAAATTTGATCGTGCAATATTTGCAATTGTAAAAATTACAAAGCAAATTTTGTCAAAAACGGTTCCAAATTTTTTCTTTATTTTTTTTGTAGAGTTAGTATCAAATGCACGCCATCCGATGACATAAACTATTCTATTGCTCTATTCTTTTGTTTTTTCCAAAGTTTTAATTATGAAATTTTTTGACTTGTCTCTCACGTCGGTAATATTTACATTAAAGGTAATTTCTTCACATGATTATATTTATGAGTACGTGTGTGCTTTAAATAATGTCAAATTAAGTTTCTCAAAAATTCAATCATTTTCTGTACAAACGAGCTCAAAATTCCGCATTTTCAGAAACGCTCAAAAGCTATTTTCTCCAAAATGGCTCCAAATTTTTTCTTCAATTTTTTCCAATTGATAGTGCTATTTGCGCTGTTGAATATGACGTAATGTTCATTTTGGTGAATTCATTTGTTTTTTCAAAAATTACCCAATTTTTTTTTTAAAAATAACTAACCGTCAATATGAACACTTTCATCGATTTGTTTGCATTATTACAATTGTGAGTAGAATTACTTCAAATGATTTCAAATGAACTTTTGCGAAATTCGCATTTACAGTAATGCTTAATTGCCATTTTCTTAAAAATCGCTTCAAAATTTGCAATGAAAATTTCTATTTAGAACGAGTTTTTACTCTTCTTTAATATTCTTGAAGTAATATTTCGGTTGTGCTACTAGGAAAGCAAAAAGTTGAATGTCAAAAAAAGTGCTTTAGGCGACGATAGATGGCAGCTGGCCAGGGAAAGGAGCAAAACCTGAAATTCAGACCACACCAAGGAAAATGGAAAACTATACTACGAGAAAGTCTGTGCAATTCCGTAGCACCTCTAGTTCACTCGGCGAAGCACAAATATCCCTCCTCCTATAAGAATAAACAATTATCCGACCGCATGCGCCTTTCGAATAAACCAATTAAATTCCTTTGCGTCCTCCATGATTCTTATCTCATATGAATGTCTCATATTATTCATAGACTAAAATCCTAGGAAACTCCACTCAAATTATATGCGCTAATTAACAGAAATCCATCTCCAAAAATAGGAAATTCGCTGCTTCTCTATAAATCAGTCCTAAGATGACTCGATAACTTACGCAGCTTCAATCTGGTCCGTGCCTGGACACAGATCTCACCACAAAATATTTTTCTGTCGAAAACCTGAATTTTTTCCTGTAGCATTAGATTACTTTCTCCACTATACATAGTAACATACGGGAAAATAACTAGTGTTGCTACAACAACACTACTTTCTCGTGTTATTGGAATTCTCTAAACAGTCACGCATACATTTTTATACATTACATTTAACGAAATAAGACATTACACATTTGATCGAAAAGTAAGCCTTGCTTCTATTAGGTAATGTACAGATAATTCTAAAAAAAAAATTTTTACACGACAAAAATATGTATTCTTTAACATTGTACTTACGCAAATATTCCTATTGCAACACAATTTTTATAAGCATAATGGGTCAGCAACGATTTCGACATTGTTTGCGACTTTATTATCGAGAGATTGACGTCAGATGCGAATATTGGAAGTTGAAAAGTTGCGTAAAATTGAAGATTGCGTATGAATGATGAGCAATTTCTCGATACTGTTGTTTTGATAATTTGGATTGTTTGTAGATGTAAAAGTTTATAATACTTATTTAAGAGAACACACTATTCACGTATTATTTAAAACTTCAAATCCGCTGCCCAAGCCATCCGACAGGTGCGCTGTTTGAAACAGGTGTATTTTCCTCTTGGAAATATACATTTTTATTTCTAAAACTTTTCGGTGCAATGAGAAATTTCTCGAATTACGATCAATGTCTCAATTTAAATTAACCATTCGCTATGCATTGTCATCTTGTTCTTCCTGTTTTGACGAGAGGATTATTAATGAAAGAAACTATAAACCTTCATTTTACTTATGATAATCAGTGTATGAATATGGATTTTATAAAGCAGTTTATTTTCAGGTTGCCTCAAGATATGGGGCAAGCAGCTTTGAGTGGTTACAACACGCTACTCGTACTGACTGGCGTGACGTCACGTGAAGATGCAGAAAATGCCGCGCCAGAACTGCGACCGCAGTTTATCGCTCCCTCTCTCAAATCATTGGTGCCTGCACTACGTCGCGTTTCTTTAGCTCCTGGTCTGCAGAGTAATAACAAGTAGATTATTTATTGAGACTGTCATTATTATGGCAAAGTTGTTCGTTCTCATCTCCACATTATGTTAAAACGTTTAATAAAAATGTTAACACTTTCTGAGCATTTATATAATACTAACAAATGTCATAAAGGTCTTGAATTTTTAGAGGGCTCTTTTTTGGATTTTTAGATTTTTTACTCTGATTGTATTCATGAGTATTTACAGTGCTCATCTAGAAGTATAATATTCCTTAGAGTATATTAGGAATAATTTTTCAATCATATTTTTCGAATAAAAATGTGTCGCGAGACTGAGAACTGAAGCTGCATCTGCATACAACTAATGTCGATTTTCGTTTCAACTTCGAACTGATTCAACTTCCACGGCATTATTGTATTCCCGGGGTGCATCACTCTCACCTCATGTCCTGCCCGACTATTGTTTCTCTGCAATTTGTAATGTCTTGAGTAGTGTGGGTTCCATTGATGCAAAATTTAGTCAAAAATATATATTTGACAATCCAACCGGTTTCTCATACCTTCAGATTACGAATTTTAAAAAAATCGTATCTTAGTGGAATATAAACATCACAATAGAAACTTATACGTAAGAATTGACGCTTCTAGTTTCAGTAGTTTTGGCTCTCAATTGCTTACGCAGTCAGTTTCTTCTTTATATTATTAAAGATTATCTATGCACTAATTTTTGTGCAAAATATCCAAAAAGTTTTTAAAAAACTTAAAGTGATGGATGGCAGATATCAGTATTGTTTTACTTCTCTGAAAATTTGTTTTCAACATTGTATTTCATTTTAAATATAATAAGAATGAATGATCATATTTTAATTAAATTTATTTCAATCATTTCCTTTGAAATTATTGTCCTAGAAATTTTCCTTTCTTAATGCATTAATCTAAATGGATTGGAACCGTCGATTTGTTTTATAAGAGGTTATATGCTTGGGCAAACGAAATAAGTAAATTCTAGACATGTTTCATAGTGTTTTGGTCAGCGAAGAATTCTTAGTTCTCCATCCTATCGGAACTTACCTAATCAGAACTATGGGTCACAAATTTACACTGTTAGATAGATAGATAGATACATAGATAGATAGATTGATTTATTAAAGTTCGCTTTGAGTTAATGCTCGGTGGCAAACATTATTACAACTAGATATACGACAATTACAAAACTATTACGAATATTTATAAATATAATTACAATTAGAATTAGAGATTTATATCCTAGTTATAATTAATTTTGAGTTATCTGTATGTTGACTTATAGCTTTTCTAACACTTCACTCCACTTCACTTCACTTCATTTCACTGCGCTGCACTACTCTACACTCCCCTCCCCTCCCCTTCCGTGCCCCTACCACACTACACTTCACTGTATAAGAGACATGACCATATGATTAATAATACTAACGATTATAATAATGTAACTAATAATAACAATAATAATAATAATAATAATAATAATAATAATAATGATAAAAGTCCCAGTATTATTAATGATGACCTACATAGAATTAAGTATATTTTTAAATTTCACTACATTAGAAGGAAGAGTCTCTAGTGCTTTTGCAGGTAGTTTGTTCCAATCTACTATAGTACGATTCACAAAGGAGAACTTGCCTACATCAGTTCTTTGCTTTCTACATCGTATTTTCCAGGGATGGTCTCCTCTGCTTTTATAATCAGGTTTCTGTAATCTTTTACTGATGTCTGCCCATGCTGAGTCCCTTTGTATGTCTTGTACATTACGCATAAACGCGCCCGTTCCCGTCTCTTAGATAAGGGTTCCCATTCATCTCGTCCATCAACGCGTCCATGATTTACAAACTTTCCGGCCCGTTTTTGAATTTTATCTAACGCCTCGAGTTGCCCTTTTCTGTACGGGTCCCAGCAGGACGCTCCGTACTCTAAAATAGGACGAACAAGTGAAGTATATGCCAAGGATCGGGCATTCGAACTACTGTTTTTTAGAATGCGCATTACAAAGTGCAGCGCCCTCCATGATTTTTTGACCGTATTGTTAATATGATCCGACCAACCGAAGTCGCTACGCAGGACCAAACCCAAGTACTTCCAGTTTTTTACACGCGGTATATCATTAGTTCCTAACTTGTAATTCGAGTGTACATTCGAGCGAGATTTGGTAAAACAAATGAATTTACTCTTTTCCGGATTTAATTCCATCTTATTTCTGCACGCCCAGTTCCATAAACAGTTAAGATCGTTCTGTAAAACATTTTCATCCGAAGACGCGCCAATACTCCTATATATTATGCAATCATCGGCGAAAAGTCTAACTTTCGATTTTATTCCAGTTCAATATCATTAATAAACGCTAAGAATAGCAATGGCCCTAACACTCCCCTGGAGGACCCCAGAGGTTACATCGGCTTTCGATGAGTGTTTGTCACCTATTCTGACTGCTTGAGTTCGACCCGTAAGAAATTCTTTTATCCACAAGATTATTCGATGATCTAATCCACTTTTTGACAGTTTTTCAATTAAAAGGCCATGTGGAACCAGATCAAATGCTTTAGAAAAGTCTAATATTACTGCATCGACCCTACTCCCTTCGTCTAATGAATCTGCTATGTCCTGACATAAAGAAATAGTCTGGCTGTCGCACGAAGAGCTAGGACGAAAACCGTGTTGATTTTGAAAAAGCCAGTCGGTTTTATTCCAGACTCGTCTAATATATTCCGCAATCATGTGTTACATCTGCTTGCATACAACTGATGTCAAACTTATAGGCCTGTAATTATTAACAATCATTTTGTTTCCTCCCTTGTGAATCGGCACTACAATTGCCTCTTTCCAATTTTGAGGAATCGTATTATTATTTACAGTGACGTCCATTAACCGAGCAAGGTAAGGAATCATGGCTTCCTCTCCCAATTTCAATATTTCTCCTGGTATTCCGTCAGGACCTACAGATTTATTTCTCCTAATTTTTGCAATCCTTTTTCTAATAATTCCTGCATCGACTCTAAAGTTTTCTATAACGGGTGTTGATTTATTTACTGAAATCTGATCCTTCGGCTTGAAAACCGACGCGTAATGCCTATTTAAACAAGCCGCCTTTTCACTGTCGTTTGTAATTAACGAACCGTCAGCTCCGCAGATCGCTGGAATATTTTCTTTGTTCCCTTTCTTATGTCTTACATACTTGAAGAAATTTTGCCAACAGTTCATTCGTTTAGAATTGATTTTCGGTAATTTTCTTGGGTATGTAACTTTAATTCTAGTAAGTCTTTAGATAATTGTAGAAAATTATTTTTCTGTTCCTTGTTTACATTACGTTTACTATACGCTTTCCTAACCTTCCTTTTCAGTCGCCTCACTTCTTTGTTGACATAGACCGGATCCGAATTGCACCGTATTTTCTTGGTAGGCACGAATTTTTCTAAGCATTCTAAAATTATGTACCTAAAGTTTGTCCATATCTGTTCTACTGTACATCCGCTAGAAGCCCAAGTTGAAAATTTGCTTTTCAAATTTAATTGCATGTTTGTAACGTCTGTTCTATAAAACTGAAAAAAATTCTTTCTTTGACGGGATCGTTTCGGTTACCCTCTCTGCACATTTTTAGAAGGACTCCTTTGTGGTCGTTAATTCCAGGAATTATTTCGCAGGAAAGAAGTTTGTCCACCGGTCGAATAAGGAAGACGTCCACTAAAGCATTATCGCGTGTCGGTTTAGTCACTACCTGTGTTAAGCCGTTGTCCCAAACCAACTCGTTAACGAGGCGTTGGGCGGCGCCTTCAGCCCCCACATTTCCCTCCCAGGTAGCGTGCGGTAAATTTAAGTCTCCTCCGATAATGACGTTTTTCCCACCTTTCCTGATTGCGCGGGTTCGCTCTACAAGTCTTTGCAACGGTTCATGTCCATCTTTCTGTGATCTATACGCGCCTATAATTTCCCATTGGTTTTTTGAATTTCCAGTTATTTTGAGTTTCTAGAATTTCTGTTACTTCATCCTAGTTGGATTTATTACATACAAAGTGAATAACACATTAATAATGATAAACTAAGATATTGAACATAAAACAATCAAATAATTTATTAATTATAATTAAAATACAATAGAATAGGGTCCATCTCGTGACGCAGAGCGAAGTCGCTCGCCTTTCACTAAGGAGGTCGGGTTTGGGGAATCTCATATGAAATTTGTTCCAACAAAACGAGTTTGGCTGCTTCACAAGGGCTAGTCCAGATTACTGGTCAGACGTCTGGAAAGCTAGCTGAAAGAGTGGACCAAGTTAATCATCTCTCTAACTGAATGAATCTTCGAAATTCATTTCTCATACAACTATGCAAAGGTAATAGCTGTGTGAACCGTTAATCAGTTACGTCGTCATACTATTTTTCGCTGAGTTTTTTGCATAGATTCTAAAGTTCGTCGTCTGAAAGCTGTAACAAAGTTTCTAGCTGAATGATCGCAAACGTATCGATAATTTGATTCAAGCCAAAGATTCAATGGCTCAGCTCACTGTTAACAATATCTAAACAAGAAAAGTAAACATTAACTCTGAATCGTTTTTTGCCGTCAGATAAACGTTGATCTTCGCATAGTTCATCGAAATGACGTTTCATTCTTCAGTTTATTAATTTTTTACGTGTCTTGCAAAACTCGACTTTTACGCCTCAAGATGTAGTCCATTGCATCGGATTTGTCTTTGCCAAAATCACCTTCATAATCTTTTAGTAACGAGCTGCTTCAATAAAATCCCGAACTTGGCAAAGATCAAAACCAGATTTTGCAAATTTTGAAACGCAGCATTACTCGTGGTCAACAGTTTTGAATCTAAAACAACTTGGAATACCAATTTGAACGTTTCCATTTTTTTAAGTAGCACGCATCTGCTTGCTCAGATGCACTTCTGTTTGTTAATATTATTTTTGATAAAGCTTGGAAAATATCATGTCTGATCCAAATCACCAAAAGGTAATCATTTCTCCTGGTCCACCTATTAGGACATAGACGCTTCAATTGTGGGTCTGCCCCACTTTAAATGAAGCAATAAATAATAGGGTCCTTGGGATGTGGAATTACAAATTTGGAAAACATCCTCTTAATAAATTACGTAATTCTAACTACACTAGTCGATTAATGGTAATAAATAATTCGCTTTCAGAAGGGACCTTTAAAGTGTGTTTAGTTAGGACAAAAAATAGCTTTTGGGGGCCCCTTGGGTCGGAGTTCCCCATGTAATTGCACCTGTCAGGCCGGCGGTAGTTACACCACTAGCGGAAACTCGTACGGATGGAAGTTGAATGGAACATGTATGGAGTGCCTGAAACAACGCAAAAAGAGCTCATCGAATCAGTGAAGTGCACGTTAAATAAGAAATTGCAAAGACATTCGCGTAAAATGAACCAGGCAAAGAATGTTCTACTCTAAGAATATTATAAAGTTCAAATTACTAATAAGTCAAAGAAAAGATGTCCTTTTAAAGATATTTCAGTGATTAAAAGTAAAATACGAATGCTAAAAGAGAAAAATTTCAATTATTTCCGTGAAATAATATGAAGTTAAACAGTAGATAACCAATTTGTAGTTAAAAACAGGAGAAATATTATTAATTAAAACTAACTACAATAGATTTTATTACGCTACTTTATTACGTAACTTTATTGTGAATCGACGGAAGTGGTACGTTTTTATATGATGAGAAAGCAACCACTTACACCAGTTCATCCCAGATTATTAAAAATTATAGCCGTGTCTTCGCATGAGCGGTAATTTCAGGCTCACCAGGACGAATATATATTATTAAATAGGAAATTTTTTTTAATTTTAAATAATGTAATATTAACGTAATACCATTATTATTAATATACCATTATTATACATTAATGTATAGTAATAAAAGTAAGAGAGAAGGGTGGATCTATTTCAATACTGAGAGGATATAACTTGATTCATTTGTGGACAAGCAATCTGTTAATAAAGATTTGAACAACTTTTCTAAAACATTTAAAGGGACCTGCGTTTTAATTTTATATACGTTTGAAATAACTTTGTTAATCCTTGTGTGAGAGAGAAAAGAATCGAAGATTATAGCTATCTGTTGGTTGTAAATGGAGCGTGACTTTCACTTGTTTATGGTGGCATCCCATACTCTGTTCCCGACCGCTTGACCGCTAAACGCTTGTGGTTGGATAGAAGAGGGGGCTTAATGATGTGGACTTCGCCATTAATAAAGACAATTCATTATTATTATCATTATCAACCTACCAATCCTGCTACGAGAAAAAAAGAATAGCTATAGCCCAATAGCACGAGGCTCATAAAAATGGGGACCAATGGCTTCCGGTGCCCCAACGGACTGGAGAGCGCACCTCCATCGAATTACGGGAATGTAACTTCCAAAATTTAAAATACGAATATGTAATAAAATATAAGCAATTCAAATTAGTTGATACTAAGTAAAATAAAATACTGTATTGAAACATTACTTTAATACTTTTATGCGTAATGTCCGTGTCGGGTGTATACACCTGCCGCTTACGTGGTTCTGGCTTGATTTCCACTGGATACTTAAATTCTACTCCAGAACATTTCAATAAACACTACTGTTTCTACACGTTTCACACAAATAAAATTACCGGGAGCGGAAGCTCAGTGCATCAACTGTTGTCACTGCAGCGCCTCTGACCGAGAGGTCCTACGTTCCCACTCCCCACGGCGGCAGGATTTTCGACTAGATTTCCAGCTAGGTCGAATTCAGTCGCTGTCTGGAGGAGAATAATAGCGATCAGCTGCTCTGATCGATACTTTTCCGTGGTTTCTCCGATCAACACCAGACGAATGCTAGAGCAGTACCCTAGCAAACGGGCCATGGACCGCGCGCGATCTGTCCTTCCTCTTCCTTGTCCTATCCTCTCCCTTTACACACACACTAACATGCACTACACTACCACATATTCCGGGGGATTGGTCGGGAGCTTACAGCTTGGCCCCGCTGGTGGGAGAATCCTGGTTAGGGGGAAACCCCACTAGCCGATGGTAGGTCGGCGCCGGATCTAGCCATCCAGCAGGGGAAAATCACCGCCATCTCCAGAGAACAAAACATGCACTACACTTACGGGACTAATGACCAAAGCCGTTGACGAGCCCGGATACACGAAATAGTCAATCAATCAATCACAAATAAAATTATTTTATTTCGAAAATTCCACTACCCTGGTGTATTTTGTAATAAAGATCCATCCGCACACGCTCGTATTCCCACCAGCGGTCTCCTACTGTAATGGACAATAACTGGTGTGCAGGTGGAAATACGCAATATGCATCCACCGTGAGAGGCAGAAAGGGACTTCCTTCCAGAACGGCCAACTTTACACAAAATCAAGAGTTCAATCAATAAATCTAATAACACCGTATGTTGTAAATAGTCAGGCGAAGACAAAATATTGGTGTTCTCTTGCGCCGGTTGGACGCTCTTCGGTTTCAAAATGATTTCATATACATCGATATTGCTGCAATATCTTGAATATTGAATTCCGTTGAAAGGAAAGGTATATTCCTAAGTATTATGAGATATTCTAGTTTCTGTATACATACGTATATACGTAATATAGAGAAAGTTATGTAGCGCTGCGAAAAATCGATTTCAACGGAATACACGTTTTGTGTACTGAAAAAGTCTGTCTGTCTGTCTATCCGTCTGTCTGTCAGTCTGTGAACACGCCTAGATGTAAAGACTAGACCATAGGCAGGATCTTTTACAAAATAGATATTCCTCTGTAGATTTGGTTCGCCTCGAGGCCTAGCGATTTTTAAAAATTTCTTTAAAATTTGGGGGCACTTTACATGAAGCCCCTCGAACATTTTCAAAATTTTCTCAAACACTGTTCCAATTTTTTCCAACTTCTTGTAAAAATACACTTATAAAGATGGCATATGTCGTATTTTCATGGTTAACTTTAAATTTTCGAAAATTGCGAAATTTTGAATTTTTCGGCGCCTTCCTACAACTACAAAATTGAAAATAGAGATTTTTCCTTCAAATGAAATTTGTAGTCCATAATTAGTTCTTTTATTAAAGTCATGTAGTACATTGTTTGAAAATTTTAGTACTTTTCGAGCAGTAATGCCTGCAATTTAAATAATTATCAAACAACAAGATTCTCTAAAAAACAGCTCCAAATTGTTCTTTAAATTTTGGTAGTGAAAGTGCCAAACAAACCCTTTACTGCAATGCAATTTTTTTGCAATGCAAAATTATTCGATGCAATTTTTTTACTTGTCTCTCAGGTCGTTAATATTTACATTAGTGATAATTTGTGAACATTACTGTATTTGTAAGTCCATGTGCTTTAAATAACGTCAGATAAAGTTTCTCAAAAGCTCAACAGTTTTCGCTCAAAATTCCGTATTTTCAGAAACGCTCAAACGCCTTATTCTCAAAACATGGCTTCAAATGTTTTCTTCCATTTTTTTCCTACGGATTCTAACAATTGCAATGTTAAAAATGAATTAAAGTTCATTTTGCTGTATTCTTTTGTTTTTCCAAAAAAAATTTACATTATAAATTATTTGTAAGCACTATTGCATTTGCAAGTACCTCGAGTGACTTCAAATGAAGTTTTTCGAAAACTCAAACATTTTCTTTGAAAAAAGGGCTTCAAATTTCTCATTTACAGTAACGCTTAAACGCCATTTTCTTAGAAAAGGCTCCACATTTTTCAATGAAAATTCCCATTTACGACGAGGTTTTAATCTTCTTTAATATTCTTACAGTAATACTTCGGTTCTATTATTAGGAAACCGAAAAATTGAGAAAATATAAAAAAAGTTCTTTGGGCGGCGATATATGGCAATTCTCCAGAGGATGAGGCAAGACCATAAAGCCAGTCCACACCACAGAAATTAAAAAGCTTTATTTCGAGTAAGTCTGTGCCATTCTTTAGCACCTCAAGTTTGATTATCTGGGGTTTGTGCAAGCGTGAAACCTAAGCCAGTAATGGGGGCTGAATTAATAATGTGGCGACTGACACTGGCGGCTCGTGTTTAGTTTGCATGATTGCACAACCTCCCAGATAATCGAAAAATAAACCTTAAGATAGCCCTTACACTTTACCGTAAAGGTCGCTAAAGAAAATGGTATAGGTCTCATGTTCGTTGAAATACATGATTTCGAAATATTTTAAAATGACAACTTTTTCGGCGTCTTTCTAAAAAGAGTGAAGTTTTGTGAAGATACATTTTTTTGATGATGTATGAAATTGTGAAATTTGTGTTGATATTTCCTTGAAAATATGTAATTTTCGCACCGAATGTTCTACGATTTGTAATGAGCGTTAAAAAAAGTCATGATTGACATATGTTAATTGGGAGAGAAATTGTGTTATAAATAGTATTTCACAAACATTACTAAAGGCGAGAATGTATGTTCTGTTTTAGCACGACTAGTTTTTATTTATGTATTGTGTGCTTTTTAATTTCAGCTTTTTGTATTTCTATGTACTCACTCTTAAAGTAAATTCAGAAGTTTTATCAATATGGATTAAAGAGTGAATTATATGAAATTTTCTAGAATAATAATGCTGAATTCTTGGCTAAATCGGTACTACACTGTTTCTTTAATTTTTCTATTCGACAGACGAAACCTCTGACATTGGTAATAGTTTATGCCTACTTTAGACTATAATTATTAAATGACAACAGGCAATCGCTTGGAGAACACATGTCAAGCATGTGCTTGTGTCGTTCGTGCTTGAGTCATCGGGATCAAGAAATTTTCTATTATTTTCTACTAACAATCCTTGCAAAAACGCTAATTTTCCTTCTGTATTCAATATTCAAGTAGTAAATGGCTTAGGGTAGTGATCACAGAATTTTAGAATTCATTTCTTCCCATAGCACGTCACACACAGTTTTTAACTGTTTTGGCGTTGAAAAAATAAATAAACTAATAAATTCAACTCAACGCCATCGTTTTAAATAACTATTTCGTTTCAATTGCCTCTCTTTACATCGCCAAAGTTTATGTACACAATCCCCATATAATTCTGCTTGTACTTTTAATGCATTCCTTTAAACTTGCAGTTGCCATCGGAGATTTCTACAAATTTATGTTAATGAAATTTTGTTACTAGGACCTTGGAGATCTATGTGAAAGCAATTACTGCATTAGGATACGTCACAGAGGTAAGAATGACATTTTTTTATTATTATTTTCTTTTTATTTGATGCGTCTCGTTTGACGCAACGCGTCTCCAAGCCCCTTGGGGAGCGTTGAGCGCTTTGTGCTTCTGGGAGTAATCCTCCTATTACTAACAGCGCTGGAGTAATCCTCCGTTAATATTGTCTGTCGCGTCTCGTCGCAGTCGGTTGTCAAGAGGACCGCCAGGTAGCATCTCCGCGTACGCGCCTCCTACCACGCGCTCCTGCATCACTACCCAGCGGCCAGAATTAGGAAGGAATAAGGATAGAGGTAGGGTTTAGGACACTTCACAGGGGTTGGACTAGCCCTTGTGAAGCAGCAGAACTCGTTTTGTTGGAACAAATTTCACATAAGATTCGACGGGAATCGAACCCGGATCTCAGTGGGGAAAGGCTTGCGACTTTGCAATGAGCCACGAGTACAGTTTCACATGCACACGCCACTTAATTACAGTGGTAAGTGTGCGCAGCACAGCCCTGGACCCCTTTTCCAGTTAACCTTTTTAAAAATTTACATATTCCATAGTTTTACTTTCTCGCTACGGAGTAGAGAGAAGTTTTGTAATGCTGTGCAAAAAAAAGGCGAAGTTTCAGCAGAAAAAAATTATTAAAGAACTCTGGTAATGAAGTGAATACATTCAGTTGCTAAATTTAGGGGGAAATCCTCTAACACGTATTGTAGCCAGAATCCATGTTTTGTGGGTTCTTGATACCAAGAAATGAAATGACGGCAAAACATCTGTCTGTCAGTCTGTCTATCCGTTCGTCTGTGAAGAAGGCTAACCAATTAGCCGATTTTCTCTAAAGTTGATGTTCCCTAATCGATCCGGCTGATGTCCGGCCCCTTACATTTGAAACCGATATCTTAATTTTTGGGGGTGCTTTATACGAATCCCTTGGGACATTTTCAAAATGTTAAAAAAAATTGCTCCATCGTTTTTGGTTAATTTTTGTTGTTGAATAGTGTAAAGGACGCTTAAGAGAATGGTGCTGGTCTCATGTTCATTATAGCTCTGATTTTTCGAAAATTGAAAAAGTTTTTCGGGGTCTTCCTAAAACAAAAATATTAAAGATATAAATTTTTCTCTAAATGAAATCTGTTCCTTAAATAGATTTTGAAATAAGCTCATGTACAATTTTTCGAAAAGTTGAGTACTTTTCGCGTAATGTTGCGTGAAGATACGAGCAAGAAAGTATCTTTTGTTGTAGCACACTAGTTTTAGTAAATACTAATAAAAACCTACTCCAAGAAGAATAAAATTATACACTTAATGACACAATAAACAAATAGAGTTGACTTAATGCTGAACCATTTACAGTATGTAGATGATTGGAGAGCTTCTTTCCAAAACTCCAAGTATAATTTCACTAAATTTTCAGCTTAAAAAGGCGTCCATCAGGAATTGATAATCGCTACGAAATAAAAAATGTTTCATTACGTAGGTCTCAGTGGCCCCTTGCGAAAATTTGAGGTGTACATGGTCCCCTCCCACTTCTGTGCACGCCGTTCTGTGCCGCCACTTCTGTGCATTACGAGAATCTCTGTAGCATATTGTAACACTACTGATTCACATGTGTCTCTGGGGAGATTACCTAATATTTTCTCTGCAATTGTCTTTTCCTCTGAAGAGAAAAGGCAATGTAATTACAACGATACGGTCGTAATTACTCCCGAAATAACCATAACGAACCGCTTAGTATGCTTTGAGCTGAACAGCAAGTCTTTTGACAGAGTAGGCACGTTTACAGAGTCGCGTTTCTGTTATCTGCTCATACAAAAGGTGAGAATATTACGCAAGGCACTAATTCATTCAACACGAAGAGCCTGTGTTGTGGAATTTGAGCATAGTCAGGACGTGAGTTCGAGATGTTCTGTACACGGTGGAGTTGCGCCACCAGGATTTTCCTTCTTATGAACGAAGGGAGGTGTAGAATTTATTCCTCTTGTGTGTGTGTGTGTGTGTGTGTATGTGTGTGTGTAGTAATGTATTGAGTAATTTTCTGTAGGTCTCTGTAATGTTTTCACACATCTTAAAATGCTCTTTGTTTGAAAGCACGTTTTGTCTGGCCACAGACAGAGAAATAGATAAATCACAATTGAGGCCAGAAAGCACATTTTCTTTATCTGTTAAAGAGACTTTTTTGACAGCCCTACCATTTTCGATAATCAACCTAGAAAATATTCAAGATTAATCTCACACGCATTACATATAAATCTGTCTAAAAGATGTATTTAAACTACCGTAAAGTATTTCTTTTAATAAATTATATTGTTCCTCATTTGTCTTAAAACTTTTCAAATGAACCATTCACTTCATTTTTATTATTATTAAGATTATACAATTATTTTACAGCACTTACCAATGATTTTATGAAAATTTTGAAAAAAAATGATTTTTCAGCTATTTAATGGCATCTTGTCAATACGGCATTGCATCTATTTATCAAAATGGATGACGGGGATCCTGAAAACGTACCACCATATTTGTACGTACATGGCCTAGTGAAAAATTGGACATCTTTGATTCAGTATGGCGGCTACTTAGAGATGCTGAAACGGTTTGGCTTGGTCATAATCGGCGATGAAAAAAAATTTTATACCATTAGACCAAAAACCTAGCTTTGAGATCGTAAAAAACACTGCATTAAAACAATGATTTCAGTTCAATGTGGCGTACAGTTTGAGGCGCCACATGGCAAACAACTCCTTCACACTTTGGTTATCTCAAGAGAGATGCCGAGGTGCCCCATAGGACCACCTCCGCTAAACTATAGAAGGATTATCCTAAGGATGAGCCAAAGTGACAGTTCGCGAAAACAAGTGAACATCGCATGTATTTCAGGGAAGTATCCCTCCGCCGCGACAGCTGTTCAGCCACGCCCCTTCGTAAAGTGGTAATGGCTCCTGTGAAAACATTGCTATCAAGAAGTCCAAGAGTTTAGCTTAAATATATGCACGTACGCGAGTTCGGAAAATATTTAAATTTAATTACGTATGAGGAAAATCTCTTAACATGCTCTCACAATCAGTAAAAGAAAACTGCCACGAATGTAAATAAAAAGCTCTCAATCACAGCTCGCCACACAACAGCACAAAGGCCGGAACCACGTGCATCGGTACGCATCTCGCACTCAGTCTCGGTTTTAAAATGAACATAATATTTATCACACAAAAAGTAAATTCAATGCAATGTTTATAGAAAAAAGAATTTTTACAGAAGAGCACATAACACTGCACTTCCTAATTTCAATTATTAATCGCTGCGCTCTATATTTTTGTCGAACTAGGGCATCACAAAAGGAAGCGTCGAAGCCATTAACAAGTTAGACAACTGCAAACAAACGAATGCGGGAAGGGAGTCCAATAGGCTCGAGGGCACAACGACCACAGAACCTTCAGTTATGTTGCCAGCACCAGCTGTCACTTTGGCTGATCCTTAGGAAAATCGCTCTATAGCAGACATCGAGTACGAGGTGTTTGTGTGGAGGGGAAAGATCCAGTTTCCGGTGGTGATCCACGGCGGATGGATCTGCACGATGATGCCACAACAGAAAGAGAATCACGTACCATCCAGGTGCAAAGCGTATATACCTCACACGTATGTCCCTGCCTCTGTCGACCGCTCCGGGAATGAAAGGATACTTCGAGTAAGGTGATACACGGAAGATGGGGAAGCCAATCATGCGGAAACAGGTAAAGAACCATGCCTATGCGGAACTCGCGCCCGCGATCCACAGAAACCAAACCCGCTACTACACACGTGCCTTCGTGTCCTCGACCTCCGAGCCGGCATACAGCGTTAACTGAGTTTGCATTGCGTAATTCAATGTTACATCTAAATGTGGAATTTCAAGGAGTGCAAAAGTGTAGTAATACATTGGCTATTGGTTCCCTCGTTGTTGTGCGCGTGTGTATGTGGACAATATTCGCCGGTGTTTAAACATGTCTGCAACAGAATTAAAAGACAAAGGAAATGCCGCTCTTCAGGCTGGAAAATTGGATGAAGCTATTCAGTGCTATACTTCAGCTATACAATTGGATCAAAATAATCATGTATTGTACAGTAATCGTTCTGCTGCCTTTGCAAAAAAGGGTGTGTACAGTAGAGCATTGGAAGATGCTGAGAAGACAGTGCAGTTAAAACCTGATTGGGCAAAGGGTTATTCCAGAAAGGGCAGTGCTCTTGCATATTTAGGCCGCTTTGAAGATTCCATTCAAGCGTATGAAGCTGGTTTACGAATTGATTCTTCTAATCAGCAATTGAAGGAAGGATTACAAGAAGTTAAAAGCCAACTTGCTGATAGTAGAGGTGGACTCAATCCATTCAGAGTGCCAGACCTGCTAGAACGTTTGAAAGCCGATCCTCGGACTCGAGCTTATTTAGATGACCCCGAATATGTGAAGTTGCTTTTAGAATTGAAGTCAAACAATAGCCTTCTGGGGTCAAAACTTAGTGACACAAGAGTTCTTACTGCTCTCAGTGTTTTATTGGGCATGAATGTTACTGGTGCTGGAGATGAAGAGATGGAGACTGAAACTCTTCCAGAGACCACTAAAGTCAATAGTGGTGCAGGAGATGCACCTCGTGAGAAATCAAAGCCTGAATTAACTCCTGAGAAAACACAGGCTTTGAGAGAGAAAGAACTTGGGAATGAAGCATATAAAAGGAAGAACTTTGAAGAAGCATTAAGTCATTACAATAAAGCTGTACAAATAGATCCAACAGGCATAACTTATTTGAGCAATAAAGCAGCGGTTTTCTTTGAACAAAAGGAGTACAAGAAGTGTATTAAACAGTGTGAAGATGCCATTGAAGTTGGTAGAGAGAATAGGGCAGATTTCAAATTAATAGCTAAAGCATTTACACGCATTGGTAATGCTTACTTAAAATTAGGGGATCTTCAAAAAGCAAAAACTTACTTCGAAAAATCAATGTCAGAACATCGAACACCAGAAGTAAAAGCACTGTTGTCAAATGTGGAAAGAAAAATTAAAGAAGAACAAAGACTAGCCAATATTGATCCTGTTAAAGCTGAAGAAGAGGAAGAGAAAGGAAATGAGTTCTTTAAAAATGGTGATTATTCTACAGCCATAAAACATTATTCTGAAGCTATCAAGCGTAATCCTGATGATCCAAAATATTACAGCAACCGTGCAGCCTGTTACACAAAATTAGCTGCCTTTGACTTGGGTCTGAAAGATTGTGAGAAGTGTGTTGAACGTGATCCGAAATTCATTAAGGGATGGATTCGAAAAGGAAAAATATTGCAAGGAATGCAACAATATGGTAAAGCTCTAAGCGCGTATCAAAAAGCATTAGAGTTGGATTCAGCAAATGCAGAGGCTATTGAAGGTTATAAAACTTGCACAATAGCTGTTAACTCCAATCCAGAAGAAGTAAGAAAACGAGCTATGGCAGATCCTGAAGTACAAGCCATAATGCGAGATCCTGCCATGAGACTAATTCTGGAACAAATGCAAAATTATCCCAAAGCACTGCAAGACCATTTGAAGAACCCTGATATTGCTGCTAAAATTCAGAAGCTTTTGGAATCAGGACTGATTGCCATTCATTGAATGTGCATTATATTTTGTAAATTAAGCTTTGTATCTGAGACATGAAGATAACTGAAAGTTTTGAGAACTGGAAACATGCAAAAAAGAATTCATAAGTACGTTTTTGAGGTGCTTCCCCCAGTCTAAGCCACCTATTCTGTAAAATCACTTAGTCATACACCATTCTTCTTTTTCTTCTTTGCAAACTTCAAACTGCTTAAAAGACTTTTATTAGGAAATAAACAAGCAACAACTTTTAATTTGAAGTGACAATTTAAAAAGGGAAGTGGTCAGTACAGAGCGTAGCATGGAAGATTGAAACTTCTGGATTCCTTGGTGTGTTCTCGAACGCTATTTTGTACATCTTTTGTCAATCTCATTATTTTAATATTGTTCTGAATATTTTTTTGTATTTCAGGAACTGTTTGTACTAATTAAAGTTGTAATATGAAATTACAAAGAAAAATGTTGATCATTACCTGATTGTTCTCAAAACTTACAGAATAATATCCATATAGTCATCATATAAGAATGATGTAGTAGTGCAAATTTCAGTGTAACCACTTTTCATGCATTACATTTTGTATCTTTATTTATGATTGTTGAACTTGCTTGTTAGACAATGACAAATTAAATACACAGCAGAGTGTCAACTGATAAACCTACCAAGTGTAAAATGTTACAAATTCCATGTACTGAAACCTTGAAAGTGTCGTATGCATATTAATAGTTTTCATGTAGCATCTACTACTCATTTGGCTGGAACCTATCCTATTGCAAGATGCCACTTTCCATTTTTATTTAGTTCTTACTGCAAACATTTTGTTTCAGGTTACGTCCATTTTGTAACATAATGATTGTAATCTGTCATTTGGTTAAATGATATAATTTGTGTACTCCTTATTTCCTGGGACACCTTCAGTTTTATAATAATTTTAATGGGAAGAAGCTTACGTACCTCTCGTTTACCATGTGTTCGACCGCGCCGCGGCTCATCATGCATAGCTCCGCTCCATCAGCAGCCTTATATGCCTGCTAGGAAAACACGCCGCTCGCGCCACCCGCCTTCGTCCTCGTCCGACGATCGTCCGGCAGCATCCTCGACTCCGCGCCAGGCTACGCTCACGGAATACGCACAGCTGTAGCGTTCCACACAGACAGTGGAGATGGACGACGCCTCCCAGGCGACGGCGCTCCTCGCCGCCCTGCAACGCCTACTCCAGACGCCACAACCCACGCCCCGCTTCGATCTGGAGCGGGCGTGGGAATTTGTGGCCTCCCAGGCGGACAACCCCGCTGTCGGCAAGAGGGACCAGGTAGAGTGTCGCTACCTGGCCCTCCTGTGTCCGATAATGCCGCATGTCGACGAGGCCGGCAAGGCCTTTATTACTGACAGGGTCAGGATAATGACCATAGCCTTGAAGAAAGGCTGGAGGACGGCTGTCCACAATGTCCCGGACACGGACCTGTTCGGGCTCCAGATCGCCGAGCCTCCGCCTCCCCTCCCCCGGCCCGCCGCACCTACAAACAGGAGCCCCAGCGCTTTCCGCGGGGCGGCGGGCGCGGCGGCGACCACCACAACGTCGGCGGCGTAGGTACGCTCCGACGCCCTGCGAGGAAGCGGCCGCGCCGGTGCCACAGCGCACCGCCCCCGCGCGCCCCGCCGTTAGCGCTGGGGCCCCTCGCACCGTCCCCGACTGGGATGTCGAGGAGTTCCTCCTGCTATTCGACCAGCTCCTGGACGTAGTGGAGCCGCCACCACCGGAAGATCAACAACCAGTCCCCATCGACTGGAATTTCTGGCGGCCCATTATCCAGGAGCTGAGCGAGCAGCGCCAAGATGATGACAACCCGGACGACTCCTCCCAGCCGGAACAGGACGACGAGAGCGCCTCCCAGGACGATCAGCTCTCGCAGGACGCCAGCGTCCTACCCGGGGCACCTCGCCCCCGCATCAACCCCCGCACGGTGCCGCCACTCACCTTCCATGCGCGGCGCACCCCAGAGGTCCCGCACTCTCTCTTTAAGGATGGGGTTCGACACATTCCCCCCTCCACCGTGCCGATACGGCGACGCCCGACCTCCAAATGGCTCGGGAAAACTCTTCAAAATATGGCCGCCGCAGGAATCCTTGAGGAGGTAGCGTCCCCCCCCTCAACTCCTTCTCGTGCTTCCTGGTGCCGAAAGGGGGGGACGCCACCGCCTCATCTGCGACATGTGCCTGGACCCCGCCTACAGCAGTCGCCGCGGTCACGCTTCCGTCGGCCATGTCGGTGCTCGCGGACGTACGCCAATAGCGTACGCCGTGCGCATCGACCTGGTCGACGGATTCTATCACATCCCCATCAGCGGCGGGACCAGGCGCTACTTCTCGGTCGAGTGTGCGAAAAGGTATTACCAATTCGCCGCTCTTCCGATGGGGTGGTCCCTGTCCCCGCTGCTGATGCAGATGGGAATGACCGCGGCGGCGACCCACATGTGTCACGGGCGTGTGCACGTCTACTACGACGTCTTCCTAATTTTGAGCAACAACCCCGACGATCTGCGTGCTGACATCCAGGCCTTCCGCGATCATGGCTTCCAGATCAACGAGGATAAATCACAACTCGAGCCCACGAGTTACATCAAGTATTTAGGCATTTTCCTAAATCTCAAAGCCAAGACGGTTCATGCAGATCCTAAATATCTAGGTGCTGTGCGAAATGTCCCGGAGAAATGGCTCCTCGACCACCGTTTTCGGCTCTCCCTTGCCGGAATGGTGGGCTGGCTATCGGTGGCGTCCACCGCCACATACCCACTAGCCCGAATCATTCGCCTATGGCCCGAACAGGCCATTGTGTGGTTACGCCGCCTTCATCATCTACCTCGCCACGCCGATCAACCTTCGCTACCGGCCATCACGGTGCACTCAGACGCTACTCCCGCGCAGTGCGCGTGGGTGTCCCCCTATCGTACCCGGGTGTGGGCTACGCCCCCCGGGTACGACAGCTATCACGCCGAAACGTACGCCGCCCTCGGCGCCATTTTGGACCACTGTGACTGTGAATTGACATTATTTGTTGACAATATTTCTGTGTTATTTAATCTAAGAAGAAGGGTAACCCATGTTTATGATTATGTGTTATGTGTTATGGCGCACATTGCGTTCAATTTCTGTAACTTTTCTGTACTGTACATTCCCTCAGAACTCAATAAAGCGGACGCCCCGTCGCGCTCGCCTCCGGCGGATCTGCGGGCCCCTGACCAATCAGGAGCCGCCGTTGCGCGTCCCTACGCAACGGCGAGCTCTTGATCGGTTGGGGGCTCCGTCAGTTGCCAGCCGGAGCCCGAGGTGATATAGACAGAACTCGTAATTTAGTGGAACAATGTAAAATATGATAATACACGATGGTAAAAACGACCTAAAGCTTTTGAATCCCTATCGAATAAATACAAATGAAAAGGAAAGTGTAAAAAAATAATTGCATAATGAAGAATAATCCGAAAGAGTTCTTGTTTACATTCGACGAAATAATCTTCCAGCATCTCTTGAAGGCGCCACATCAGACGCTGTGACTTGCCAATTTTGATAATTCTATCACACCGTATTCACGAGCGATTTTCACCAGCAAAACATTTGGATGTGCACCAAAAGAAATGAACAAAGAATGAATTTCAACTTGGAGGATCACGTAGAAAATAAACTCGAAAATCCTCGAAATATAAACTCTGATGGCATTTTTTCTTTGAGTCAAACGAGTGTGTTCGCAAGAATCTTTTTTTCACGAAGATGTTCAGGCTTATTACACTTTTAACAAACAAAATGGAACTTTCTTACGTAGACGAATAAGTATTCCTCTTGATGGATATCCAAGCGTTGTCCGAGACCACATCCTCGGAAGGGTTGTTTTATATTACAGTGCCAGTAGCGTATAAGCGACGCTGGCAGTTCAATGCGCTGTTGCCACTCAGTACTAAGTATCTCATCGCCTCCACGACATGGCGTACCATAGCACGTGGCGAGAGAACTGTCAGAGTCGCTGAGACTCTGTCGCTACTGTAAGCGTTCCAACAATCAAGTGCTGCTGTCTTCGCATGTTGTTCATATCGTAAAGTGGCATACGTCGTTTGAGCGCCTCAAACTTGTGGTTGGTATAATCCATCCAACTTACCATACTTAACCCTTGGTTTATTGGTAAATGACAACCACAGGAACATTTAAAAATGCCAGTATGGCACGTAGTACATCTAAACTAAGGGAACTTTTAAGTATCATTTTGGTTTTCTGCGATGTTTCAAATCTATTGAAATTGTGGAAATACTTCGCGATTTTTTCTCTGAAGATATAATAAGAAATTTTTTGTTGTTGTGTTCAATTCAATAGAAATATTCGAATGCCAAAAAAGTACTTTAATCATAGTGCAAGATTTTTTTTTTTCATTCAGTGATAAAACAATTGGCGAATTTGGGTTGCAGGTACCTCATAAGCCTGATATGAATAAATAATTGAACCTCAACTCAATTTTATTGGGTAACGGAAAATAAATTTAATCCCAAGCGAAGTTAAATACATAAGCGGATACTGGAAGAAGATGACACAGCTGCTGGCCGTATTTTTGTAATGCCTATTTTTGTAACGCTTGAGCGTTACAGGCAAAGCATTCCTCATTAATATAATTTTATCGAAAATCAGAAATGAAACGAAGATTGCAAACGCACTCGCATGATCAGTTATAACAGCGACTCTTGATAGGTGGTAAAACCGCACATTCAAGTACTTATTAATATCTACTGATTGAATAGAACAATCTGTGTGCAGTATTTCTAAAAACAAAAGTAAAACGCTTCAAACCTGTGTTTTCATGAGAAACGTGTTTTCATGTTTTACGTGAGAAATATACAAAAGCCCACAAAGTTTATGTTGAAACTGTTGATCTGTTCATTGAGGGTGGTTTGACGAGGACATCCCGGTCTCAAGAGCCTGCCCGTAATGATTCCCAGGGGCGAAAGAATAACAAGCAGGGGTTTCCAATTCGTACCTAAGGGGCCGCATGTGACTAACGTCTTTTGAAATGCAATTCGTGAGATAATCAACTAAAGCAAAGATTTTATTAAATGAATTGCCAATGACTTCTAAAAAAAAAGAGTAACAAACAAAAACATTTACTCAGACGACTAGTGGATTATATTTACTTTCTCGCTATCGCTTACTCAGTAGAGAGAAAGTTGCGAGGAAAAACGGCGAATTTTGGGCATTAATTAACATTTTGATTTCATTAATAATTATCCCGTAAAGATATTGAGAACAAGTCATTGGAGATTTAAATTGTAGAGTTGGACACCACGAAAAAGAGGTAGTTGGCCCTTTTGGAGAAGATGTGGTAAACGACAATGGGAACAGACTTATTGATCTATTTATTTATTTATTTATTTTTATTTTACGTCAGAAAAACAGTTAAAAACTGCGTATGACGTGCTATGGGGAAAAGTGAATTTTGTGCACATTTTCAAAATTCTGTGATCCCTACACTTACTCATATACTACTTAAATTTTGAATTTTTGAAAGGGAGAAAAAAAATTATGTAAAAATTTAAAATTATAAATAGAAATTAAAAAAAAAACAAAAAACTCCCATGTAATAAAATCTATTGTCAAAGATAAATAAGCAATAAATTTTGGCTCTTATTACTTCCTGCCGCGACAACATGGAAACGATAATTTGAATAATTGTATTTCCCACTGAATTCTAGAAGACGTGCACAGAAAATGAAGTTACATTTATGTCCAGAAGCAAAACAAGGGCCATCTCAGCATTTGCTCAATGGATCAGGAAACTGGACGAAAAACCTGATCGAGATGGGGTCATTGACCGGAAGCTGTAGTACAATAGTTGTTACAGGTTGTTTATACTCATTTATACAGTCCAAATGGTAAATAATGCATTATGTATCATTGTTAAAATTAATGTTACTTTTCTTGTTATGCTCAGTATAGTCTCTAATTGTATAGAAACAGTTATGCAGCAGAAACGATTTCACTTGGGATTTAAACTTTTCTATTGAATTTAATCGTTTAATGTCATCTGGCAAAGTGTTGTAAAATAATGTACATGTATTGTATGTGAATTTTTTGTAATGAGCCGTTGATACTGCCCTGATGAATATGATTTCTACGTCGAGTGTTATAGTAATAGACTTCTGCATTTTCTGAAAAATATTCCCGCCCTTGAGCAAGTCATTTTTTACAAAAACCACTGATTCGTAAATAAAAGACACGGTAATGGTAGAATTCCTAGATTAATGAAGAGAGGCTTACATGAATCACGTGGGTGGGATTTGGTTATTATTCGTACAATTCGTTTTTGTAATCTAAAAGTCTGGAGCTATAAGATGTATTTCCCCAGAATATTATGCCATATCTCAGGCGGAATGAACATTCGCGAAGTATACACAACGAGCAGTATGAAGGCTGACTGAATTTGCAAGAATTCTTAACGCGTAGCATAAAGAACTTAATTGTGTGTTCAATTCATTTAAATGGACGTTCCATTTAAGGTTTGACTGAATTGAGAGACCTAAAAATTTTGTTGCCTTAACATCAGTCAATGGTACACTGTTCATTTTCAATGGAGCACAGAATTGTTTATTTGAAATGGAAAACTGCATTAAAACCGTTTTCTTTTCGTTTACTATTAATTTGTTATTTCGGAACCAATTTGAAACATCTGATATTGTACTATTTACGGTTTCTTTATTGCAAAGGATGTTCGTATCATCTGCAAAGAGAACTGTTCTTCCGTTTTGAATCGTCGAGGGCATATCGTTTACGTAAAGTAGGAACAGAATAGGGCCTAAAATCGATCCTTGAGGAACTCCACATGCAACGGGCAAAGAGTCGGAAAGGTGCGTACGTAATGTTCCATCATTCCAGTAAGGTATTTCAACTCTCTGAGATCGTTGTTTAAGGTACGAACATAACCAATCTAGAGCAATACCACGAATTCCATATGAAGGTAATTTGGAAAGTAAAATGTCATGATCAATGACGTCAAAAGCTTTTGAAAGATCTAAAATAATCCAATAGGTGCCTCGTTTTGATCTAATGATGAGGCGACATCTTTAAGAAATGAAATATAGCTGTTTCCGTTGATTTTGATTTTCTAAATCCATGTTGGCAATCTGAAAGCGCGTCGTGTTTAGTAGAAAGGTTTCCATTCGTACGTAAAAAAGTCTCTCTAATACTTTTGAAAAAACTGATAGAAGAGAAATGGGCCGATAATTTTGAATTTCATTTTTGTTGCCTTTTTTGAAAAGCGGCTTAATTTTAGCTGTTTTGAAAATATCTGGAAACGTTCCAGTGCATAAAGATGCATTAAATATGTGAGTTAACGGATGTATAATGGCATACGCACAAGTCTTTAACAAAGAATCCGGGAATTCATCTAAGCCGGACGAATATTTATTTTTTAGTTTACCGATTATTTTAAGAATTTCATAGGAAGAAGTTTCGGAAACGAACATTGTGTCTAAAATTTTGAGTGAACTGTCTATTTTTGAATTTTGTGCCTGAAGACCCTTAGTGAGATCGGCAGCAATTCTCGAAAAGTATTGGTTAAAGAGATTAGCCACTGTTGCCGGATCGTTCACATTTATATCGTTATATTTTAAAACAACATTCTCTACGGGTTTTCTAGTTGATTTGGTAGTATTATTGTAGATCTATGTAGGGAGCAATTATTAGATCAATGTATATATAGCAAGTATTAGATCTATGTAGGGAGCAAGAATGTGTTGTAACAAATACTATGTTTCAACATAAGGACATACATAAATTTACATGGGAAGATCCCACAAGACAACGTAAGTCTATTATAGATTTAATGATAATGAGGAGGAAAAGACAAACACTATTAAAGGATGTGCGGGTTTATAGACAACCTGAATGTGCCAGCAACCACCACATGTTAGTGGGAAAGTTATGTTATTTGAATGTAAAGAAAACCGCTCCAAAAATAGACAATGTGCTTATAGAGAACAAGGAATCAATATTCAAAACAGACCTCTTGAATCAGTATAGTGTCAAAATGCTCTACCAAAATAGACTGAGAAACAAATTAAATTTGGAAAAAGATGGCAATCCCACAGAAATGTATCAACACTTGAAGGAGAGTATTTTGGAAGCAGCTAAGGAGGCTCTTGGGGAAGAAGAAAGAAAAAGGAAATATATGGAAAAGTTTTCTGAGAATTTAGAAGAAATGATTCAAGAGAAGAAGAAGGCATATATGAAATGGTTAAATGATAAAACACCAGAGTCAAGAGAGACATATGTTCTGATTCGACAAAAAGTTAAAACAGGTGTAAAAATGGAAAAAAATGAACATTGGGATAGGTTATGTACATACATCGATGGAACTGTAGGATACAATAAATCTTCGGAAGCCTGGAAAATTATAAATAAAATTAGAAGAAATAATGAGTGTAAAAGCATAGTATAAAGAATCCCCTCTCAAAACATGAAAACATCAGAATCAGTGCTCCTACAAGAAAAAAAAAAAAAAAAAAAAAACCCCTCAAAAATGGATACACCGTGAAGGAGAAGAAGAAATAAGAGATGTGGAGGAAAGCAATCTTGAAATAACTGAGGATGATATTAAGAAGGCACTATGCAAAGCAAAAATCAATAAAGCCCCAGGACCTGGAAATATAAGAATGGAGCTCTTGAAATATGGTGGAGATGTGGTTGCCAAATACTTAAAGAAAATGTTTAATAAGATAGAAGTAGGAGAGGATCCACCTGTAGAATGGAACATATCCTAGTGCAAATTACAGGGGAATAAGGGTCTAAAAAAAGGGGAAAAAAATGTGCAAATTACAGGGGAATAAGTGTCATACCGTCAACAGCAAGATTGTTTTCTAGTATTCTAAGTAAAAAAATCGAAGAAGATAAACCTGTATTGAGTGAAGAGCAGAGTGGTTTTAGACGAGGACGATCATGCCTAGATAACATCCACTGTATCAGACAAGTTATAGAGAAACATAAAAGCAGAAATATGAATATTTATGTAACCTTATAGACCTCCAGAAAGCATACGATAGTGTCCCAAGAAAAAAGATATGGGAAGCAATGAGAAAGGTTGATATAAAAGAAAAGTGGATCAATCTGGTAAAAAAACTTTACAAAAACACCGAAGCCCAAATAAAAATTGGAGATAAGTTAACGGGAAGCTTTCTGATAAACAAGGGTTTAAAACAAGGATGTGGGTTATCTTCCATTTTGTTCAATATCTACCTAGAACAAGCCCTCTATAACTGGCACAGAAAATGTTCTGGCATGGGAATAAAAATCGGAGAGGACACCTTTCACTCCCTTCTATTTGCTGACGACCAGGTAATCTTTGCCCAAGATGAAGAGGATATGGTGTACATGCTAAGAGAGCTAATAGAAGAATATAATAAATGGGGATTAGAAATAAATTTTAATAAAACCGAATGTATGTGCATTGGACAAGGAATAACAGATATAGACGTGAATGGTAACAAAATTAAAAGCTGTAACACCTTCAAATATCTTGGATCTTTAATAAACAACTCGGGTACATGTGCTGCAGATATAAACTCGAGAATAATTATGGGAAAGAAATCAACCAAAGCTTTACATAGCATATTATGGAATAACAATATCCGCCAAAATGTCAAAAGAAGGATATTCCATTGTGTAGTAGAAAATATAGTACTATATGGAGCGGAAATGTGGCCACAAACACAAAAAATAAGAGATAAGATAAGGACAGTGGAAATGGACTACATGAGACGATGCCTACAACTTACTTATGAATATAATTTGTTCTATTACGAAGACCTTGGAAAATAGAGCACTACAGTGGTATGGACATGTTCAGAGAATGTCAGAAAACAGATGGGCACACAAGACCTTAAAATGGCAACCACCTGAGAGGCGAAAAAGAGGAAGACCAGCTTTAGAATGGGAAAAATACATCCAAGAAGCTATGAAGGATAGAGGCCTCAAACCACGAGATTGGGAGGATCGAGAGTTGTGGAGGGTGAAAACGGCAAGCTCCTAAGGGGAAAATGCCGAAGAAGAAGAAGAAAGAAGATATTGAGAACAACATTCAAAATGTATGTCGGGATTGAGGCATCAGAATATTTCGAGAAATTTCTCATTGTCCGAAAAAATACAAAAACTTATAGAATATTTTCGAACGGAAAATTCACCTGAGCTGCAACCAGCACACACTCCCCAGTGGGGTGGGGAGGACGGAGGCTTTGATTTGATTTGATTTTTTCGTGTTTCTGGGCGCGTCAACCGCTTTGGTCATTAGTCCCGTTAGTGTAGTGCATGCTTTTTCTCAGGAGATGGCGGTGATTTCCCCCCGCTGGATGGCGAGATCCGGCGCCGACCTAATTTTTTTATACCGTCGGCTAGTGGGGTTTCCCCCTAACCAGGACTCTCCCACCAGCGGGGCACCGTTCCAGCCGGGACAAGCTCTAAGCTCCCGACCGGTCTCCCGAAATATGTGAGAGTATGGTGCATGTTAGTGTAAGTGTGTGTGTAAGAGGAGAGGATAGGACAAGGAAGAGGAAGGAAAGATCGCGCGCGGTCGGTGGCCCGTTTGGTAGGGTACTGCTCCGGCATTCGCCTGGTGTTGATCGGAGAAACCACGGAAAACTACCTATCAGAGCAGCCGGCCGCTAGAATTCTCCTCCAGACAGCGACTGAATTCGACCTAGCTGAAAAGCTAGTGTCGAAAATCCTGCCGCCGTCAGGACTCGAACCTAGGACCCCCGGTCAAAGGCGTTGCAGTGACATCAGTTGATGCACTGAGCTACCGCTCCCGGTACTTGTTTGAACAAACCAAATAAAGAAAGACACACTTAAGTAGCATTTCATTATGGCAAATGTATGAAAATGAAGGTGAAGGGGGAACCTCTTATTCACATGAGAGTATTGTGTATTTTCTCATTTCATTAAATATTAATTTTTTTTCTTTCA
Source organism: Teleogryllus oceanicus (assembly GCA_964035755.1). Classification (NCBI taxonomy): domain Eukaryota; kingdom Metazoa; phylum Arthropoda; class Insecta; order Orthoptera; family Gryllidae; genus Teleogryllus; species Teleogryllus oceanicus. Next base: position 237,706,888 of record CAXIVR010000002.1, on the reverse strand, counting down.
TTTACCGACAGTCATGGAATAAATACTAATATTATTGATGTGAAAACCCTTTGTTAACGGTTGTACATTATTCATTCAATAAGAAACAAGACAAATTGCTGCAGCTCAAAAACAATTTATTTAATGAATACAATACTTCGTCTATTTTTCAATATAGTCACCAAGAACTCTTACACTTTTGTCCCACCGTTCTTCTAATTTTCTTATGCCTCTAGCATAAAATTCCTTCGGATGATCTCAAAGCCACTTTTGCACCACATCTTTAAGTTCTTTATTTGCTGAAAATTGTTTCCACGTAAAGCCTTCTTCAGGGGTCCAAACAGGTCTCGCCTCCAACTGGGACTAGATCGGACCTGTAAGGGGGATGTGAAAGGATCTCCCACCGCATTTTTTGAAGTACCTCTTGAGGTATGTATGCCGTATTTAGGCGCGTGTTGTCATGAAACAAAATAATTCCTTCTGTCAAGAGTCCGCAACGTTTCGCCCGAATGGCAGGTTTTAATTTGTTTTCGATTATATTACTATAATATTGGCTGTTGATAGTTCGTTGATCTTCGAGATAATAACAATAAATAGGCCCTTATTAGTTCCAGAATATTGTAAGCACGACTTTACCTGCAGACGCCTGACTTGAATTTCTTCCGAAGGGGAGAATTCGTATACTTCCATTGAAAGCTTTGTCTCTTAGATTCAGGCTTATGAAGATGGATCCATGTTTCATCACATGTTACTATTCTTCTGAAAAATGCTTCGTTTTCAATTAAAAACTTCTTTCAGTTGTTGACTGTTTTGAAGCCTGGCTTTTTTGTGAATATTCGCAAGTTGTCTTGGAACCCATCTAGCATGGGTTTTCTTGTACTGCAGTTTTCTTCGAATGATGCAGACAGTTCCAACACTAGCGTGCACTTCCTCAGCTAGCAGTTCAACAGTAATACGCTTGTTGTCTCGAATTAACGTGTCAATGCGAGATTCGATGCAGAATAATGCAACTTCAGCCGGTCGTCCACTTCGTTGCTCGTCAGATACGATGGCCGTGTGGCCAATTTTAAAATGATCCACATACTTGTACATGTTCGGACGATTCAAAAAAATTACTGCGCACGCTTTCAACATCCTGCCATGAATATCGCAACCTTTGACTCCCTCTGCGACTAAAAATCTTACCACAGAACGTTGTTCTTCTACGATAATATCGTAGAAGTACCCGTCGAGAGTACCCGCCATTGTTAACCGAGTGATTTCCAGGTTATATTCACAAGATGGTGTCGAACAGATATGAACAAATACTATATCAACGATGCCAACTTGACGTTTTGAAAATATTATATTATTTGAACAGTTTTTGCGCAACAGCGATTTGTCTCGTTACTTACTCATTGAATGACCCATTGAATTGACTCATTGAATGACTCAATTAATGCGTGCGCAGATGATTTTCTCCCCCATACGTCACATACAGTTTTTGACTAAATAAATAAATAGACCTATGTATTACCCGCGCAACTGTTCTTGAACGATGATCTTGCTTCCCTCGGCCTACAGCAACAAACAGTTGAAGACCAAATTTCGCAGCGAGCACTGATGACAGCATTCCAAACACATCTTCATTGGCGCGTAAGAAAATATGTTTACTATTGAAACCGAGAATTCCTGATCGTATTTTTCTAAACAATACCTAAAGAAATGGACAAACCAGATCGAGATCCATCACAGGAGATACCTCGAATTCCTGGGAAAATTAGAACTCAATGAATTGAGAAAGTTGCCAACTGACTGATATTCCAGAGATTGGCATTGCTTCATAAAATCTAGTGGCCGATGTCGTAACTAATTTCCACACTCTACCCCCATTTCTCTAAGCTATCGTTCAAGAAAAGTTGCGCGAATAATACTTTCTCGTATACGCATGAGTATGTAGAAAGTTATGTAATGCTGCCGACAATCGATTTCTCAATTTCAACGGAAATACACGTTTTGGGGTTCTCTGATACCGAATAAGTGTTTTTTTTTTTTTTTTTTTTTTCCAAAACGTCCGTCCGTCTGTCAGTCTGTGAACACCACTAGCGCCTAAACAACACGTAGGATTTTTTCCAAATTGAAGAAACCCCTGTCCATCTGGCTCTAGTTGATGCTCTGAAATTTTGAAAAAAATTTAAAATTTGGTGGTACTTTAAATGAACCTCCCCGGACATTTTCAAAATTTGTTCGAAAACGACTCCACATTTTTCTTAAAATTTCTTGTAAGAATAGATTAAAATACACTTGTCAAGGTGGCATAGGTTCGATTTTCACGGTTAACCCTGAATTTTTGAAAATTGCAAAAGTTTAAATTATTTCCGGCGTCCAGATCCAACCAAGGACAGGTTTAACCTCGTTTAATTTTCCCTGTAGCGGCGTCCCCATATCCTTTATCTCCAGCTATCATGTATTCCGTTTTTTCAGGTTTGTAATGAGACCCTATCTTTCACATTCCTCTTTTAATTTGCGAAACATATAACTTGCATCATCCTCGTCTCCAGCTATGACCACTTGATTATCGGCAAACAGCAGAGAGTACAGTACATCATTTTCTATAGGCAATCCCATTTCGGTACACTTCCTTTTCCAATTTTTAAGCGCTTCTTCAAGATAAATTTTAAATAAGAAAGGGGCTAATTTGTCTTAACCCCTTATTCACTTGAAATTCTGGGGACAGTCGTTTACCTACTTTGACAGAGCTGTTGTTGTCACAATATGTTGCATTCATAGCATTAATATAGGTTGGCTCGATACCACTTTCTTTCATGCTTTGCCATAACTTATTTAATGGCACTGCCTTTACGCGCCAATGGCACTTATTTAATGGAATGCCTTTTGCAGGTCAACAAATATGAGATGAACATTCCTTTCCTTCCTCTTTCAACTTGTTTTTCTAATGGACTTTTTATTGCGAAAATACTATCAATACATGACTTCCTACCCTGAAACCATTTTGATCCTCTGATTCTGTATAATGATGTTCAATTCTACAGTTTAGTATCCTACCGTAAAGTCTTGCTACTGTGCACATGACGCTTATCCCACGACATTGTTGCAGTCTCGCCTACTTCTTTCTTATAAATTGGCGTACTGAAGGCCTTTTTCCACTCACTTGGAGCACTTAACTGTAGACACTTATTAAAAATTATTGCCAGTATTTCCATCCCACTATCAGGTGCTGATTTTAAAGATCTTCACTGATATTACATGTCTTTCTACTCTTCATGAGGGCCAAGGCTGCTCTAATTTCATTTGGGACAAAAGACATTGTATGTGTTTTGATGCTTTGCATCTCTTTTTGTCGAGGGGCTTGCATAAACTCTGTTCTATTTTCAGTTAAAAGACCTCTGAAATGGTCACTCCGTTTTCGAATACTAATTGGAACTATTTCTGATTTGTCTTTGTTTTCCATTCCCACTCCTTTTATTATTCTCCAAGCTCTGTTAGATTTCGTGATCCCTAGATATCCATCCACTTCCTCACTAGTATGTTCCCTGTACTCATTCTTAGCTTTACTGATTTCTCTGTAAATCCCTGTGCCTGAATTTCACGCAAAATTATGCGATAAGTACTCAAATTTTCGAAAAATTGTACACAACTTTATTTCAAAACATATCTTTAAGGAACATATTTCATTAAGGGAAAAATCGCTATCTAACATTTTAGTTGTAAGAAGACTCCGAAAAAATTTTGAGCTTCTGCAATTTTCGAAAATTCAGGATTTTCAGTGAACATGAGACCTGCACAATTCCCTTAAACGCCCTTCACACTATCCAACATCAAAATGTAAACGAAAACGTTGGAGCCATTTCTTTGAAAATGTCCCAGAGCCTTTATATAAAGTATCCACCAAAATTAAAATATCGGTTTCAAATTCCATGGATCGCGTTATCAGCCATATCGATTGAGGAATGTCATTTTTGGAGAAAATCAGGTGAACGGTTTAGCTGCTAGCGTTGTTCAGAAGCAGATGGACTGATGTTTTACCGTCAATCGATTTTTCGGTATCAAGGACCCAAAAGACATGGATTCTGGCTCTATCACATGGAAGATTTTTTATTCTAAATTTAGCAACTGAATTTATGCACTTTTTCGTTACCAGCGCCCGGCAATACGAGTTTTTTTCTGCCGGAAATTTGCCGCTTTTTCCTATTGCGTAAGCGGTAGCGAGATAGTAAAAATACGCGTTTTGCGGACAGCTAATTGTAACGCGAAAATGCACTTTCACTTCCTTGGTTTGTCTCATAGGGGCAGATCCAGCCGATCATTGGGAAGATCATAGATTTTTGTTAAATGATTATCATATTTGTATTATTTTTGTGGTGTATATACGATACTATTCAATATTATTTTTAAATAATTACATAATTCTAACATAAATATTTAAATCAATTTTGCCTAGTAAAAAGTGACAAACGAAAACTCTCTGCCTTTTTGGGGGGGGGCCCCCATGCCCCCTGGATCCATCCCTGGTGATGCTATCCTTATAGGGAAGGTCTGATTAAAGCGATAAACTGAGTGCAAAAAATAGTGGTTAAGTTCAGGAACAGAAATAAAGGGGCTGAATGTCAATTGGGAATCAGTTATACAAGAACATTGGCACCACAACTGGGTGCCCTCTTCAAGGTATACACAAAGCAACTAGCATGGAGAATTTTCAGGGAAAAACTTGAAATGCTATGTTGCTTAAGTAGGGGTATCTGCTCACACAAAATAGAAAGTAGAGAATGGATACAGGAAAGTCAGCTTGTAAATTGCCATTGCTGACTGGAACAACTTACCTGCAGAGGTGCTAGCGACTCTTCCCGGGAGCACACAAGTTAGGCTTTCGAGAGTTCGGTAGATTGCCCATGTCAAGTATTCAATGATGTGCGAAGTTCAGCGACATGTTTCAGGATGATAGGCCAAAAAAGTATGGGCAAAGTGCATTAATGAATAAATTACTGGGTACTGAAGGGACTTGCACTGAAGTAAAGAGTTGGATATGGAGTAGAAATAGACTTTCATCTATTTTTATACTTGTCTATTTAGGTTTTATTTTAATTTTTTGTTTTTTTAAATATGTTTGTAGGGACTTTTTTTTTCTTCTTTCATTTCTAACTATTCCGGCATGCTTTTATTATTATTATTATTATTATTATTATTATTATTATTATTTTATTATTATTATTATACCACCATTATTACTTGTATTGAATTTGTAACCTTCATTACTCGTGATTAAACTAATAATTCATTGTGTTAAAATGAGAAACTTTCTCGAAATGAACCTATGATGCAGTTCAGGGCTTACAAGAATAACGGTCTTACTTTGGAAAGAACATGAGACCAAAGTGAGATCTTCACTGAAATTAAACTTTAAAGACAATTTGTATTCCAGCAAGCATTTCCTGAAGTTCTTGGGGGACACGAGTTTTATTCTTCTTTAGAGTTCCTGTGAGAGCTATTCCACATTTCGAAAGCTGTTGAGATGCAGATGAAAAAATTAATGTTTGCAATTCCATGGACAGATTTCAATGGGTTTGTAAGGTCTAATACCTTGCCAACAAACTAACCAACATCTAATACTTAAACCAGCAACAATAAAATGCATAGTGGTCTTGTGCATAGAGAGAGCAAAACTACAACTTAACCAACCTGGGTACACTTCTATCCAACAACAAAAATGTTTATTTTCATTTACTTCATTTTTTAAATTTGTCTATATTCTAACATTACTAATATCTCTTTAACAAATTCTTGTTATATGAAATTTCAAGAAGATATGTAATGGACAAAAAATTGAAGAAAATGATGGATTATGTACATTTATACCATCTTAGAATTTGGAAGGTTAAAAATGATTCATATGAATTTTGTAATTAGAAAGAACTGAAGCGTGAACGAAAGTTGTCTCATTGTATTTTCTGTGGAGGGGAATGTACAATCTTGGTGGGCAATAGTAAATAGAAAATTAAGTTCAATTTTTGTGGCTTTAAATTTAATGATAAAAACAGTTACCTTAGATGGAAGCAGATATTGTTTTACTTGTCTTCAAATTCCCACCAATTTCTCTTTCCAAGTTGTTGATCTTTAATTGCTTTTTCTTTTATGTTGAGAATCACATTTGATATAAATTTCAATATCATTGTTTTATCTTCAAGCACAATACTCCTAAATGCAAAAAATTTATGAAACCAGAAATGAAGATAAACCAAAATATCAATTTATAAATATATTTCAAAACTCAATAGGTATGTAGGGTTTCATAAAAGGCGGCTTTCTATTAAAATCAAACACCAATGGACTCTCATCAGTCTCCTTTATTAGAATCGTCACAAAGCTAAATGCAGTTCACTTCAAATCATATTAAAATGGAACATGGGGGAGGAGAAAAAGTAGTCCCCCGTGGCCTGCTGCAGGCATCGTGCCTCTGTCAGATCAGTGGCCAGCACTGATGCTGTCAGTCAATGGCATGCTCAGGTCACAGGGCCCTTGACATGTGCTTCGGTCCTTACATCCAAATAGAAAACTCAGTATAAAAAAAAACAAACCCCATCCTCAATATGCAGTATGAAAACACCAAACTAAAAAGCCTTTTTGGCAGCCCAGGAGCAGAGGTTTGTGAACAAGACTGCTGTTGGAAGGCAGGAGATCCAAGTGGTCGACGCAGCTATTGTGCACATTCATTCATGGATTAGTTCTCCAAAATATGCAGTGACAGCCACTAGCTTCTTGTCGAGGAAGTTCTGTTCAATCTCCACCTGTCCTCCAGGACCAGCCAGCATCACCAACTGCAACAAAAGAGTATTTCATTTCAAAAATCTACAAGGAACTACATTTTGTATTATTGAGGTATGTAATCTGATTCCAATTGGAGGGGGTCTCAAATAGCCTGAATCTTATTTTCTGTCCTTTAACTACCCCTATTCAAATTCAGAGGTCTGTGGTTCTTGAGAAAGGCATAAGAATGTTTCTCATTATATAACATGATTTATACAAAACATTAATGCATAAAATTCTTTCTTTCTGTCTGGCTAAGACCAATACATATTTGTTGATACGACAAACTAATTCCTGGTGTTCTCCCTGTACTTCCTACACATTGATCATTCTGAAATCTGTCTCCCTGAAGTATCTCATAGCAATGGATGGCATGTGGTAAGTTTTGACAAACTTGGTCCAAAGGTTTCAACCCCAGGCAGAATAAGGAATCAAGAACAATATCTAATGAAAAAAGCAACAGCACATAAAACCCAATCAGCCTGTGTTAAATATATAAAGGATTTGAAGTTACAAAAGCCATACTAAAGTTTTTGTTTCATGTTTTCATACACCTATGGTTATACAGATACCATTGTGTCTGGCAGTAGCAGCTTATTAATACAGAAACCTTTACAAAAACAATGCAATAGAAAATCACAAAATATTTCATTACAGAAGAAATCACAACTACATTAAGTGTCAGGATAAAAATTAGTCTGTTTTTAATTCACATGATTCATTGTAGTTAATATCGATTTCATGTACCTCTATCATTTACACTTGAAATCACAATTGTTTCGAGTAATATGTGATATTGGATTATGGGATATTATTTGATTTAAAAGTTTGTACTAATTAACTCTAAAAGGGAACTTCAATTGTCTCCTGTTAAACACATCACAGCAAGATTTCCCTCACAAATTGATTTCACATGTATCGCTGTTTCTTTCTTTCTGATCCTCCTCCTGTACATAAGCATGACTTTTTAGGTACCCCTGAAAATTTTACCACTTTGAATTTGCAGCGAGTCTTTCATTTGACTCCATCTAAGAACATTCACTTCTGTGCCAATCTCTTCCTGTTATGCTCTTGATCATGCCCTCTGCTTCTTAAACAAGAAATTCGGTTCAATGTTTGCATGATTGAGTTGTGAACTAAAAACTCATACTTTCATAACACGTCTCTGTTCCAAGGTTGAAGCATGGGAAGGTGTCGAAGTTTCCAACGCTTGGGAATTTTTTGCTAACAAATATTTCTATTTAATTATCCCATGTCTGTAGATGGATGTAGAATACATATTCTATCAAGGTGAATTTTTTCACTTTGATCTTTTGCAAAACCCATATTTGCACTCACCAGGCACCTAATTAAGAGTCCACATTGTGTAACAAAATGCCTTCTAAGATTTTAATTAATTGTTCTATATAAGAGTTCTATAGAAAAGAACAAAACAACACAAGTTCTTTGTTACACCAACATTTAAATGTGAAAATACACAAAAAATCTAAATTCAAGAATGTGCAATATCATAAATACACAAAACTTAGATTCAATTCACTAAAATGAAAATCCATTTTTGCTAATTCAACAAAGTGAAATAAAAACCATTGAAGTATGAATGATTGTAACAACTTATTTGAACAGTTAGAAGTTCGTTACTATTTGATTTTTTATTGTATTTTATGAATTAAATTATGATAATTTCTACATGAATGAATCCCTCAATCATCAATATCAAAATTTATTAATATATTTATATATTATAAAGGGCATTCACCCTTAAAGTAAAATTAAATAAATATAAATCCAACCAAAACAAATTTAAAAATCAAAAAACATTTCAACAAATCATTTAAACATTTATGTATTTCTGCCTGGAACAAAGATATTGAAAATACATACCTGATCTGTGTTAACATTACGTGGCACATAAAGTGCAATATTTTCTGAGATGCTCTGGGATTCACGGAACAAACGAGTACCACCAATAGGCTCCAAGAGGGATTCAATATTGTACGCTTCAACAGCCAGATAGCGGGGCCCACCCCATGGTGGGCTCAAGAAAACTACATCTGCACGTAGATATGGCGCCAACTGTAGGAAATCCCCCACTACAAATTCAATACGATCTGCCACTCCATAGATTCGTGCATTATGTTGTGCTAGCGCTACTTTAGCTGGATCAATGTCTATAGCAATCACTGAAAAATAGCAAGGGCGTAAACATGAAAATCAAACTAAACCAGGCTTATTAATCAACAAAAATATTTTAATGACACTAAAAAAATCTATAAATATGCAAATATAAATAAACATTTTTGCCTATAAAGGGGAAAAAAATGAGCGTTCTATTTCAATGAACTTTGAGGTACCCTTACCTCCTAAAAGCTCAAAATAAAATGAATATGGTATGTTTTCTTACCTCTTTCACATGTGAAGGCAAATTGAATTGTATTTCCTCCTGAACCACAAAAGGCATCAACTATGACATCACACTGACAGCGCTCAGCAATATGTTCAGCTACTTTCTCTGGTGTCACTGAGAACCAACTCTCTATAACATGAAAATGTAGATTATAGTTTCTTCTTTCAATCTAACAATCAGCACTAACATTCACATTTTGAATCACATTAAATTTGCTTTCAAAGTTCTTATAATATCAAGAGGTTATGATTGTAAAAGACGGGTACAGCTTGTTTCTAATCAGAAACACCCATATATTTCTGGGCAGATAGACATGCATTTTAGATTGCACAATAATTTCAGCTCCCCATCCTGTTATTCAGGTTACTTCTTGAGTATTAAAGGAAACTAAAAATTCCTACCTCACCCCTTTCCAAAATCAAAACATCAAGAGAATCTCCACTGTCCGATATTTAACAGCCCCTTGCAAAATATACATTTACTTCAATTTATTAACTCACCATAGTCCAGACGTACACCTTCGTCAAAGCGAGAAAACAACTGGTAGCGGCGCAACCAGTACTTTACTAGCCCTGGGTTAGCGGCTATTTCCTCTGGCATCTTTGTCATTCGCTTATTTTTCTTGCGTTTCTTCTTTTGTTGGGCTTTTCGTGTGTCATTTGTGCGCCCTTCACTGTCACTTAATGCCTCCTCACCGCACGGCATGTTCTCCATTTCTCCTCCAGATATTGCAGAAGCTCGGGGAGATCGTGTCTGACAGTCGGACAGAGCCACAGGACGTCTACCAGGGGACACAGCGCCTTCTTCATCCTCATCAGAACTGGAGTGGCCACCCATTGGGCCAGAATTGCTGCCTGATACTTCAAGGAATTGCTTCACCTGCAGCAAGATCAGATCATCCCAAATGGAGCACTCTGACTTTCCATCCTTCTGGCAGAAAAGAAGTGTGGGCTTACTCCCAACCATTTAATAAAAAAAACACCTTAGTTATACATTGACAGAACTGAGGAAAAGTTTCCACAAATGCAGGTCATATTTATACTTTTTTTTCTCTTGTAGCCAATATTTTGTAAAACTTCCCAGGTTTACAAAAGAAATCATTATACCACAAAGAGCTACAGAGCTGCCAGCAAGAATGTTCAATAAACAAAACAAGGATTGTATGATAAAGGAAGAAACTATGAAAATTTCATCATCATTAAACTTTTAACATCAATATATTTCCGTTTGGAATTCACTGACGCCCCCACCCTCAGTATTTGTCACAGCCTTTTGAGACCCTGATCCACATGCATCACCCCCATATTCCTTTGCACTGCTGAGGTCCACAGATCCATTAATGTTTAGTACATACATTCACCTGCAGATCCATAATGACACTTAAAACTGTTAAAGAGTGCTTAACAGTGGCCCATGGGCCCTTATAAATGCATAGAAGGGTTCAAGAGATTGGGAAGAAAGGTGGTGGGGAGGAAGCCTACACATCATAGTCTTTGGACCCTTTGGCAGTACTTAACTCTTCATGTCCACAGGCTGACCACTCTTACCATCACTATATCTACTGTTAACCAGGGTGGGAGAAGAAATGGGAAGAAAAGGTTATTTTTTTAGGTAGTTTGGTGAATCACAGTGGTTTGGAAAAGCCCCGACCAAACCACTACACAGAAGCTAACAACCATGCCTAAGGCAGGATTTTAAACTGCGACCCTTTGAGTCGAGATTGCTAATGTGAGTCTGTCCATCTTACGATATCTCAGCTACCCAAGTCAGCAAAACTAAGAAAATATAAATACCAACAAAATATTCAATGCCTATATACATATTTTCATAAAACGTTCTTAGAGCTTCAAGAAATGAAATTATAATTTTAAACAAATATCATCCTCCGATTTTGTTCATTTATGAATATTCCTTGTAAATAATTACTTTACCTTTACATATACTATAATTTAACCCACACCTTTACAACAATCTGTGAAGGGGGTAAATCACAAATTCTTGTTGTCAAAGGAACAAGTACATACACTCACAATAAATGGAGGTAACTGGTGTTCAGGAGTGACTGGTCAGAGGCCAGGGTAACAGGGAATGCTGGGTGTAAGCCAACAGCTCCCTTCCCCAGATGAGAAACTGGGAGATGGCATATCTGTGGAAGAGAGAGGCGCAAGGAGGAGCAGGTCGGTCCAGGAGCTATAATTTAAAGGAACAACGGAAGTAATCAGAGAGCCAATGTCAATGTAAAACCCATTACATTAACTTTGCAACATTTTGAAGAAACATGCTAATAACATTAATGTTTCTCCAGAAATAGAGCATCTTTTTTCTCCAAAAACTGGCAGGAGCATACTGAAATAAATGCACTGCATACATATTCTTGAAAATAATGCCTTTAAGTATTGTGAGTCGCTTGACTGTTTGTAGCAAATAAAATTTCATTTTCAATAAAAAATGCACAACGAAGATTACAATTCTATAACCAGATATAGTGAAAATGACAGTTACAAAAATTACTCACCTTATCTAATACTGCTGCATTTCTGGTAGAGGTGTTTTCACCTGCACCTTTGTACATGTTCATCCTGAGATGTCTGTTTTGAAGACGTATGTTTTTCTTGCGGTAAAACACAGAGCCTTGGTGGAAACGAGGAGCACTCGCATGCCGATTATGTGAAGAAGGAGAAAATGCATAGCCCATGAGGGAGAAAGCTCCCTTAACACGATCCAGGCTAGACTCATCAGAATCACTTTCATGGCTGCAATAAGACACACACGAAATAAACTCTAGTAATTATCATATTTTAGAAGGTTATGAAGATGTATTTACTTATGTGATTGTATATGAAGTACAACAGAAGTGTCCACAACTTGTGATTAATGATTTTGGCAGTAATAAATATGATATTAATATAAAACAACCAGAAAATTTTCTCCATGCCAATACCAAAGTTAAGTCATAAAGCAGCTAAAAATACTTACTATAAAAATAGTATTTTATGACATCACTTTCTATTAAGGAGTACTTCAATGCAAGCAGCCTCCACATTTGCTTAACATGTGTCATTTATAAAAGGATTTTGCAATAACTATGCCAATAATTATTTTAACAATAATTTAATTCATAAAAATAAACAATTCTCATAAGCAAAAACTTGTGAAAACCAACCTTCTTTTGAGTGTGATAGGTTTCTCTTCAGGAGGCTCGTCATCATCCTCATCATCATTTCCAATTCCACTACTTGGAACATTTGAGCAGGTCCCCGTTGAAGTTGAAGTTGAAGTATGCTGTGATGCTTGAGATTGTGCTTGTTGACTACTGTCAGCTGCTGCGCGACTTTTGTCTTCAGTTCCACTGTGGTCATCTTTCTCCTCAACTGGATCTGTAGGTTCTGCATCATTATCAAACACGCTCATGTTCTGTAGAAGGTAACCTACAGAATCCATTAATCGCCTGTAACAGAATACAAAGGTTACACAAAGAACAAAACAATTATGAACAAGTATTTCAAAGTAGACACTACCAAAATATACTTCTAGAATACAAACTTCAATAAGAAAAAAAATTATAATTTTCTTAACCAAATACACCGTTTTTTTTTTTCTTTTTAATTGCTTCAAAAGATGTCGCTCACAAACAATACTGTACAAGGAACCAGCCCGTTTTATCTGACTGTGACAGATATTAATAACGTTTTGACTTCTGGGAAGCACAATGTCATTATTTAAAGTATCAAACATACATGTAATAGTCATAATTTAAATATTTTCAATACATTCCAAATTTCACAACAAATAATTTCTGTATCAAAATGCAAAACATATTAGGAGAGCAAGAAAACAAACTTTTATGCACAAGAGAAAAGCAAACACCTTTCCTGAACACTCACACGCCGTGCAGATATGGCATTCAGCATTGCAACAAAATGGGCAATAGATTACAAAATACAGTGCAATCTCATTAGCATGTTCCCAGTTATTAGGTTTTCCCACTTAGTATGTTCATATTTTCAAGACCTAGTCTTAATTCCATCAAATTATTCGTTTACACATTTAACAATTCCGCTTAGTACGTTCAAAGTTTGTACAGGTAACTTGCTTTGCGAAAGAGACATGTTTTCCGGTGTATCAGCGCTATCTTGAATGTGCGTTGTTTTCATGGTACTTTTGGGTACTAATTTACTAGTACTATACCGGTAGTTAATTTACCAGTACTGTGAGCTTTCATCTCCATTCTTAATGAACAACTTTCAAACAAACATAAAACAAGAAAAGAGCACAGTTGTAAGTCAGTAATGTAAAGAAAAGAATATTTACAAGATTATGTACTAAAAAATAAAAATGCGTATGAAGTTTCCATACTAAATAATCACTCCCAAAAAATAGTTTAACATGTACAAAACACAGCTGTACTACTAATAAATAAATGATATAAAGAAATACCAAGATACCTGGAATACAACAAAAGGTAATTTCTTCACTTCCACAAATAGCATTTAAAGTTTAATTATGATAATTTTGTTTATACACAACTGAATTTTCTCACATTTGCTTCAAATAAAGTATCATTCAAGAAATAAATGTTATGTATGTAGAAAAGGACCAACCTGTCTTTGCGACGTTGACGTAAACGGCTACGTCCTACCGCAAGTGCACGTGATTTGCGTAACCGCTGGGCATTGGCTGTGGTGTGCAAATTACTACAGCGGTTCTCCTCCGAATGAGGCTCCACTTCCTCACAACAGTGCACTGCCACTGTTGCAGACTGTCTGGTTTCTCTGACAGAAATTTCATCTATGCTCTCCTCCTTTTCCTGAGAAATTTTCCTAACTGTCCATACACTCTCCACTGGATGCAGAAGTTCTATGCTCTCTAAACGATTGGTCTCTGCACAGTCCCTTGACTCACACTGCAATGGAAATACATCCTCATGTTCTGTCTTGTGAGCGGAAGCTTTGTCACCACTGTCTGCTTCCAAAAACCGTGCTGAGGTAAAAGCCTTGTACTGCGTCTGGTATTGCTCTTGGAAGTGTTGTTTCCAAAGTTCTTGCCAATACAAATCTACTTCTGAAAGTACCATAGCTTCTCCACTTGAACCTGAACCTTCTTCAGAGGACATTAAAGACCCACTTCTCACAGAGTCTTCAGTGTCACAATTGAAATCTAAAGAGGAGACTGTGATTCTGGTTACATTGGTCATTGAATCAGTCGTCACTGTCATATTTGCAACGCTACTGTTCATAGAATCACAACGACTTCCAGCCACATGGTACTCAGAACCCTCACTTGAAGACTCATCAGTAGAATATGGGGTCAATGACTGCCAATCATCTGGAGATGAGCAAGCAGCTTTCCCCACAGAAACTGAAGCACTATCTTGAGCAGAACCACACGCAGACACACAACTGAAATGTCTTTCAACTACACAACTTTCTGGTTGAACATCACCTTCACTTACATCGTCTCCCACACAATCTTTAGCACAAGACACTGCATTATCATCCTTCATGCAACCAATTACATTTGAGGTACTAGCATTGCCTTCCAATCCAGTACCTTCACCATTATCTCCTGATTTTGGAGATACCACTTCTGATTCCTGTCGCTCCAAATAATCTGGATTGATGTATTCTCCATACTTAGCAATCCAACTTTCCCAAATAAGCCTTTCACCGTTATTAGACCAAAATCTCTCCCAGTCCGACTGTACATTGCCTTGGTAGGATTCCTCAGCCTTTTGTTGAGGTTCTTCATACACATCTTGATGGCCAATGTGCAAAGAGGGTGAGGAATCTTGTACAGCTGAATGATCAGTTACATCACTATGAACATGTCGACAACCATGATGTGTGGCATCTCCTCCACACTCTGAGAGATCAGCCCCACTGTCACTCAAGTGAAGACCACCTCTCACAGCAATAACTGAAGAACCAGGACCTTCTCTTATACTGTCATGTTCATCTGTTGAATAATTGTTATCTGTGTGGGAAGCACTGCAATAACAGCTAACAGATTCCTCCTGTAACACAACAGATGTAAAAGATGACACATATAACCTTAATAATGAAAAACATTTCAATAAAATCAGTTTCACTTACATCATGCTTGCTGATGTGTTTAATAGAATGTGATTCAGGGACCGAATTGTGTATATGGTAGTTCAACCTTTCAAAATGATCTGATTCTAAATATACATGGGATTCTTCATCATTGCAATCTGCCTTCTCACACATACCCCCATTAAGTGGTTCACCATTACTGTAGAGAAGAAAAAAAATGTTTCACATTGTAACAAATTTATTCTTAAATTATTTCAGTGACAATAAGGCAAAACCATGAGTACCGTATGAACACTCGACTGCACAAGCAATATATGTTTTCCTCTGTCGTGTGACCACTCAAGCCAAGATGGACTTCAGCTAGAGGTTCCCAGAGGTGTTCACACATACTAAATAAGAGCTTGAAATTCCAATGGTATAGAGTACATTACCGAATACCTGAGCCCACAGACTTATGAGTGAAGTTGCAGCTGATCTCAGCTGTTCGTCGAACAAAGGAATCAATCACTTTTTAATTAGGGAAGTGACCAGCAGTCCAACTAAGTAGTCAGTTCATAAAAGAAATATACGGTGAGAGGAGATGCTAAGAACAATAATATTATTGGCATTGCTACCTCGTCTTATTACCCAAATGCCAGCACTACAACAGAAAGTACTCCCACATCACGTAAGTAAGCGGAAGGCCAGCGATACTCCAGAACCTCTCGCCCCTGCTGTCCAACTCCGCAGTCGTGATGCACTCTTTCGGCAGGTGCTGGAATTTCTTTGATCAACAGATGACAGAAACAAGCGGGAGAATTTGGTTTCCGTCAATTTTTATACCTACTTCCTTTGGCTTCGCATGGCTTCGCTTCTTCGTCAGCAAATCACTAAGTTATCACAGAAATATCAGTAATGTTATTGAGTTGAATTTCTTCACAACGAATGTAAGGTTTTTCGAAATTAAAGAGTGTGTTATTGAAACTTCTGAATTTGTATTTGAAAGTATAGAATTATAATCATAGTAATGAAAATATGTTCCTTTTCAATTCTCTGAAAAGTGCTATTTACAATTATAAATAATTTAAATACAGTATTTCTGTTTGTCAAATGACTTTTACTAGTTCATCATCATCATCATTATCATCATCATCCTTTACAGATTAGGCATATTGCTTGTTCCAGTCTCTTTCCTTCTCATTCTTGGCCTTCCAATGTTTCTCTTACCTCCCGGTCTATAATTCTTGCACTGGATGTCTGTTTTGCAGCATATTTCCAATATGTTTAACCTATTGTTGTCTCTGCTTCTTTATTTTGTCATGTACTGTTCTTTTGTGCCCTAGTTCTTCTCTTATTTTGTCACTTTTTATTTGGTCTCTTAATGTACAGCTCTGTACTTCTCTCAAAAATCTCATTTGTGCTTATTCAATCCTTCTAAAATCTTGTTTTTGAACCCATGTTTCACATCCATACTGTAAAACTGGGAGGGCCATAATATCATAAAATTTTAATTTGGTTTCTTTCTGGACTTTCTTTTTAAACGTTAAACTTATAGTTACACATATTGCTTGAAATTTATGAATCTTGCTGGTGATCTCCCTCTCTCTTCCATAGTAATTTCACACCTTATGTACTTAAAATGCGTTACTTGTTCAACTGTTTTTTGACATAAAATAAATAAATCTTTGTTTTCCTGCAGGATCACCTTGTCATCAGCGTATAAAAGTGTATTTACAAATGTATTTTTGCCCAGGTAAATTCCTGAAGGCACCACGTTCTTCCATCTTTTATATATCCTAAATATATATTAAAGGGTGTTGGCGAAACACTGCCTTACTCATTTATAATCCTCTTCGTGGAAACAAATCCATTGTATTTTACTGTGATATTAGTATTATCATTAGAGCCCGGAAGTTCAGGCATTTATTTATACCTACAATAGGCATGCAAAAAAAGGCATTTATTCTGGCTAAAGTAGGGGACAAAACACAGGACACATTAAAAAATCACCATTTAAAAGTAATTAGTTAAAAAAATAATTAAATGATTCACATTTTTATTTTACCTCTAAAGTTGTATGTTAGCACTCACGTGGAAGGAAACTACCTTTTCTTTGTAATCTTGATTGCACTTGACCCTCCGGTTGACAACCACAAATTTATTTTACTCACGACCCTGCCTCTACGAAATGCTATTGTGGACTCCCATTTGAATCTTGAAATGGTAGCAGTGAAAATGGAATCGTAGATTTCGTTCTTCACACTTGTGTAATTGCCAGAAGAGAAGAGAGAACGAAGGAACTGAGAAGGGTGTATCATGTAGACAGCTCTGTCTTCGAAATGGATGTGACATACAATGAGATTTCTCGTGATCGAACAAGTCTAGAAGCATCAATGAAAAATATCAAAAATCTTCACTGGGACCATTTTTTCTTTCCCTTTTATATTTTTAACACAACCTGACTCGTCTGCATCCACAGAAAGATAATACACGACCCTGTCTTCATATTGTCCAGGATAGCAGATTTATTTATTTTTATTTTACGTAAAAAAAAACAGTTAAAAAACTGCGTATGACGTGCTATGGGGAAAAGTGAATTGTATGCACATTTTCAAAATTCCCTACACTAATTTTTTTTTTTTTCCCAAATTTATTTATTTATTTTACGTCAAAAAACAGTTAAAAAACTGCATATGACGTGCTATATATGTTTCTAACTTGATAGACAGTGGTGCCAGAAGGGAAAAAGAGAAAATAATAATGAAAAAGGCAGGAAAGGTCATAAATTAGGAAGAAAAAGGTACAAATAAGGCAAAATGAAAATATACTAAAACAACTCCAGAAGTACAATTAAGTGATTCCTATAGTTTAAAGTCATAAAATCGTAACAATTATAGTAACACATTTTGCCAAACTTCAGGGCTTTAATTATCTTACATACTTTTCACCACTTTTTTACTAGTTCATTTTACATTTTTACCAGTTCAGTGATAAAATTTTAGTTTTTGGCTCAGTAAATTTTTGAAATTTATACATTAGCCTATATATTTTTTAGAATGTTCATTATGTACTGTCTATGAACTTTGCTTCATGTATTTTCTCATTTTTTTGCTTTTCAAGTTTTGGCTTATAAAAATTTAAATCATGATGGAAAGGACAAGATGTTACCATACAGTGGGTGACTCATGCTGAGTAAAGTTCTTTGGAGAAAGTCTGATTTACACAATGTAATATTAACAATAATTTGATATTGCTTTATTTATCTCATGTAGGCTTATTGTACAATATAAGACTGAGACAAAAATTATGAATCTTAAGAGGCCTGGAAATTATTTTAATATTTATATAATAAAAGAAAATTAATGAAATCGAATTTGGAAATATTGACAAACAAGAATTTGGATATGCAGAAGCTGAAAATATATCTTGAACATGGATTTGAATCTAAACGAATATTATTTCAATTTTCTTATTTTCATAAATTAAAATATCTTTAAGAATAAAACCATGTGTCAAGTTTTATGTTGTATCTTTTAACATGTTTGAAGGTATCTGCCTATTAGTTGAAATTTTTTGGGAAAAAAAAAAAAGGTTAAGAAATTTCACAGTTTTTGTAGTTGTAGATTGAGAATAACAGGAAAAACAACTTTATTTGAAAATAAAATAAAAACTAGATTTGCTACAACAGTACATACTTTGTCACATTGGAAACAGTCATTATAATATTCTGTAATATTGTAATACTGTTACATTATAATTCAAATATTAGTAATTTTATAATATTGTCTGCCGTAAAAACACTTCAGTTATAATGTAGTAATAAATTTGACCTAATGGCTGTCTGTTATTAACCTTGATACTTTATTAATTGGTCAAAAATTAAAATACAACAGCAATCTTTCTACGTTTCAATCAGCATTTATTTCAAAGCTACAGTGAAAGAGTGGCAACATGTTGAAAGGGGATATTTTTGCATCATCAGGCTTTTACATGTCATGAACTATAGAAAAACAGGGGAATATAGAAAATTATTATAAAAACAACTCACAATACACAGAGAAGAATGATCATCATTAACAGATCTAATCACGAGTCTAAAATCACATAATAAATACATGCATGTTGTTGTTATGATTTGATGAAACAGAGAATAAATAGTATCAAATTGAATCTTGGTAACATGGTAAAATCAGAAGGAATAAATTCCCTACAAGAAATTAAAAAAAGTATTAAAATTAAAAATTCACTTGTTTATACAATGTCTTATTAAAAGCAAACAAATCTGAAATAAACTTAAAATTAAATTTAAAAGAATGATTATGAAGCAAGGTAAGTGCACAGCAAGAGAAAGACCAGACTCGTGTAAAAACATCAATAAATTGAGAATAGGTGTTAGAAGATGACATCTAAGTGTCATTTGTCAACGACCTGGACGTGCCTTCTACGCAGAGAATATGGACAGGAATGGTTGGAGCTTGGATGCTTTACAGGAGGGGTAAGGGTCGAAGGCAGGGAAGGAGAAGGGGGAGCTGTAGTGCAAACTGTAGAGGTTCAACTTGTAAGGAAAAAGGGTTAATAATCATTTTTATAATAATTTTCTGTATTCCCGTGTCTTTCTATAGTTCAAGACATGTAAAAGCCTGATGATGAAAGAAAATCCTCTTTTGAAACATTGCCACTGGTTGATTGTATATTTGAAATAAATATTGATTGCAATGTAGAAAGATTACTGTTGTACTTTAATTTTGATTGTCTATAATTCTATGGAACCAATTGATAAAGTGTTTTGATAAAGAAATTTTGATAGAAAAATTGATAAAGAAGTTTGACTTCAGTTATAACTTGAAAAAGACCAAACCAACTCAAATGAAGCACCTGTAGTGCATACCTGCATTTATTTCAACAGACAGGAACAGTATTCATTTCTTACTTCTACAAATGAAACAAATATGAATAAATTTAACTGTTATAATATTCATAGTGTATTACAAAGAAAAGCAAGGATAATTTCACACAAGCTTCCCTTGATTACAGCACAGAGAGCTTCCAACTTTTGATTACCATAATCAACTCTTTTTAAGGTAAAATAAGTGTATTTTTTAGTTGTAAGTTAAATCTATTACTTTTCTTAAATCTCTTTCATAAGAATATTATCTCATCATCACATGCACATGTTCCAAATTCTTTAATGCAATCTGTAACACAATGAAACAGTGCAATTGTTATTGTAGTGTGTATTACAAATACTGCTTTCTAGCGTGCATGTAATAGGGATATATGTAAAATTTTATACAGAACATAAACACGGAGACATTGTAAAATTAATGTTAAATAAAGCCTTGTTATCGTGTCATTCATTTCGACCAGGGACAGTAAAAAGAATTCTAAGAATTTCAAACCTCCGTATCTCGATGTTGCCGCTTTGTAAACTGTCAGCATGTTGACAAACAAAGGTCGACAAATTCGAAGTGGAAATTTCTACTTGTTTTGCAATTTTTGAAAGTACATATTTAACCGATATGAAATCAGCACCATTTTCTTTACTGTTCTTTGCTACATATGTGGAAAAATTTGGAGCCATTTTTGAGAAAATAATTATTTAAAAAATGCCAATGTTTCATGCAAAAACTACTCATATTATCAAACAATGACCATATTTGAAGATCCTTTGATGAACAGATTTCATTTTTTTTTAAAATTGCATCTTCATTATCGTAGTCGTAATATCGTAATAAGTCCCCAAAATATGTTGAACTTTTGCAATTTTCGAAAATCCAAGAAACGCAACTAAAAAGCGATCTACACCATTTCTTTATGCATCTTTGCTTCAACAGAAGGGGAAAAATTGGAGCCATTTTTGAAAAAAATTTGAGGCTTTATTTAAAGCATGGTACCCTCGAAAATCAAAATATTCGTTTCAAATTCAGAAGCCATGACATCAGTCTGCTCGATCGGTGAATATCAATTTTGGTGAAAATCATTCTTACGGCTACTCAATTATTTGTTCTACCAGGGGGATAAATGTCCAGCATGGGCACCTAAGCTTTTCGCTTTTATCCTCCTCCTCCCCCCCCCCCTGCCGACACAGAAGTACACCGACAGGCTGGTATCCTCATCCCGCCGGAACGCATTTTGCTCTCACGGCAACTTCCCCATACAATGCCTGGGCTAGTACCATAATCCAAATTTCGCTACTCACATGCGCCGGGAATAAGTCCCTCCTCTTCAAGTCACTGCCAAGACGAAGCTGAGTCCATCAGGGGATCACCCGAACTAAGGCGGCTTGGGGCCCCCTTCCTGTCTCCTCGTTGCCTCTACCTTAAGACGGTCGCCAGGACCTAGGCTAGGGTGGGGGTCCGTGTTCCCCGTCTGGACTTCTATACGTGGGATCCGGAGCATTCATACGAATATCCTTGGCCCAATCCAGCCTACGAAGGCAAGCCCGGCAACACGGGGCTTAACATGTGCGTACTCACTGCCTCCACCTTGAAACTAACGACGTGAGTTGCACCGTGAAACTTAGGGTCCAGGTGATCGCCTACAACACTCCACCAAATCATGGACTCCATTTCCTCCCCTCCCCCGTGGGGCATCAGACGGATAGACATTTTGCCGTCTTTCAATAATTCGATGCAAAATCAAGAATCTACGAAACGTGAGTTGCGACTACATATCGTGTTCAGAGTTCTGACTACATAACGTGACCAACGCCCTCTGGAGAAACGTTGCCAACATGCGTCGCGCGTTGAAAGCTAGAAAATGCGTATCTTGACCTACCGTGTAGCTTGAGCGTCTTGCTTGAGCTGTGGACACAACACAAGTCGCCAAGACCGCTTGTGTGCCGTTTTGCATAAAGATGGAGTTATTATACAACCCGGTTAAGTGGACACGGGCGTCGACGCAGCGGACATCAGCGTTAGGTGACGCGCGTCAACGCAACGCTCGTGTGACTCAGCCCTTAGAGGTAGTAATTTACTAAATATAGAAGTAAGATTTATCCACTTTTTCATTACCAGAACACGGCATAAGAGTTACTACGTAACCGGTAGGCGACATAGCAATGAGTGGTGCTACATAACGACACAGTTTTCTCGTACTCATTAGTTTTCTCATTTTTTGATTCTGGACTAACTTTTCGGTTTTGCTTTACCTTTTTCCCAGCTGCCATCTATTACCACCTAAAGGACATTTCTTTCAGAATTTATCATTTTTTCGGCGAATAGTAGAACTGAAATATTGCTTCATGTACATTATAAAAGAGTACAACTTGGTCGTAATTGCAGATTTTTCTTTGAAACTTTTGTGACCGATTTTGGGGAAATGTCTTTTGAGACAATCTGAAAATTGCGCAACTTTTGAGATTTTGACAAACGTCATTGGAAATCAATTAAAGCACTTTTACTCACAAATGCAGTAATATATAAACAAAACCCTAATACAAATGTTAACAGTGTGAAAGAAAATTACATTTAAAAAAATACATTGGTGTAATTTATGAAAAGAAAAAAAATTCAAAGAGCACTTATGTCATGTTTGTTATTTAGTTCACTTAGCACAATCTGAATAAAAAAAAGAAAATATGGGCGGTTTTTTATTTTAGAAAATAGCATTTGAGCATTTCTGAAAATGCAATGTTTTGTGCATGCTTTGCTAGTAAAGTTTAAAATTTTCAAGAAAGTGTATAAAACTTCACACAAAGCACTTGTGCTCACAAATGCAGTAATGTATACATTATGTGGGTAATTTAAATATTAATGGCCTGAGAGGGATATCAAAAGTGTTACATTTTTGTGACATTTGCATAAGCAAAAGAATACAATAAAAATGTGTTTGTCATCTTATACAGATGCATGTGGCACTAGTCCTACAAACATTAAAAAAAAAAAATTGGAGCATTTTGAGAATATTTATTTTAATTTTTTTTAATATTGCCCTTATTTCACTTAAAGGTACAAAAACTACTAAAATGTTCAAAAAATGTGCATGACTTTAATTAAAGAGTTAATTGTGAGGAACAAATTTCTTTTGAAGAAAAAATTCTATCTTCAATATTGTTGTAGGAAGATGCCAAAAAAATTGAAACTTTTGTAATTTTTGAAAATTCACGTTAACACTGAAAATCTATGCCTTTTTTATAAGTGTTTATTTCTCTCTATTCTTACATGAAATTTACAGAAAATTTCTGGAGCCATTTTTGAGAAAATTTTCAAAATATCCCAGGGGCTTCATGAAAATTCGAAGAAAGGCTTTCAAGAATACAGAGCTTCGAGGTGGGCTAGATTGACCAGTTATTAAGTTTGGAAAGAATTCTACAAATAGTTTACATGCTAGTGTTCTTCACAGATGAACTGACATTCAGGGAAAAAAAACAACACTTTTTCGGTTTTAGGGGACCTCTGAACATGTGTTGCTATTGAAATCTCAAAATTAATTTTCCACATTTGATAACTTTCTCTAAACTACTTATATTACATCATTATATACATACATATACAAAAAATAGAAAATATAATTGCTCTTTGTAATTGGGGTTTGTAATTCATAATTAACAGAAACAATTCACTTGTACAACGGGAATTAGCCTGTGTTGTTATAAGGTATTTTTACAATCTTGAAAGTAGGGAGTCCCATAAATAATTTATCCACAGACAATTGACATAAACAATTCTTTATTTCAATTGTCTGTCTATAAATTATTTATGGGACTCCTTACCTTCAAGAGTGTAAGGCAAATAATATGATGAGACTCATGAAATAAAAAATTGTTTCTGTCAATTGTCTGCCCATAAATTATGTATGAGCCTCCTTACCTTCAATACTGTAAAAATAATAGAAACAATAGAATTCTATTTTTGGTCTCAAATGAAGAGATTGTTTCAAGTTGGTTCCAAAATTGTTTTCAATGGATGAAAAAACACTTTGACATGAAAGAGTTTGAGAAAAGAAAATTCATTGTTCAATGGAAAAGCGAAATAAAAACAAAAACCAGTGGTGCTAAAGAATGACACAGACTTTCTCATATTAGTTTTCGATTTTCTTTGGTCTGGGCTAGCTATTCTGACTTGCCACATACTCTTACCAACTGCCATCAAATCACCAAAAGTTTTTATTTTTTTCCTCAATTTTTTATTTCTGAATAGTAGAACTGAATCATTACTTTAAGAATATTAAAAAAGAGTAAAACCTTGTCCTAAATGGCAACTTCCAAGGAAAGATTTTAATCCATTTTAAAAAGAATGGCTTTTAAGCATTACTGTAAATGGGAAATTGAAGCTCTTTTTCACAGAAATTGTTTCAATTTTCTATAAACTTCATTTGAAACACTTCCACTCACAAGTGCAATAATGTATACTAACCGCTGGAAATGTGCATATTCACAGCGTAAGAGTTAAAAAAATTACATTTGCATATTAAAAAAACAAAAACAAAAAAACAACAGAAAAATTAATTTTATGTCATCTTAAACAGTGCACTGTACGAGATGTTTGAAGAAAAAATTTAGAGCTGTTTTTGAGAAAATGACGTTTAATGTTTTCTGAAGATGCAGAAATTTCAGCTCATTTTCACAGAAAAGTTTTGAGTTTTCGAGAAACTTTATAAAACATCATTTAAACATGTACTTGTAAACGCAAAAATGTGAAGAAATTGCTGCTAATGTAAATATTAATGACATTAGAGACAAATATAAAAAAAAAAAATTCTGTAAATTTTTAAAACAACAAAAGGAAAGAACAAAATATCATTGTGTCATCTCATAGCGTACATATAACACTATCCCTACCAAAAGTTTAAAGAAAAATTTGGAGCCGTTTTTGAGAAAATCTTGTTTTTGTGTTTTAAAATTGCACACAATATTGTGAAAACTACTTTTTTTTTTTTTTTAATGTACATGATCTTAATGAAAACAAATTTCATTTGAAGGAAAAATCTCTCTTCAATATTATAGTGGTGGAAACTTGCCGAAAAAGAATCATACTTTTGCAATTTTTGAAAATTCAGAGTTAACAGTGAAAAATAGACCTATGCGACAGTTTTGTGTACTTCATTCTATTCTTACAAAAAATTTAAAGAAAAAATTTGGAACCATTTTTGACAAAATTTTGAAAATATCATGGTGTAAGGCAAATAATATGATGAGACTCATGAAATAAAGAATTGTTTCTGTAAGTTTTCTGTCCATAAATTATTTATGAGCTAGTACTCCCAAAAATTAATGAATGTTTTTCAAAATTACAGAGCTTTGATTCAGGCCAAATTAACGGGTTTATTCAGCTTGGAAAAAAATTGTGCCCATAGTTTAGGCGCTAGTGTTGTTCACATATACCAGATGAACGAACAGACGCTTTGAAGAAAAATATAAACCTTTTTTTGGTATCAGGGGACCTCAAAACATGTATTTCCGTTGAAATCTCAAGACCGATTTCCTGCAGCTTTACATAATTTTCTCTATATTATGTATATACGTACGTATACGAGAAAGTAAATAGTGGTGCTACAGAATGGCACATACTTTCTCGTAGTTAAGTTTTCTAATTTCTATGGTGTGAACTAGCTTTAAGGTCATCCCCATTCTCTTGCCAGCTGCCATCTATTGCTAGCCAAAGTCACATTTTTATTTTAAAATATTATTTCTCAGTTTTTCGGTTTTATAATAAAAGAATGGAAATATTACTTTTTAGAATATTAAAGAAGAGTAAAACCTTGTTACAAATGGAAATTTTCAATGAAAAATTTGGAGCCATTTTTAAGAAAATGGTGCTTAAGTGTTACCGAAATGTGAAATTGAATCTCTTTTTCACAGAAAATTTGATGTTTTCGAAAATCTTAATTTAAAGTCATTTGAATGTAATGGTAATCGCAAATGTAATAGTATCTGCAGATCGCTGGTAATGTACATTACAACACTATGAGAAATATTTGAAAAATCTGACTAGCAATACCCGCTGGAAAAAAATTGAAGAAAAAAATTTGAAACCATTTTTGAGGAAATGGCGTTTAAGCATTTCTGAAAATGTGGAATTTTGAGCTTATTTTCAAAGAAAACTATTGGGTTCGTGAAACTTTATATGACACCGTTTAAAAAACATGTATTCATAAATACAATAATGTTAAGAAATCGCCGCTAATGTCAATATCATGAGAGACAAGTCAAAAAATTATATTTTTGAATTTTTGAAAAAGCGAAAGAATGGAGCAAAATCACATTTATGTCATCCCATAGGGAACATTAAGCACTGTGCTTACCAAAAGTGTAAAGAAAAAATTTGAAGCGGTTTTTTAGAAAATCTGTTTTTTTTAGAATTTCACACATTGCACGCAATACTGCACGAAAACTACTAAAATTTTTAAAAAAATGTACATGACAATGAAAGAAAGAAAGAAGGACAACATATTTCATTTGAAGGCTTGCTCGTGGCACATAGTGAAGTCGCTAGCCTTTCACCACTGGGGTCCGGGTTCAATTCCTGTCGAATCTCAAGTGAAATTACAATTACAATTGAAGGGCTTGGGATAGTAACAAAATAAGGCTCTGCAACCCTTCAATATTGTATACTTCATTACCAATTACAGGCATCATCTATGAGCTATTCAGAGAGAACTTGCCACACAATGCCTGTTGCTTTCTTGTTCCCCAACCTCAACAGAGGATAATTTCAAACAAGATTTCTATTTTCTTTTAACAAAACCAATAAGAGAGTGTTTAGTTGACAGGTAATTAATATAAATTGATTTAATTTTTGTGTTTAACAAAATCATCATCTCAATGTTTTTCTAACACAAAATTTTGATAATACTACAATCAAAGATTTTTTCATTGCTTTAGGGAGTAAAATATTTGTTTGTTCTTTTTTTCCATAAATTTTAAACTGCATATTTTTAAAATTTTTACTGAGAGCAATTTTAGCCATTTCTATTGCATGGAGAAAATGAGGCCTCTATCATAGCATTGTGATTATAATAAATTAACATCCTGGTAATAAACTAGAAATATTATTTCTGTTGCTTCAATTCTTTTACTTAGAACTTTATGAGAACATTGAAAAGTCTAATCCAGATCATAATATAAGTCTGATAAAATTAGGGTCTTGTTTATTCTGTAATTCCAAGAGGCTGTTGAAATTTAATCAAATTTACTTCCTAGTTACATGTAAAACTGCAATCGAAGTAAGTAGTTGAAGTTGGAATGTTTTTCAATGAAGTAAAGAGTTGTTTACTTCAATCTTCTGGTAAATTAGATATATTTAAAAGACTTACCTTAGTATTTGAAATTTGTTTAACAAATATGTAGTCTTCAGTGTAAAATGTATCTTCCTGCAATTATTAGAACATTTTTTGTGTCTCCCTCTTTAAAATAAATGAGCAATGCTATGTTGATGTCTAAATAATAGTAAATAGGGCCCAGATAATTATATTTAATTACATGTTTTCCTATAGCAACTCTGTCTAGTCACATCAACATCTAGTATTCACGTTTCTATTGTTTAGTGCCTAAAAACGTTGACTTTTTAGTACATATTTACATATGTTATAACATATTTACATATGTTACCTGAAAGTACATGCATTTGCATACTTTACTAAACAATAGATATTTTTATATATTTCTGAGTATTTCCATTTTCCTGCAATTTTTTGTATAATTCTTTGTATGATCCTTTATGTTTCTGAAAGGGAAATGCTCAGACTAACAATTCTGCATTTTCAAACACATGGTTTTCTGCAGCCTTCTCTCTAAAATGGTGCCATTGCATCGTGTTCAAATGAGTCTGTCGAAATACAGGTGATGTCGCAAAACAAGAAGGCCATGTGTCCATGCAATCTATAGCTTCCAGTGTGTTAGTTTTCAGGTTGAGTATTGCAGAGAACAACGGAATTCCCCAGGATTCAGAACAATTTGTGCTATTAGTGTAGTGTTATGTGGGGATAAATCCATTACGCAGGATATTGAATAGTCGCTGTAAGATCTGTGCCAGTGTAAATATGCACCAGTGACTTTGTGCATTGTGGAACACTCTTTTAGTCAGTACACGACCCTCTTATGAGATAATAGGAGAATTTTCATTTGGGAGAGTTCAAAACAATTATTTGTTTGTTAATTTTATGGAGATCATTGTAAATAACAGAATTGTGTTCTGTATTAGGTTTAACTTTGGTCTTTATATTAAGTCTACAGAACAATATATAAAAGTATTTTGAAAGTATATTATAACAGAATTGGTATAATTAATGTGTAACAATTTTTTACTTTTTAGTACATATTATTCTGTATTATAATACATATATTACATATTTTCCTAATTTTTAATACATAATTATCTGGGCCTTACTAGTAAATATTCATCAATTTATTAGTAAAGGAACCAGATGAAAATGATGAAGGGTGTTCAGATTTTATTAAACATAGAGAATGCATAATTTAATCATTTAATATTAATTCTATCTTATTTAAGTCTGTCTTCCTCTTCTTCATGTTTTTTTTCCATTGTATCTTGGCATACATCAACCCTTCCATACAAAATTAGTAGTCTCTTATTGTTACCAAGTATACGCAGGTCTCAGTATGCTGAGATGATCTTCACCATTCATTTGGACAATTTTGTGGAAGTATTTACACAATTTTGTTGAAACAAGTTTTTATTAAAAATGCATAATGTACATGAATGAAATATTTTCATTAATACCCTTACAAAACCCTTAACCAAACTAAAAAGCTTATAATAAGTACAAAACAAAAAAAATTGTAGAAATCCTTACAACACAGGGATAAAACTTTACAATAAGCTACCTTACACCATAAAACAGTTAACAGATGCCAAATTTAAGAAGCATCTTAAAAAAATATAATAAAAAAAAATTGTATTCTTTGGATGAGCTATAAACCAGACACTGTTTCCCCTGTTGATACTCAATTCAGTTGGCATAATGAAAACAATGACAATTGACAATTAAAGTATTACAATTATTTTTCTTCATTTTTAATTTGTTATATTATGTAAAAAAAGTAATTATTCTTAATTATTAAGAATATATTATTTCATGTAATTGTTATGTAGGCCTAAAGTATTAATTGTGTAATTCTGACTATAGTTTCAATTTGTTACGACTATCAAATGACCAATGATAATAATAATGATAATAATAATAATAATAATAATAATAATAATAATAATAATAATAATAATTATTATTATTATTATTATTATTATTATTATTATTATTGTTGTTGTTGTTGTTGTTGTTGTTGTTGTTGTTGTTGCTAGAAGAAGATATTAGAATTCTCCCTATTCTTAGAAAATACTTCATGAAAAAAAGATAAAGAAATTCTCCAGTCTTTTGCATACTAATATCTCTCTTTTTAAATTCTGGTAGTATTCCTTTGTTATATAAAACAATTTGTTGCCATTCATTTGCCAGAAAAGTTTTACATTTTTGCTAGGGTACTTCAGAAAATTTAATATTCATTTTAAAAAAAATGTGCCCATCTTCAAATCATTATTAACTCATTACTTATCTTAGTTTTTCTGCTATTTATTTACTGGCAGGTAACTGTTGATAGAAAATTTTAGGTATTACTACCAATTTTGCTGAAATAATATTACAAGCATTTTACTCATTTACAACTCTGAAGTAATTTAACATTGCAAATAAACGTGATCAATTTCTTACAGAAATCCCTAAAAATTGTTACCTGCCCCATTTTTATAATCTTACATCCCACTATTTTCGAAAAAATTTAAGAGAAATGTGAAACCATTTTTGAGAATATCCTTTAAAGATTGCCTTTTTTCAAGGATAATTTCGAGAAAAATACTCAAATATTGAGAACAATAAAAGCATAGTCAAGTCGACTTATTACCAACTGGCTCGTTGGTCTAGGGGTATGATTCTCGCTTCGGGTGCGAGAGGTCCCGGGTTCAATTCCCGGACGAGCCCATCGTTTTACTGTGTAACGCTCAGTCTTCAGAACACTTCCCACCCAAACCAAGAATCCTGTCGATACCAGGAAGCCGACGTAGTACTCGTACATGGTCCACAACAGAGTATCTTCATCTCTTGCTCTCACCAGCAGGAACGTGATCAATTTGAGCAATGGTGACTCGTGTGTAGGTTGCACGAATGCACAAGCTCAGATAATCGAAAAATATTTTATAATAAGTGAGGAATATACATTCCTGTTTCAGTGGCATTCAGTATTGAAGATATTGCAGCAATATCGATATCTATGAAATCATTTTGAACCAACGAGCGCTCTTTCCAGCGTCTGGTGCTTTCACAGGCCTTGCGCCATGTCACGTTCTTGGCTCTATTGCTGCATTTACTCTGGTTGAACGGGGCCTTCGGTTGCACAACCAGAGGATGGGGATCTTGTCGCCGAGCGTTGCGCGGTGTCCACGGGGAATGTCGATTTTCTGTCTTCGACTGACACTAGCTCTAAGTTAATTTTATGGATTTCGCGTATTATTAAAAGGACACAAGTTCAGTCAGTTATTTACGATATTGAATGCATTATTTATGTTTGGAGAATTTGTTGTCATGTAATATTAGGTTTGTTGATTCAAAATGTACACTTGACTTCTGTCGAGTGAAGTTGGCCATTCTGGAAGGAAGTCTCTTTCTATCTCTCACGGTAGATGCATATTGTCGGCTGCAGTTACAGTATGAGAGCGCAGCAGCTATGGTTTCTGAAGCCCATTTTAGTCAATTGTGCCTTATTGTACGAGGCGCATTCCATCAGGCCTGCTCTTCCGCCTGACTACGCAAATTTCGCTACTCTCCGTTCACCGTCTAACAGTATCATTCGGGCGGCGAAACAGGCAATTTGAAATTTTGCTCGAGGGATTCCTTTCGTTTTATAGACATGAGAATCTTTTACATAGTGTAAATCTACCTCAGACATCCGGCTTTACTTCCCCTCCCAAGGCAAGCGAACGATGGAATTTGTCGCCCTTAAAAAACAACGGCTTTAATTGGATTCGAACCCACGAACTTCATTATAAAAGTCACGTCAACTGCTTCGGTCATTAGTCCCGTAAGTGTAGTGCATGTTTGTTCTCGGGAGATGGCGGTGATCTTTCCCCGCTGGATGGCGAGATCCGGCGCTGACCTACCGTCGGCTAGTGGGGTTTCTCCCTAACCAGGACTCTCCCACCAGCGAGGCACCGCCCCAGCCGGGACAAGCTCTAAGCTCCCGACCGGTCTCCCAGAATGTGGTAGTGTAGTGCATGTTAGTGCAAGTGTGTGTGTAAAGGGAGAGAATATGACAAGGAAGAGGAAGGACAGATCGCGCGCGGTGCGTGGCCCGTTTGATAGGGTACTGCTCCGGCATTCGCCTGGTGTTGATCGTAGAAACCACGGAAAACTACCGATCAGAGCAGCCGGCCGCTAGAATTCTCCTCCAGACAGCGACTGAATGAGACAGCTGGGCGTTCACAACACGGAACGGGAGCGCAGCGAGCTGGGATCGTCGGTCTGGCGGAGTCGACTGTATTTCCTCAGCCGACTTATAGAACGATTTTCCTAAGGATGAGCCAAAGTGACAGTTCGCGAAAACAATTGAATATCACATGTATTTCAGAGAAGTATTCCTCCGCCGCAACAGCTGTTCAGTCCCTTCGTAAA
The DNA here is from genome assembly GCA_964035755.1 of Teleogryllus oceanicus. NCBI lineage: Eukaryota > Metazoa > Arthropoda > Insecta > Orthoptera > Gryllidae > Teleogryllus > Teleogryllus oceanicus. The sequence goes on along the minus strand of CAXIVR010000002.1, from coordinate 237,675,049 downwards.
GTGTTTGGTTATGGCTCCTGAGAAGACATCACAATCCAGAAGTCTAAGAGTTTCGCTGATATATATGCACGTACGCGAGTCCGGGAAATAATTAAATTTAATTACATATGTGGAAACATGCTCTCACAACCAGTAAAAGAAAACTGCCACGAAGGAAAAAATAGAAAGCTCTCAATCACAGCTCGCCACACAACTGCACAGAGGCCGGAACGCATCTCGTATTCAAGTCTCGGTTTTAAAATAAACATAATATTTATCACACAAAAAGTAAATTCAATGTAATATACAAAGGAAAAAAGAATTTTTACAGAAGAGCACATAACACTGCACTTCCTAATTTCAATTTTTTCTCGCGGCGCACTATATTTTTGTCGGACGAGGACGTCACGAAAAGAAGCGTTGAAGCCATTTACAAGTTAGCCAACTGCAAACGAACAAATGCAGGAAGGGAGTCCATTGGGCTCAAGGGCACGACGACCACAGAATCTTCACTTATGTTGCCAGCACTAGCTGTCACTTTGGCTTATCCTTAGGAAAATCGCTCTATACCAAGGCGCCGATCCACGAGCGGTTTAACCGGAAAAGGAGGCGCCTCTCCCTCTAAACCTCTCCTCTCCGTGCTGGTGGAGGACACTGTCAGGCACTTGAGGCGGCTTGGAAGAAAAGGAACTCAATGGTATGTGACTTCAAAGACATTTATGTAATCATCATTCTCAAGAAGCAAGAATAATAGTAGTGTGTAGTTGTAGAAGTTAGTAAATGGTTCATCAACCAAGCACGTTGCGAATTTCGGCCTAATTTATATCTAAATTCTCTTTAGTGTAGAAAATGTTTACCAGTCAAAAATTATTTCTTTTTAATTACCACCTGACAAATTCAGTGAAAATTATACCCTGCATGTGCAAATGAAGGTTCCAATTAAGAAGTATGTAATAATTAGAGCATGCACACCAGAGAGCGTACAGCCGTTAACGCGTTAGCATTGTTAATTGCAGGAGTGTCGAAGGCAGTGTCGAAGGAAGTTGAGGGAACGAACTCGCAGACCCGATGGTGATTTCTCGCTACTGTCGCAAGTTGACGGGGCGGATACCATCACAATAGTTTCGAAAATTTCAAATGTTGAAAATTTTTTCAGCATCTTCGTACAACTACAATGAAGATAGCATACTATTTTCCTCCGTAACATATGTTGTTCAAAGAAGGTCATGTATAATTTTTCGAAAATATGAGTAGTTTTCGCGTAATTTTGGGAGAAATATAGACAATTTTTAAACATAAAAGGGAGAAATATAGACAAATATAGTGTGGCGGCACTTTCGAATCGACGGAATTATTGAAATGTGATTATGACATTTTGAGAAACAACGGTCACTGAATGCAGCCTTTGTAAGACGCCACTCGTCCGGGGGACTTCCCTTCTCAGCGACCCGCGAAAAATTTACGACAGGCAGCTGTCTGCCTGGCCCTCGGCGCACCCTCGCCACCCCGGCGCCAGGGGCGTCCTATAAATAAAACCCCCTGACCTGCGCTCGTCCCAGAGAGAGGGTGCCTCTTAGCCGATGTTTATCATTAGAAATAACTTTCAAAATTACGAACTCTGACAGATTCCTCACACGTGCACGCACCCAGCGTGAGAGAGAGACAGAACATTTTAATCTTGTGGAAATTTCCAGAGATCCTCGCGTGGTGATTGGGCGAGAGAAATTTAGAACGTAGTATACTTTGGCCAATTAGAATTATAGGAACATTGGGAGGGAGCGTTTTTCTTAAGAAGGGGTAACTCGGGGAGGGGGGAGGCGAGCTCTGCGGCGCTGCGCGAAGACGCGAACAAGGAGATTGGAAAAAGACGTCAAAGTGTTAGGACGTAGATATTGTGATAGAAAAGAGCACCACGGGTCGCGAAGTGGACCGGTGTTCTATTTTTTTAAATTTATTTTACGTCAAAAAAAAACAGTTAAAAACTGCGTATGACGTGCTATGGGGAAAAGTGAATTGTGTGCACATTTTCAAAATTCTGTGATCCCTACACTAAGTCATATACTACTTAAATTTTGAATTTTTGAAAGGGAGAAAAACAACAAAAACTCCCATGTAATAAAATCTATTTTCAAGGATAAACAAGCAATAAATTTTGAATTTTGAAAGGGAAAAAAACAAAAAAACTCCCATGTAATAAAATCTATTTTCAAAGATAAATAAGCAATAAATTTTGGCTCTTATGGATCAGGGAAACTGGACGAAAAACCTGATCGAGATGGGGGTCATTGACCCGGAAGCTGTAGTACAATAGTTGTTACAGGTTGTTTATACTCATTTATACAGTCCAAATGGTAAATAATGCATTATGTATCATTGTTAAAATTAATGTTCCTTTTCTTGTGATGCTCGGTGTAGTCTCTAATTGTATAGGAACAGTTATGCAGCAGAAACGATTTCACTTGGGATTTAAACTTTTCTATTGAATTTAATCGTTTAATGTCATCTGGCAAAGTGTTGTAAAATAATGTACATGTATTGTATGTGAATTTTTTGTAATGAGCTGTTGATACTGTCACCTGATGAATATGATTTCTACGTCGAGTGTTATAGTAATAGACTTCGGCATTTTTTGAAAATATTTTACCGCCCTTGAGCAAGTCATTTTTTACAAAAACCACTGATTCTGGGAATGGGGCTGACCGCCGAGGCGATTGCTGTGCGTAAGATTGCTTAAGGGACAGTAGCAGATCTTATCCAACCGCGGTGAACAACTGTGAGCGTTCACGAACATTAATCCGACGTAATCGCGAAGCGTTACACATTTGTGTATCGGGGCCAGTCACCCACATGTGTTTGCGGCCCTCTGCTTCTATCTGGACCGGGCCAATATGTCACGCGAGGTATCTCGTGAATGAGCGGAGGAGACGGTCGACTCAAGACGGCGGGGCTACCATTGACCTGCCAGCCTGCCCAGGAAACTTCGCCCCCATCAGCTGTCACCAGACGCCCTAGAGAGGGGCCATTGACCTGCCTGCCGGCCCTTCCAGCAGCCTGCGAGAGATGAACTCGCAATCACTATATTGTGTATGCCCTAGACCCACGCAATTGGGTACATAACCAAGAAATTGCTCTTCAAGCAGACTTGTAACATTTTTTAATTTTTTTATTTGTGTTAATGTCAGCGAGGCCGCGCATGGCCCAAATTATGTTTAATTTTAAGAATTTAACAAGTTGAGCTCAACGGGTAGGGTGATAGTCATTTCTTCACCCAGTTTCTTTTTTTGTCATGTAACCTCCCTGGTTTTGGACCAGAAATAAACCTATCGTTAAATTCTGAATTATTATTGCAACATCCTTCATCCTCCACGCATTCTCAACTTATAGAACTTGATGGCGCCCAACCGATCGAGCTCTGCCGGGCCCGTCGAACGTTCGAGAAAACGTCTGCCGGCGACAATAGAAATATAGACAATTTTTAAACAATGATTTTGCAAAAAAGGCTTCACATTTTGTCTTTAATTTTTTTCCTTGTACGTAACAAAGGAAGCGAAAATTAATTAGTGCTGGTTCCATTTTCGGTGAACTCTATTTTTGTTTTTTAACTTGTAAAATAATTAACATAGGAAAAGTACAATATTGATGATGTAGATTTTTGTAAACAAAATTTGTTCTAAAAAATCCGATCATTAAATCAAATCAAGTCTTTTTTTTTTTCAAAAAGAATAGTTTTCGCGTAATTTGTGCTTGGAGTTAATGCAATTTATAAAAAAAACGTTTTTCTGGATAACGCCTAAACTTACGCAAGTCTAATTTTGATTGGCGAAGAAATGCGCATGTCTCATTTTCGTTGAACTCTCTGAATTTTCGAAAATTCCGAAAGTTAATAAGGCGAGAGAGTACGTGCTGTTGTGGTACCACTAGTGTACTTTCTCGCCTTGCTATATTTACGTTGTAATTACGAACATTTTGTAATATAGTGGCGGAAATTGAAATTTTATTCAGGAAAAAGTCGTGTTGTCGTCCTGGTGAGAAAAGGTGGATGTTTTATCTTGCTCCTAAATACTTAGTAAATTACTTCCTCTAACACGTTTTGAAGTCAGAATCCACGTTTGGTGAGCCCTTAATACCTAAAAATCGACTGACGGCAAACAGGGGTCTTTAGTAATTGCTAGGGCCTAAACCGTTTACGCAATTTTCTCCCAAATTGGTATTCCTCGATAGCACTCAAGGCTCTGAGAGTTCGAAACGGTTACTGCGATCTTTGAGTGTACTTTATATGAAGCCTCAACATTTTCAAAAATTTCTCAAATATGACCCTAAACTGTTTCATTTAACTTTTTTTCTAGAAGAGAATAAAGAATAGTGCTGGTCTCATTATGCTTGAAATCTGTGAACGAACGAAAGTCGTAAAGGCTGAAAATTCTTCCGGCTTCAGACTAAAAGTACAATATGAAAGTCAGAGATTTTTCCGTAATTAAAAATGTTCTATCAATTTACATCTTGAAATAAGGTAATTTAGTTCAATATTTCAAAATGTGAGACATTTTCGCGTAAATTTGCTTGAAGCATATGCAATTTTTAAACAATTATTTTCTCAAAAACTGTTCCAAATGTGTTCCTCGATTTCAAAAGAACAGTAAAAATATTGGTGCTGGTCCTTTTTTCAGCAATCTTGCTATATTTTTGAAAATTTGCCAAAAATAACATTGCAAGAGGTACACTGTTGGGAGAAGTGCCCTCAAAACGTGATTTGTATTAGTTTGTAATTTTAACAATAGCCTCTTGTGTGTTTTTATTTGCTACATTTTTTATGTTTTATCAATAAACTCTCTTGAATATGAAATGATTTTACAATAATTATTCAAACTGCGAACTTATTGGTGTGTGACTTTCAATAACTCAATGGAATCATGAATCACAGTCTATGTATCAATAGATATACGTACACTGTGGTAACATGTATACTGCGATAATATACTACATATGAGAGCCAAAATTATTAATATTTTGATATCAAGTACCCAGAATGTGAGTTTTTTCTGTCGAAAAATCATCACATTTTTCTGAAACAATATAAAACTTTCTTTGCACTACGTATGTAGTACGTAGCAGGCGAGAAATTCAAAATAAAACGATTTAGTAATATTGGTATCATTCTCCAATTGATAAAGAATTTCCTGAACGCGCTGAATCGGAAGTAGGCAAAGAAAGCAACTTTTTCAGAGATATTTTCTGATAAAAATGTTTTTGAATGCACACTTACAGACAGAATTACAAGCACGTGCACCAATAATCGAGAAAAGGTAAATGAATTTCGCACTAGCCAAGTATACGTACTTTATTCATGTAGATAAGGTTTCTCTGTAATTTTCTTTAACTTTCCTTGAGTGAATTACAAGCATTGTGAAAAATGTTTCAATCAAATCAGCTACCCAGCACTTTTGATTGATTTTCGACCTTTCATAGACTTTTTCTTTTCCTTCGGGTCGGGTTGATCCGTGTCCAAACTGTCTCTCGCCTGTGGTGGGCCGTTGCGTAAGCGGCTGAAAGTAAATCAACAAGGAAAGGCATCAGGCAACAAGGAAGCCTACGATATCATCTAAGGAAAGGCAATTACTCATCTGTCATATCTCTACAGAATGTCTCAGAATACATGTTACAAACTCCTAGGTCATTTAGGGAGATCGAAAACGGTTACTATTTGCCAATGAACTTGGGAAACATTATGTAATAATGTGGGATTCACGTGTGACATTTCCCCTGATTTAATTTTTAGGCAACTCCTTGTGCACAGACGCCCGGCAGGCCATGTTCCAGCGTAGTCAAGGGGTCGCCCACAAATTATGTAACGCTAAAGAGGGGTTAGGGGTTTGAGGCTACGTTACGGTGCGTTAGGTAGGGGCAGGAAATCATAGTTTAGTGTTACGTATTGCTGACATATATTATTAAAATATTTCTAATAATAATTCGGTTTATTCAGTGTTATACTAAAACATTAATACATGAACAAATTAAATTTAAATTATAATAAATTTAAAAAAGTTATGAGGTATAAATTGTTAGAAAAAATTGAAATATTTTTTCGTCAATGCTATAGATCGAATCTGATAAATTACGAAGAAAATATTCAAAACTGATCTATAGTACATTCTAGAATCTATGTAAATTGGCGCAGGAGATTCGGAGACCATGCGTCATTCACTACGGCGTGTGCACGGCTTGTCAGAAATTTTCTCGCTTACACGTCCTTATTTCATTCAAAAACTGTCTACACTCTTATTGTGATGTGCATTTCGGACCGCCAACTAATTCTCACTTTGATAATCATAAATTTTAATGTATAACAGAAATACAATTAATACAGCTCGTTTTTCTGGTTTATAATTGATTTTTACTTATTATTAGGGGGGGTCTTGTCGCAAGCATTACGTAATTATTACAGAGAGGTTCAAAAGTGCGTCACAGAGGGGAGAGGGGTTTTTCAAAATACTCAAATTTGTGTTACGTAATTTATGGGCGGCCCCCAATGAGATTTCATGCGTTCCTTGTTGATGCCGGTCGAACCGGGCAGAGGGGCCGGAAGTAGGGATGTGCTCTTAACAGCTAAACTGTCATTTCTTAACCGTTAACGTTTCGTAATTGTTACGCGAAATAACAGTTATTTCGTTTATCCTGTCATTGGCAGTTATCTGTTGAAATGCAAAGAACTGCAACCTACTGGGTCTAATCCGAACTACTACAAGCTTTTGTGGTAACCATTTTGTACGATAACAGCTTCACTGCAGCTAAACAAGCATGATTTGCCGGTGTTCAAATTATATTCATTAATACATAATTCGTCATTATTACACACCATGTGCCACAATAGTTTTATATTTTATTGTATACACTACAACAAGGTATTTGTCCTTTTAATTAAGTCCGTCCAATATGTTAATTTATTTCTGTCCCATTGCTGCTTATGTGAGATCAACTAATATTTCCCTAGGTCCGATAAAATAAAATGAGTTACGGTCAAATAACTCTCATTATATTACTTGATATTCGACAGTCATTAACACTTTAGCTATAGGTAAGCAAAAACACTGTTTCTCCTCATTATATTTGGCATTCGTCACTTCACTATGCACAAGTAGCGTATTTGAAAGAATATTTGCAATCTGAACCCGAATCACTTTCATTTTAGTAATATTCTATATTCTATACACATTCGCTACACATTATACGAATTACTATTCTTCCTTGGCAGTTCATCCAGTCTCGTTCATATCAACAGCTTCTCTGTCCAAACATGTTAAGGAAAGTAGTACAAGGAAGCGCCGTGTAGCTGCACTAGCTTTACGGTACTATCAACATTATTCGTTTTGCTCTTAGCAGTCTCTACAGCTTTAACTCTTAGCAGTCGGTCATTTAGGTTGCTGGTCATGGACCTGTTATTTTTCAACTGTTATTAATAACAGCTATTACGAGTAAGCTGTTTTTGTAATAACAGCTATTGAAGAAAAGCTGTTAAGCCCATCTCTAGCCGGAAGTGGTACGATCTAACGGAGTAGAAGGAGAGGTGGCGGTGGTCTTCCCTCGCTGGATGGCCAGATCCGGCGCCGACCTGCCGTCAGTTAACGGGGGTTCCCTCAACCAGGTATCTCCCACCAGCGGGGCAGCGCCCCAGCCGGGACAAGCTCTAAGTCCCCGACCTGTCTCCCGGCAGTAGTGTACTGAATGTTAGTGTAAGTGACCATTGTCTGATAAAAATATAATTTTAAATATTTTAAGATTTCCTTTAGCGGGTGGAACTTGAAAAAAGAACAAGAGCCAAGAATGTATGAAAGTTATCGAGGGTTGAACTTGTAATATTGGAGAGAGATGAGCTTTAGACCGTGTACCGTACACATCGTACGGGAGAGGTTATTGTAAATGATAGATGCGGAACTTGGTGGAATTTTACGGGAAATAATTGAGCAGTGAAGACTTATATTTTATGTGTATAATTCTATTTGGAAATTTTGAATAATTCTGGCACCGGGAGTGCGCAAATCGGACTTGAAGAACATACGGTCGTGTGAGCTCGAGACATATCTTGTAGTTCAGTGGATGAACTTTATACTTTTATCGCGTTAAAAGTTGGAGGAATTAATTAGAAGAAATAGATTTTCATGTATCGTGGTTCAAGTAAAACGTGACAGTCTTGGAGTTAGTGCCCATCCGTGGCAAATAATAGGGAAGTAAGTGAAACAATTTATAAGTTGAGGAGGACATCGACCCGGCAGCGGAGAGTTGAGGAGAACAAGATACAAGAGAGAAGATTAGTCGGAGCGGATTCTTCCTGGCCTCATCGTCCAAGAGCGCATGGATATCTAAAATAGTAAGAATAATAGCGCTATAGACAATTTTTACGATTGGTCATGACCAAAGTGACATTTCATGTTAAAAAGAATTAATCGATGAATAAACTTATAACGTTCTCTTTCTGAAAAAGAAGAGCTGATTATCATTTCTTTAGCATCTTGTGCAATCCACAGATTAATAATTTCTTTCCAGAAACAAATTTCGGATTCCTCGCTTCTTCCGTATGGAGAGCGGATCGAATCATCGTTTGCTAGGAAGAAGGTAAGTACCGGCGACGATTATTTACGTAAGTACGTATTACATCCATTTGATTTAGATCGCTCTGTAGAGCAGCCTCGATAAACTCAGTTTTATTTGAAAGGGATTGAACATTATGGTGAAGAATGTTTATTTTTTGCAAGTACCTACACGAATGTTTTTCTGCTGCATCTGACTGTAGTTGCTATATATTTACTCCACGTTTACCTCGAGTGCGTGGTCGAAGGTTGTAGTGTGTCCCGGCAGTAACAGGTTGTGAAGAAAATGGGGCATCAGGTGTAGATGAATTGGTAGTGGGAATGGGAGAAACGGGAGTAGGTTCAGAGGAAGAGGCAACTGGGTTCGAAATGAAGGTGGGGGGTGGAGAACGTAAGGAAGGTGAAAGGGATGCAAGGAAGCAAAGAACAGTGAAAGTAAAGCAAAGAACATCCATTTGATTTAGATCGCTCAGTAGAGCAGCCTCGATAAACTCCGTTTTATTTGAAAGGGATTGAACATTATGGTGAAGAATGTTTATTTTTTGCAAGTACCTACACGAATGTTTTTCTGCTGCATCTGACTGTAGTTGCTATATATTTACTCCACTTTTACCTCGAGTGCGTGGTCGAAGGTTGTAGTGTGTCCCGGCAGTGACAGGTTGTGAGGAAAATGGGGCATCAGGTGTAGATGAATTGGTAGTGGGAATGGGAGAAACGGGAGTAGGTTCAGAGGAAGAGGCAACTGGGTTCGAAATGAAGGTGGGGGTGGAGAACGTAAGGAAGGTGAAAGGGATGGATTGTTAGCAGGAGACTGCGTAGGACTGGAGTTGATGTATTGTGCAAGCTTGTTACCGACTGCATGTTTTCCAGCAAGGTTCATGTGAAGACCATGCCGGGTGAAGTGTTTTGCTGAGAGGGAAATTAATTTCAAAAAGTGTGACATTTGTTTCTCTCAGTTGCAGTTTTAATTGTTGGTTTGCGTGCTTAATCTCGCTGCATAGTGTTGGTCTGTTGTACCAGAAGGGCAGAATCGAGACTACAATGTTAGTATTTTGGGTGGCACATTATAATTTGTTTACATGTTGTTCAGGTGTAAAGTTACCGCCCAACTTAATCTCATTCTGCCCTCCAATGATAATGACTGTGTCCTGATTGGTCAGTGCTTCGTGCGGGTGTCCAACTCTGCAGTCACATCTGCAAACCTCCCGTTAGGTTTAAAAATAGATGAGACTGAGAAATTGGAGGGTAACTTCCTACTGGGAATGGAGGAAAGATGGCGGTCATGACTGTCAGCTAAAATAAGTACCTGTTTTTTAGGCTCATTAGGAATGTCTTTGTTTTCAAGTGAACTAGGATGCGCAGCTTTACATAATGATGAGTGTATTTTGAATGCCATATCAGATTATTGAGGGAGTTCGTATGTTGAACACATTGTACTTACGTTATAATCGGGTCAGGATATGAATAGACGATTCTTAACACGTCTTCCATTAAATCTGTCCCCGGGGTAATAGGTATATAAATAACCTTCAGTAGACCTCCGCATTCTAATAAAGCATTTTTCGCCGATATATCGGACGTCACAAGCTGTAAACAAAATAAATACTATATTTAAACTAAACAAATATATTTCAATTCACAAAATATTTTTGGAGTAATTTTGCATGAAATATAGGTAATTATTAAATAGTCATTTTCTCAAAAACTGCTTCAATTTTTACTTTTTCGTATATGTACGTATATTCGCAGTAATATATGAAAATAAAGGAACGTTATATTGAAGGATTTTACTAAGAATGAGCCAAAGGGACAGCTAGTGCTAGCAACATTCTGTGGTCGTTGAATCCTTGGGCCCATTACACTCCCTTCCTCCATCCGTTCGTTTGCAGTTGGCTAACTTGTAAATGGCTTCGACGCTTCCTTTTGTGATATCCTCGTCCGAAAAAAATATAGTGCGCGACGGGAAATAATTGAAATTAGGAAGTGGAGTGTTATGTGCTTTTATGTGAAAATTATTATTTTTTGTATAAATATTACATTGAATTTACTTTTTGTATCATAAATATTATGTTTATTGTGAAACCGAGATTTGAATGTGAGATGTGTACTGATACTCGTGTTTCCGACTGCTTTGTGCTGTTGTGTGTCGAGTTGTGATTGAGAGCTTTCTATTTACATTCGAGGCAGTTTTCTTTTACTGATTGTGAGAGCATGTTAAGAGATTTTCCACATACGTGAATAAATTTAAATATTACTCGAACTCGCGTACGTGCCTCAGCGAAAGCCTGCCGTATATACCTCAGCGAAAGTTTTCAACTTTTGTATATAACTAACTTCTGATATAATGCTGCGCGAAAAACCGACGGATTTTCGGCAGAAAAAATCAGGGCCAGGCCCTGACAACGGAAAAGGATATAAATTTAGGTGTTAAATTAAGAAAAACTAGAGGTGCTACAGAATGGCACGGACTTTCTCGGAGCAAATTTTTCTAAATTCCTTGGTGTGGTCTGGTTTTAAGGTCTTGCTCCATTTTCTGGTCGGCTGCCATCTATCGTCCCCCCAAGTACAATTTTTTGACATTTTTTCAACTTTGTTTTCCTAATTGTACAACCGAAAAATTACTTCAAGAATATTAAAGAAGAGTAAAACCTCGTTCTAAATAGAAATTTTCATTGAAGAATTTGAAGCAGTTTTTAATAAAATGGCGATTAAGTATTATTGTAAACGCGCAATTTGAAGATCTTCTTCACAGGTATCAAATGAGTTTTCGAAACACTTCATTTCAAGTCATTTGAAGCACTTTCATTCACAAATGTAATAAAGTATACAAATCGATGAAAATGTGCCCATTAATGGCGTGAGAGATATTTAAAAAAAGTACATTTGTATAATTTTTAAAAAATAAATGAATAGAGGAATGTGGCGTTTATGTCATCGTATAGGGTTCGTTTGCCATTAATCGTATCAAAAATTAAAAGAAAAAATTTGGACCGTTTATGAGAAAATCTAGTTTTTGTAATTTTTTAAAATTGCAAATATTGCTCGCGCTATTGCAAGAAAACGACTAAAATTTACAAAAAACTCTACATGACCTTGATGAAAGAGCTATTTATGGACAGCAAATTTAATTTGAAGGAAAAGTCTAGAATATTGTTGTTATAAGAAGTTGCCGAAAATATGCATACTTTTACAATTTCCTAAAATTCAGAGTTAATCCTGATAATCGGACCTATGCCACCTCTATAAGTATATTTTACTCTATTCTAAGAAGAAACGTAAAGAAACTATTTGGAGCCATTTTTGAGAAAATTTTGAAAATGTTCCTAAAGCTTCATATAAAGTCCCCCCAGAAATGACTGAATGCTCAAAATCTCAAAGCTTCAATTAGAGCCAGATGGACAGGGGTTTCTTCAATTTGGAAAAAATTCTGTGCATAGTTTACGCGCTAGTAGTGTTCACAGACGGACGAACACTGACGGACGGACGTTTTGAAAACCGGCCGGCCGGCCGGACATTTTTAAAATTTGGGGGTATTTTACATGAAGCCCCTTATATGCGATTTCTTCTCTTTATATTTGTGGTAACATGTGCTTTAAGTAATGTCATATAACGTTCCTGAAAAACTCTAGTTGTACTGTTTAATGTGATGTAAATTTCATTTTGATGTATTCTTTTGTTGTTGTTTTTTCAAAAATTACACAAATGTGTTTTTTTTTAATGTCTCACGCCGTTAATATGCACATTTCTATCGATTTGTTTCACATTATTGCATTTGTGATTGGAAGTGCCTCAAATGACTTGGAATGAAGTTTATCGAAAACTCAATATATTCCTGTGATAAAGAGCTTCAAATTTCTCATTTACAGTGATGCTTAATTGCCAAAAATTGCTTCAAATGTTTCAATGAAAATTTCTAATTAGAATTTACTCTTCTTTAATATTCTTAAATAATATTCTTTTTAAGTAATATTTCGGTTCTTCTATTAGGTAACCGAAAAGTTGAGAAAATGACAAAAATGTGTACTTTGGACGAAGATACATGGCATATAACATGAGAATGGGGCAATACCGTAAAGCCAATCCACACCAAAGAAATTAAAAAACTTTACTACGAGAAAGTCTGTGCCATTCTGTAGCACCACTAGTTTATTTTTCAAACACTGCAGAAGTTACAAATACGGCAAGATAGTATGTGCTTCTACCTAAAATTGAGAAATTGTTTTAACGATATTTAAGGAAGATACTCTCTTAAGACAGCTGACCACCGTGTAAAGATTGAACATAAAATCAATTGTATTTATTAATTGTAGCGTGTAAGTTATAATTTCACTCTCATTTTATAGTGCTGGTAAAATGTGTTATATGTAACTATTGTTCACTGGACAAGAGACCGCAGATATGTGGTTGGCACCAATTTGTCAATACCTACGCTGCAAACTCATTTTCAAACTGTTTTGCTTATCACCAGATGTAAGAGGTGATTTCGCTTGTGGGCGAAATGTGAACAAGGTTCGTGATATTTGAAAAAGAAATTTTCCACTTCACTGGAATATTTGTTCTTTCTTCCACGTCCTTGTATTTATTTATTGTGTGCACTTATTTTTCTTTTTAATTTGTTGCGTCTACATCTTGACGCAACGGGTCTCCAAGCCCCTTAAGGGGCGTTGAGCGCTTTACACTTGGGAGTAATCGTCCATTAATGTGCTTTTACTTTTTAATAATTGTCAAGTCTCGTCCCGTCGCAGTCAGTCAGTGCCTTTTATCCCTTCGGCCAGGGGCTCGACGCCGTTAGATCCCGGGGTTCCTGGCCTGTCACCCAACCACGAACCCGCGAGTCTCGAATGCGCTTAACCTTCGTGACTTCACGGAGCGTAGTAAACGCATTCGGCTAGCGCCACCGGCTAAAAAATATGTTTTCAAACAGTTAAATAATTTTGTAATTTAGAAAGAAAAAATTTAAAACCAAATCATACTGGGGAAACAACATCCTAGGATTTTGTTCAATTTTTAATCATGTGTGAGGGGCACAACTTTTATAAATAAGAGAATCTCTGGTTTCATGCAGGTACTCACATTCGCCAATCCGTGGATAACGTATTCCTGAATTTCAAGGGGAATATCAAAGATAAAGTGATCAAGAATGTGTACGTTACTACATTTGTGTAATAACTGTTTCAGTGTAGCTCTACATGTTTCGTGAAGTTCAGGAGACTGGTTCTTATCTTCATAAATCTGTAAAAAAGAATCGGTGATTTAAGATCTCGTTGAATAAAGGCAGATTCCATGATGATGATGATGATGAATGATTATATTATCTGGACGAGCAGAGTATAGGCCCGTAGGAGAGCCAAGATCATTTTAAGGGAAACATATTTATATAAATAATACTTATTACAAAGTAATATGTTTATATTATCCTTTTATCTAATATATAAAAATCAATGTTTGTTGTATTGCATGCGCTGCCATACAGTTCATTCGTTTGCGATAAAAGTTTGACAACTTATTGCTTGCACTTGCGCGAAGAATATAGACAGAGTACAATAAGAATATACTTGTGTCAGTCGCACATAGTCGCAAAATGGGGGCGTTGTTATGATGCGTTTATATTGACTCAAGCGCCCCTGATCAGCAGCTCTAAACAACTCGCATCACTCTAAAGTATTACGCGCGTCTTTGGTGCATATTCTGACTCCGCGATTGTGAAATGTTGACCGGAATTATTAATTGAAAGTTATCCCGGACAAATAAATCAAATTTCTCCAAGACAATGTCATAGCGAATAAGTGCGGTAGTATTATGTGGTACATTTCAGCTATATTACATGGGCATATCTTGCTCTGCTGATTTTAAATCGGTTCTCAGCAGCGGCTCGAGCCTCAACACATTTTTAGAACATATTCGTCCTCAAGTGGTGCAATTTAAACCCCTTTTTGTTCCACAATTTCTAATACATTGTCGCTGTAATCATTTCGTTTATGCTATAATGCACATAAAATGAAATTTTCGCAAATTTAATTGAAAAAAATACATAACGCAAAATAACAAATAGTATTTCGATTTTACAGTTTAAACTTCACTTGTTTGCTTTAGTGTTGAAGCAACGAATATTCTCAAAATACCTTGCTGTTATTCACGTTTATATTTGCTGAAAATTATCTGATCCTTAAAAATGCATTTTTCAAAAACCTCAAAAACTCACGTATTCATGCATGTTTTGACATAAATCGGTAGATCACCAGAACTTATGACGTATGCCAATCTTATTTTTTATATCCATGGGACCTTTGGAAATGATTACCTAGAAAAAAATTACCGCCACCTTAATGTGTACATATACATTTTTAATGAAATGAGTAAAAACTAGATAGTTTAAATTGTTTTAAATATAATCGAATTTTTAATAACTCTATTACGCGCGAGGACACGAAATTGTCATAATTAAACATTGCTTGGCAGACTTCATTGTAATTTACCCGAAATTTCTACACTAATTCACCGAAGCGGCCAGAGAACTTTCCATTGAAATGTTTACTTCGGAACCATGGCACGCTTGAGGCCCTGTTCGAAGAGATATCAACGAGAAATATGAAAATTGTTTTTAATTTCTTAAAAATTTACGGCCCTTGTGCCTAGTTTGGGCTCTTAGTCTGTGACCTAGATGCTCAGTTATTTAAGACTGGTTTGTATATAGTTAGAAAACATAAAATACAATGACTTACATGAATGATGGCTCTGACAACGCGTACTTGTGCCAGTTTGTTAGCCAAATCTGGGGAATGTTTACCAATCTGCCCCAAAGACCATACACAAGAGCTGGCAAGGTCGGCTTCTAAATCCTTACGTTTAGAATGTTTGATGAACGTTACCATTGCTCGACAAATCTGAAGAAAGACATTTTATTGAAAATGGCAAATGTTTTTAATACAGTTTTGTTTTTATATTTTTTCTATGCCTGTTGACAGCTAAGAAGAAATAAATGTTTCAGAAGAATTAAAGAAATGAACATTATTTTTAAATATATTTATTTTTATATTTTATATATTCTTATATTTTATATATTATATTTATATATTCTTATATTTTCTCCCCCATACGTCACATACAGTTTTTGACTGTTTTTGACTAAATAAATAAATAAATAAATAAATATATACAAATTACAATCGATACATATGTACTAGCATTACTTGCGTCGAAAAATACATCTATAATAAAAACGTGTAACAGGAAGTTTCAGAAGTACTCTTACCGGGTGCTCCACAATTTTAGACGCTGCTTGGGCACTCTGCGATGCGATTATTCCCACTAAATCAAGACACATCATGCCCTGTTCTATTGACACCCTGTCAGCAATCTTCAACAATGCATCTAGTATTTGTTCCTCCAGCATTATATTAGCAAGCTTCATCGGAAAATCAAGTAAAGAAAATTCATTGTTATTTAAAATTGGCACACCTGTATTCTAAAACGTGATGACTTAAAAAGGGTGTTCGTGAATACTCACTGCCGCATTATGTTTGGCTATTTGAATTAATGCATACAAAGCTTTATCACGAATGTCGTCGTTGTCACTTAGCAGACTTTTCTTGATACAAGGGAGCGCTTTAGACTCCACAACTTTTGTCGCTAGATTTGCAGAATGCGTGGCAAAGCAGCTCCATACGTGCAACACCCAAATCTGTTCCAATAATTTCTTATTAACGCTATACTTTGATGCAAAAGCAAATCCAAACACCATATCTGTGATTCTTTGATTAATGCTTGATGAAATATATCAAAGGCAAATATCACGAAAATGATATGCACGGCATCTTAAACATCATTTCTCAGTTCCTATCATACCTTTATGTCATCAGAATTAATATAACAGGATTTCAGGATATGGCTTTTGACCACCTCTAAAAATTTCTCTGATTCGATGTGGTCGGCCAATTCTTCACTCTCGTAAACAATATCCCCAACGGTGAACAAAGTCCATTGAATGAGAATCTCATCGTAGCTATACAAGCATTTATTTATAAGTGGTCCTATATCTGTAATGAAGTGATAATTGATCAAATTAATTATGAAGAAAATTTGATTAAAATGAATATTTTTAGAGTGATTTGTTTTGTAGCAGTTTTTTCAAAAGAAACAATTTTTAATTTTCTTCAAAGAGTTAGGACTTAAAATTGAAAAAGGAAAAGATCAGTACCAAAATCCAAATCAGCATTTATTTTTTCTTCAATAATCGATTATAAAGATATCGTGTGAAACCATTATCTTTATTTAGAAAGTCTGCAGCTTTTGTTTTCGTATTTTCCATGATTGCATAATTTTTCCGAAGAAAATGTATGAGTATATTCGAGTAATATTCGCAGTAAATTGACTTTGTCAAAAGCCAGAACATTCAAGTCTTCAGTGTTTTGATACTGTGTATTATCTCAAACACTACAATAAATTCGATTTTGTAATACGTAAACCATGATGATTTTTTTTTCTATTTCCAGTGCACTGTGCCAAAATATGTAAACGAAAATTTCCCTTCATGTGCCATTTGTTTGTTACATGTGACATCACTATCCGTTTATTTCGACTGATTACTTCAGTGAAAATAATTATTTTAGTATTGGCAAGACTGGTCAATTTTTTCACCCATTTGTTGCAAATTTATGGACAGCACCAGAAGGTGTTTTATAGAAGTTAAGAAGTGCGATTTAGACTACCTGAATTCGTGGTTCGATCCAAACGACGAGTTCAGAGGCGAGATCTGAAAGCCACATATAAGAGATCTGATCATGTAAATCACTAAAATACAATACGTTATGTGGATAGGTTACAACGAAAAAAGAAAGAGACATGGTTTACCAAGCTTAGAAACAGCATACAAACTGTTTTTAGATTTCCTCTAGGTTACCAAGTTAAGTCAGGACCGTGGATGTTGCGTTTCTTGTGTAATGAAACTGTGTGGATGAAAGGAAAACGTCAAGCAATGAAGTTTGGAATTATTATGATTTTGCGAGAGACAAAGGATTATGTGTTGGTCTGCTTACATTTGTTCAGAGAAATGTAATTTCTGACACAATTAAATTTGTTCAGAGAAATTGGTCGAGTGTACTTTACACAGTTGGTAACAATAATGTTGTCCCTGCGTCAATGGTTAACCAAAAATGTTATTCTTCTACCACTCATTAAATTTGCTAAATGAGCTCTTTTGCCGAGTCTTTGCAGAAAGATTGTTAAGCACTCATGTAAAGAAGTGACCTTCATAAGAAGGTAACCTTAGTCAAAGTATTAAACACAATAAATTGGTAACCAATAATAAACCTAGCCGAAGAGAACAAGTGGTCATAACAAGAATCCGAACGGGACACTCAAAATTAAGTCATCTTCACCTACTACAAAATTATCCCCCCCCCCCCACGAACTTGTGATTTATGTAGCTGTAATCTAACTTTGGACCACATCATTGAGTAACGTCCCAAGTTCTCCTTATAGCGGAAAACCTCGTGCGGGGACTGGACGTTAGTGCACTGTTATATTACCCTGACTATCAATATCCAGTGGTTAATTTATGTAAAGTTATTGGTATTATGTCGGAAATTTGAGATCAAAACAACATGCTATTTTTTGTGAACATTGTTGTATTGTACTCATGTAGAATGATGGTATTAAAACAATGTAATGTATTAGAGTTCTAAATGTAAATTGTGTATTAGATATTGTATTAGACAAAAACAAAAAAAATACAAAAAAAGATATTTTCTTGAATACAACTCCAAAGTTATTCTTAAAACTTTTGTCAGGGATAGTGCTAAATGTACCCTATAAGATGACATAAACGCCGTATTGTTCTATTCTTTTGTTTTGTCAAAAATCACAAAAATTTAATTTTTTACTAGCCTCCCACGTCGTTAGTATTTACTTTATCGGCAATTTGTCCTCATTATTATATTTTATGAGTATAATGGCTTTGAATTACGCTTAAGGAACAACCTTCATGGGTGTCAAGCAGATATTAATAGTACTTCTACTTGTTCTTGCGAGAGCGAATCTTGAATTAATAATTGTGCTAATAAACCTCGTCAGTTTGCGCAAATCATGGAGTACACAGATAGTGTAAATATAAGTTGGAGGAATCTAAGCCTTCTAAGCGTGACGACACAAAGATGGCCGCTAGCATCAACGGCTCAGAGAGGAATGTATTACTATTCGCGCAACTTTTCTTGAACGATGACCTTGCTTCCTCCTCCCTTGAGCAATAAACAGTTGAAGGCAGAAGCTCGCAGCTAGCACTGATGACAACATTCCAAGCATTAAAACTTCGTTGGCGCGAAACAGAAGCTAGTGAAAGCTAGTTGGTTTCATAGCCGTGAACTTCTGTTCAGCTTTATAACCATTATCTAAAGAAATGGCTGAGGCAGGTCCAAGTCCTTCAAGGGAGGCACCTAGAACTCCTATTTAGTGACCCTGCTGTTGTCTATCCACAACGATGACCTGGCCGCACACACAGCAAGTTTGACTTTGATTTTCCAGAAGTTGGCGTTACTGTAGATACTCTAGTGACCGACTTTGTCACTAATACTCCCACTTGGCTCGCATTTCTTCAATCCATCGTTCAAGAAAAGTTGCGCGAGTAGTATGTATTCCTTCATGTATATGTGGTATTGGTAGTATCTGTAAGCGCAGAACCGGGAAATATCGTAATAGAATGTCCAAGAATACCTCACTCTGTAGATTATGGTGTAAAAATCGTTTCTTTGAGGCTTTTGGCCTCAATATTTTAATTTTTACGGCCCTAGAGTATTCATTATTTAACAAGGAGGAGTTATTTAACAATATATCTGAGCGAGTGTTGCGGGATTCATTTAACGGGATGCATGAATATTTTAGATACAATTTTTAGACAAATCCTTCATATTTTTAAAGTCAAAGTGCAATTCGTCACGTCTCCGTGAAATTCTCTTTCTTTAGAGACCTCATTTATAAAGATTGGTTGCGCGTCAGAGCCGCGAAAGGTATCTATACTACTGAAATAATACAGTTTTTACATTTGTGAGTGGAGGTGCTTCAAATGAAGTTTTTCGAAAACTCAATAGATTCCTGTAAAAAAGAGCTTCAAATTTCGCATTTACAGTAACGGTTAACTGCCATTTTCTTAAAAACGGATATAGTTTATGATAAAACGGTATATTTTCATTATACAGAAAATGTTTTTATTACAAATTTTTCATTGAAAATTGCCATTTAGGAAGAGTTCTTATTCTTCTTTAATACGCTTAAAGTAATATTTCGTTTCTACTATTAGGAAAACTAAAAGGTGAAAAAAATTGAAAAAATGGACTTTGAGCGTTGACAGATGGCAGCTGGCAACAGGATGGGGCAAGATCGTAAAGATCGTACAGTCCACAACAAGGAAATTAGAAAACTTGACTATGAGAAAGTCTGTGCCATTATGTAGCTAGTTATTTACTGTAATAGTAATGTTCTTTTTTAATTTTTAAAAACCTGAAAACATATTCTGGTCCATTACGTTGGAGATTATGCTTTATTGTAAGTAATAAACCCATGTAGAAAGTATAGGTTATAATTCTGTAGCTAACAAATGTGACACGATAGAAATTTTCTTCAAGCTGCATCGATTTTGCTCACACTCAATAAAGTACACCCATTTTCATTCCTGTTCCTAAATATTTTTACTAGTTTCCTTTTGCTATTATTATTATTATTATTATTATTATTATTATTATTATTATTATTATTATTATTAAACCATAATTTTCTGAAAAATAACAGTACATTACCCGATTTAATAATTCTTGCTGCACAAGTCGGGTGAACACCTAAAAGCCGCAAAGCATACATGGCGTCAGTGTTCAGTTCTACGTTTGGACATTCGAGGCAGTGAAGAATTGCAGCAAATGCACCGAGATCGATTATTTTTTTCGTGAGTTCATCACTATGCCGACCTATTGACGTCAATGTATACAACGCAGTCCTTCTGTATGGCAGCTGAAATACAGGAATAGAATTTTTAATATAGAGTGTAATGTTAATGTCATACTTTGGTGAATATATTATCTTTGTACTATTAGCTATTTCTACCTCTCTTTTGAAGAAACGATTCAATAACATTTGCACTCCATTTAGATCTACAATGCATTGGGCTTCATTGACACCTTTCTCCGCGAAGCGACCGAGAAATTCGGCCACGTACCGCTGAGTAACGAGGCTTGGATCCCGTAAGAGGGGCACCAAGTCATCTACGACCCCGGCATCGATTATTTCAGTGGAAATGTTAGGCTGGCATACGTAATTGGTGACTGCGTCCAAATATTGCTGCCGTGCCACCCCGAACTCCGCACACGCTGGAATGGAAATTGTCTTACTGTCATTTTGCCGTATATAAATCATCTCAATTTGAATAAATAGATTTATTTATTTATTTTATTTTACGTCAAAAAAACAGTTAAAAACTGCGTATGACGTGCTATGGGGAAAAGTGAATTGTGTGCACATTTTCAAAATTCTGTGATCCCTACACTAAGTCATATACTACTTAAATTTTGAATTTTGAAAGGGAGAAAAACACAAAACTCCCATGTAATAAAATCTATTTTCAAGGATAAATAAGCTATAAATTTTGAATTTTGAAAGGGAGAAAAAAACAACAAAAAAACTCCCATGTAATAAAATCTATTTTCAAGGATAAATAACAATAAATTTTGTTTAAAAAAAAAACAAAAAACTCCCATGTAATAAAATCTATTTTCAAGGATAAATAAGCATAAATTTTGAATTTTGAAAGGGAGAAAAAAAACAAAAAAACTCCCATGTAATAAAATCTTTTTGGAAATAAGCAATAAATTTTGAATTTTGAGAAAAAACAACAAAAATACTCCCATGTAATAAAATCTATTTTCAAGGATAAATAAACAATAAATTTTGGCTCTTATTACTTCCTGCCGCGACAACATGGAAACGATAATTTGAAGAATTGTGTTTCCCACTGAATTCTAGAAGACGTGCACAGAAAATGAAGTTACATTTATGTCCAGAAGCAAAACAAGGGGCCATCTCAGCATTTGCTCAATGGATCAGGGAAACTGGACGAAAAACCTGATCGAGATGGGGGTCATTTGACCCGGAAGCTGTAGTACAATAGTTGTTCCAGGTTGTTTACACTCATTTATACAGTCCAAATGGTAAATAATGCATTATGTATCATTGGTAAAATTAATGTTACTTTTCTTGTGATGCTCAGTATAGTCTCTAATTGTATAGAAACAGTTATGCAGCAGAAACGATTTCACTTGGGATTTAAACTTTTCTATTGAATTTAATCGTTTAATGTCATCTGGCAAAGTGTTGTAAAATAATGTACATGTATTGTATGTGAATTTTTTGTAATGAGCTGTTGATACTGTCACCTGGTGAATATGATTTCTACGTCGAGTGTTATAGTAATAGACTTCGGCATTTTCTGAAAATATATTCCCGCCCTTGAGCAAGTCATTTTTTACAAAAACCACTGATTCGAAAATAAACAGACAAGGTAATGGTAAAATTCCTAGATTAATGAAGAGAGGTTTACATGAATCACGTGGGTAGGATTTCGTTATAATTCGTACAGTTCGTTTTTGTAATCTAAAAGTCTGGGAGCTATAAGATGTATTTCCCTAGAATATTATGACATATCTCAGGCGGGAATGAACATTCGCGAAGTATACACAACGAGCAGTATGAAGGCTGACTGAATTTGTAAGAATTCTGAACGCGTAGCATAATGAACTTAATTTTGTGTTCAATTCATTTAAATGGACGTTCCATTTAAGGTTTGACTGAATTGAGAGACCTAAAAATTTTGTTGCCTTAACATCAGTCAATGGTACACCGTTCATTTTCAATGGAGCACAGAATTGTTTATTTGAAATGGAAAACTGCATCAAAACCGTTTTCTTTTCGTTTACTATTAATTTGTTATTTCGGAACCAATTTGAAACATCTGATATTGCACTATTTACTGTTTCTTTATTGCAAAGGATGTTCGTATCATCCGCAAAGAGAACCGTTCTTCCGTTTCGAATCGTCGAGGGCATATCGTTAACGTAAAGTAGGAACAGAATAGGGCCTAAAATCGATCCTTGAATAACTCCACATGCAACGGGCAAGGAGTCGGAAAGGTGCGTACGTAATGTTCCATCATTCCAGTAAGGTATTTCAACTCTCTGAGATCGTTGTTTAAGGTACGAACATAACCAATCTAGAGCAATACCACGAATTCCATATGAAGGTAATTTGGAAAGTAAAATGTCATGATCAATGACGTCAAAAGCTTTTGAAAGATCTAAAAATAATCCAATAGGTGCCTCGTTTTGATCCAATGATGAGGCGACATCTTTAAGAAAAGAAAATATAGCTGTTTCCGTTGATTTTGATTTTCTAAATCCATGTTGGCAATCTGAAAGCGCGTTGTGTTTACTGAGAAAGGTTTCCATTCGTACGTAAAAAGTCTCTAATATTTTGAAAAGACTGATAGAAGAGAAATGGGCCGATAATTTTGAATTTCATTTTTGTTGCCTTTTTGAAAAGCGGCTTAATTTTAGCTGTTTTGAAAATATCTGGAAACGTTCCAGTGCATAAAGATGCATTAAATATGTGAGTTAACGGGTGTATAATGGCATACGCACAAGTCTTTAACAAAGAATCCGGGAATTCATCTAAACCGGACGAATATTTATTTTTTAGTTTACCGATTATTTTGAGAATTTCATAGGAAGAAGTTTCGGAAACGAACATTGTGTCTAAAATTTTGGGTGAACTGTCTGTTTTTGAATTTTGTGCCTGAAGACCCTTAGTGAGATCGGCAGCAGTTCTCGAAAAGTATTGGTTAAAGAGTATGTAGACAATATAATTTTTGTTGTTTATATTAGGTCAGATTGCTTCTTCATGAAGTATGACTGAACTTAGCTGAACTACTCTCTAATATTTTATTTTTTCACTTCTCTTACATAATTAGTGTAGTAGAGCTATTCAATTATCCCATAACCATTCCTATTTCTATAGAATTTTGTTGCTGGTTTTATGCAGTGGATGTGCAGAGTTCTTTTTTTCTGATCGTGCAATTTCTACAACAACTACCGTTAAATGTGTAGGAAAATGTAAATCTCGAAAGCAAATTAAAGATTCAAAAATATCTTCATGGTCTTGAAAAGATACGATATTTATATAAGATTATTGATTTTTGTTACTTTTCCTCAGTCATATGTAGAATAGAGGAAAAGTTTTTGATTCAGTCCAAAAATTAGATGTCGAGATTTCAGTGGTAAAATCGCTTTATAGGGCCCCTGAGACAATAATAGTAGTTATAAACTATCTGGGGTCAATGAGGTATCTACCACAATAGTATTAAATGTAATTTTAATATGATTACATATAGCCAGACACGTGTTTCGAGAACACTCTTCCCATCTTCAGTGGTTCTACAATTTACAATTAAGTACATAAACAAATTACACATGCATTAACGTCAACAAAATCATATATAAACAGAGAACAATAAAATAATTTAATTAATAAGTACTAATTTTAAATGGCTGGTTAGTGGGAAACCCCACTAGCCGACGGTAGGTCGGCGCCGGATCTCGCCATCCAGCGAGCGAAGATCACCACATTCTCCCGAGAAAAAACATGTACTACATTAACGGGACTAACGACCGAAGCAGTTGACGCGCCCGGAAACACGAAAAAATCAATCAAACAATCAATCAATCTGATGCGCAAGTCTTCCAAGAGACAGTTGGTGAAAAAATAAATAAAACGTTTTCAATGAAAAGTGCCAAAATCCGTCAAATTCTTTAGTTTCACTCATCCTACGGAGAAGACAGAGATCGACCGTATGGCTCATTGTCTCTACTTCTCACTCTCTTAATCACCAAAAACATGTGATTTACTTATTCTTCCAGCTTTCAACACCATCAGTCATAAAGTTCATACGATTTACTTGATTATTTCAGTCATGAGATATCCATGAATGAAATGTAAGAAAAGCATCGGCGTTGTCGAATGAGAGGCATTTTACCCGTGACAGGTAAAATGCCTTTCATTGGGCGACGACATTTTATCGCTTTTTTTATCGTTTTCTTTTTACGCTTTTGTTTTAATTTCGCGACGTGCACTTGTTTCCAGTACAATGTTTATTTATTTATTTATTTATTTTACGTCAAAAAACAGTTAAAAAAACTGCGTATGACGTGCTATGGGGAAAAGTGAATTGTGTGCACATTTTCAAAATTCTGTGATCCCTACACTAAGTCATATACTACTTAAATTTTGAATTTTGAAAGGAAGAAAAAAAAAAAAACAAAAAGTGAGAGAAAATTCCAAATGAACATAACCTGTATGTACCTCTTTACAATTTGTTGATGGAGAAACGAGGTAAGAAAGGGAAAACGAATCGTCTCTTCCTCACTCCTAATCCTTCTTACCTAAAATCCAGCTTGTGGTGAAGAATTGTTCCGTTGGTTTTACTGAAATTTCTGAATGGACCAATATTTCTTTTTAAAAAAATGTTGGTTTGGATACCACTTAAATAATTACTAACCATTCAATTCCCTCTACAATAATATTTCACATACGGTCCATGTCGAATTACAGGACCAAAAAGCTATTAAAATAAAGAATTATGGGGAATCCTTGCTCTTTCAAACCGTTTCTGTAATTAAATAAAGAATACCATTCTTCAATTCTGATCAAAATAATTCAAAAACCATAAGTTCAGCACTAGAATCAAACAAAAACTTCAATAGCCACGTATAATTTCAATAACTGCACATTTCGAGAATGACCATTTGATTAAATATAAAATTAATTGAAATGCTACACATATGCATACAGGTTTGTTTGTTAGTGAGTAACTGATTATCCTAAAAAATGTTACTAATTTAATAAATGATTGTTTTGCATTGTTAACATTCAAATACTGTTCTGATTTCCCTTTTGCTAATGGTACAGAGGACCTTGATGTCACAGCTGATGCTGCTTTATCATTTATTAAAACGTTGGTGTTCATTAAAACGTTGGATATTAGAAATGTCATTTGTAGACATATTGCCTTGGTAGCGGACACTTGTACCTGCTCCATTGATCAAGATTTTGGCTTGGTTCAGAAAAGAAAAAAAGTACTTCCTAATATTTTCCTTCCTGAACACTTGAACTTGATGTGGTAGTAAGTGCCAAAAACGTGAATCCATTCAAGGTAATCAATATGAACGCGGAATGTTTCTTTTCAACAAAGAAACTGGAAAGAAACATCACTAATAGAAAAATGTATTTTGTAAATTGTAAAGTACAATGGTTGAACATACAACGGGTTCAGTTTGAAGCAACCAACCGATTCAAAATATTTTATAAGTACTCGAACGAAAGCCAAGAGCCATTTCAGGAAATTGATGTGGCTTAAATAACATCCACATGCAACAGCAATTTATAATTGCGTTATCCTAATGGAAATTTAAGTACTGAGGCAAAAAAACGATCTGTTTAGTTTGCTTCATTTGTACTCCCACTTCATCATGATTTCTACAAAAATTTAAAAACTTCTTCCAATGATGTAGAGACATTGCCTAACCTGGATTTTGTATATGATTTTGAAATGGAAAATATTCGTTGAAAATTATGGAAAACAATGTAAAATATTACATGTAAAATGTACGATACCTATGATAGACTTTGTGCAATAACCAGCATTAATATTCATTGTACTAACGAACTTTGCTTTTAGAATATAAAACTTCTGAGAGCGATAATGGACTGAGCAACAAAACGTGGTTATTATTCTACTATAAATGAAAGCTGCAAAGAAAGCCATTCTTTTTGAGCCCCTATTATGAGGCCTGTTTTCTCCATAAGGACTTCCCTGGAGTTAGTCCTCTTATGCTCTCAGTGCCTCGTATTATATTTTTCTAACAACCTTACCTACATTCTTCAAAGGACTTAATGAATTGACTTGCCTCTGTGAGTTGGACTTGACATCACTGCACACTAAAGAAATTGTGTTTCATTTTAATAAACAGATATAGACGTGGAAACCGAAAAACATTGATATATAGCACTTTTTCCATTACCAGCTATCGTGATCACTATAAAAATGCTCTCAAGCTCTCCTATAGTTCGTTAACATAGGCAGGATTTAATACCATATGTCTGTTGATAAACATTCCTGACATGTAACAAATGCCCACTGGATTAGCACCAAACCTAATGTGATTGTAGATCCATAAGTTTGTTTTAACTCCTTGTCGTGATGCAAACTGGAGACAGTCTATTGTTACATTATCGTTCGTTTGTTATACTTGATTTTTCAAGTTCTCCTGGGATGATCATTCCTCTCAAATAGATTTTCACTCTTTTCCTAGGATTTTAGAATTTTTTTTTTGTTTCCTTGTAGCTCAGTTGGTTTCGATACCATGAGGACAAATTACGTTTATTCCAAATTGCAAGAACCAAAGAGTAGACTGTATATAGAGCGAAGCATTCTTAATCATTAGGGCAGAGTGGGTACGTAAGGTAACGCGAAGCAATATTACCAGGGTTAAAACATTCCTACAAAACATGGCCTCGAGCTGGTTCAGATGATCGGGGAATATCAATTTTGGGGAATTTGTCTGAACGATTTAGACACTAGCGTTGACCTCAGACAGATATGCAGACGAATCACCGGGCATAAGACATGTTTTGCCGTCAATAGAATCGTCTGTATCAAAGTCTCGCGAAACGGATTCTGACTACACAACGTGTTACAGGAAGTAATTTGCTACATTTACTGTAGTAACAAGATTTATCCACTTTCATTACCACGGCTCGCAAAATTTCGCTGATTTCCGACGAACGATTCCAGTATTTTCTCTTCTTACGTAGGCGAGAAAGTAAAATTTGCAACAGCTTTGAGAAAATCTTGTTTTTAATATTGCTTACAGCTATATTTCATGCAAAATGAAGGTAAAACTAATCACATGTTTGAAAATTTGTATATGACCTTCCTTAAAGCTACAACTTTGAAGAACATCTTTTTTTAAAGTAAAAATCACTTTTTAATATGGTAGTTGTAGGAAGACGCCGAACAAATTTTGAACTTTCGCAATTTTCGAAAATTCATAATTCCACGAAAATAAGATCTGCGCCAATTTTAGAATCCTGTGCGCTATCCGAAGATAAAGTTTAATTTAAAATATTGGAACCATTTTTGAAGGGTAATTTTAATGGGATGTGGTTGTGAAATTTTTTATACATAAACACACGCGTAAACATAAAACAAGAAACATTTATTTACTTTGAATACACCTGATCCTGTAAAGTTGAGATTATTACACACTAGGATCTTCAGTCGTCGATCCTGAATACTACTTCGTCTCTGTCGATCCTGAATACTACACGCACATATGTTTGTATGTATGTATATTTGTGTAATATGTAAGTTTATTCATTTATATGTTAGTATATATGCATTTTAATGTTTAGTATAGGAATGCAAATGCCATCTGCATATATAGGAAATGACAAAGTCAATTTTTTTGTTTATATTTATTTTTTATATATTATTATTTTATTTGTAATTGTAATTTTGCATTCTGCCACCGGGCATCATCTGCCCAATTGTAGAATAAATTTCTATCTATCTACGCAGTCTTGTAAAGAATGCCCGCGCAAAGAAGGCGAAGTATTCTTGAAACAACCATCATTATGCGCATTTAGCACCAACTATCAGAGGCCACGCGCGAAACCTAATTTCGTACAGAACCATTCTAATTAGCGCGCAGCGCAATTCAGTTCTTTCTTACATTTGTTTGCATGCCCTAAATATGAAAGTTCAAGAAACAAGTACAATTTAAGTTCTCCCAAAGACCTCAATAACAAAGAACAACGCATTAAATTCATTAGCTTTATAAGAGAAATTGAAGTTTATAATAGTATTTAACCATATATGTATAATTCTGAGTTACTGTGTTATTTTGTACTGACTGTGTAATTATAAAAGTAGTCGCTAATATCCATATGTAGTTGATGCGACTTTAAATAAATCAAATCAATTAATCAGTTCTTTCTTTTTTGATGGAAAATTCGCCGTTTTTTGGAGTTACATTAGAATATTTTCTTTGTACTACGTAAGTAGTGTGCGAGAAAAAAAGAAAGAATGAAAGAAATGCTGCCATTTTCCAGAAAATTTTGAAATTGTTGCAGAGGCTTCATTTAAAATATCGTAATGATCTTTGATATGGCTCACCTAGATCTTACCCACGACGTATTTGCTGTTTCAGCTCAAAACCTAATCGGACAGTGCTATGCAAGACACATACTTATTTTCAAATGTATATACATTACGACATCCCGATTTTGAGGCACAAACTATGTCACCGTACGTAGCAATCTCAACCATTTTTGAAACAGCACTAATAGACCCTAAGTGAAGTGGTGTGAAGTTATAGCTTCATTTTGAAAGTGGTCTGGCGGAAGATCAGGCTAAATGGCCTGAGCCTCACCACCAATAAAGACATTTATTATTTATTTATAGCTGAAAGAACTTCAAACACCGAATTTACGATCGAAAATTCGAGATTGTATTGTTGAGGTTATTCTCCCTGTACGACAGTAAAGGAAGAAAAATAATAGAAAATATTTCTTGATGGCTGGTAAAAAATCCTGTCCTCAGGTACTAACCGTCACACACATCGATGGAACCAATATCATATTCAGTTTTTAATCAGTGCTGACGTTTCTGATGCCGGCTTAGACATTTTTCCCCAATTACTTATTTGAAATCCTTTCATTTTACACTATTTTTGCCACAGAGGAAATATTTTACTTAGAGAGTCTTTTAGCGGCGAATTTACCATTTTAATTCTTTTAGTTAAAAAAGCGTTAAGCTGAATAAGCTTCATGCCTCAGTGTAAGCGGCCTAAAAAATTGCGAAGCAAAATTGGAAGTTTGCTAAAAAATTGAGTATATACTTCTACAAATTTATAGTTAGTTCCAGTAAATAAATGAAAACTAAACAAATGGAATAAACGCTGTTGGAGTTAAAAATAGAGTATTCTAAGGCCGGCGTATTCATTCTCATCTATTATGTTCTGAAGTTGTCGGTTGGATAACAATTCGTCACGCCAAAATCCGTCACAGCGGCTGATTCACATGGTATCTTCTCATAAACCCGACGTTTGGCTTATTCAAACACAAACATTTTTTTATAATAAAAGGAGAAAAACAAGTCATTCCACTAAAGTGCGTCCTTTGTATAGTAGACTCAAAAGAGTTAAAAATGAGTATCGAGCTACTATGTGACAAGACAAACTCAGTTTACTAATAATAATTTTTAGTGAATATGATAAGCTCCAATGTTTATCTTTCGAGGAAACTATTTATGAATTTGTGAACAAAAAATCGCGTAAACGGCATTTTAGTGAGTTTCTGTCAGTTACAGCGTTGATATGACGTTGCAGCTAGTTTGACATATAAATACATTACAGGCGATTATTATCAATTTTAAAGTTAAATATTTTAAATAATTATTATTTGAAAGCATGTATTTATTTTTTAATTCATTTTGAATAAAAATGTTAAAATCTCCAATTTCAAAAACGTTATTGGTGACAGTAAAAAGGAGACCTCGAAAATGCTAAATCCGCCGTTGGTCTTTTTTCTATGTATTTACTCTGTCTGGCAGATCAAAAGTAATAATGAATGTTGTATCATTATGAATTCATTTTCTGTTTGAATCGTGTCATTTTTCATTTTATCCATTAGTTTTCGTTCTTGAAGAAGCCTGTAATAATGTTAAAAATTTACTAAAAGGAGAAATTTAAAATACAAAGGAGGGCGAGAGGACAATTTACAATGGACTGTCCTCCCAGATGAAGGTCGGTTGGCAACGCTAGAGAACATTGAAGTTGATATGCATGCATGTTGATAAAGCGGCTCTCAAATATTTTCGAAGATGATAAATACCGCATCTGCCAGGAACAAGTAAAAACCCATTGATCATATCGTTTTAGTCTGTTGATTGATTGACTGATTTTTTCGTGTTTCTGGGCGCGTCAATTGCTTCGGTCATTAGTCCCGTTAGTGTAGTGCTTGTTTGTTCTCGGGAGATGGCGGTGATCTTCCCCTGCTGGATGGCGAGATCCGGCGCCGACCTACCGTCGGCTAGTTGGGTTTCCCCCTAACCAGGAATCTCCCACCAGCGGGCACCGCCCCAGCCGGGACAAGCGCTAATCTCCCGACCGGTCTCCCGGAATATGTGGTAACGTAGTGCATGTTAGTGTAAGTGTGTGTGTAAAGGGAGAGGATAGGACAAGGAAGAGGGAGAGCAGATAGCGCGCGGTCCGTTTGTTAGGGTACTGCTCCGGCATTCGCCTGGTGTTGATCGGAGAAACCACGGAAAACTACCGATCAGAACAGCCGGCCGCTAGAATTCT
Organism: Teleogryllus oceanicus; assembly: GCA_964035755.1. Taxonomy (NCBI): domain Eukaryota; kingdom Metazoa; phylum Arthropoda; class Insecta; order Orthoptera; family Gryllidae; genus Teleogryllus; species Teleogryllus oceanicus. The sequence continues at coordinate 237,644,037 of CAXIVR010000002.1, read as the reverse complement.
CCTCCAGACAGCAGCTGAATTCGACCTAGCTGAAAAGCTAGTGTCGAAAATCCTGCCGCCGTCAGGACTCGAACCTAGGACCTCCCGGTTAGAGGCGCTGCAGTGACATCAGTAGATGCACTGAGCTACCGCTACCGGTTTTTAGTCTGTTCAATTCTAGCAAAGACCGAGTACATGCAAAGACACAATAATTACATCTACGTACTGGCAGAACTGTACCGCCCTCAAAGTTCCAAACACATGCTCCAGGTGGTAGGAACACTCGCCAAAATCGGTGAGTTCTGTTGGACTGTGTACCTACAATATTGTACGACCAACAAATTCAAACAGATTGTGTTATTTTTCATGGTTGCTGCAAACAAACGGGGATTCAGAGAAAAAAGTATCTACATGTATAAGTAGATGTACTAGTAGATGTTGCTATGCCGTGCGATCAAAACATCGTAACCAAGAAGACAAACTTTAAATACAAGATTTTGAAAATCGAGATCAGCCGAATGTGGGGAGTAAAAGCACAGATTCCGATAGTTATCGAAGCTCTGAGATTTGTTCCGCAAAGTTTGTGTAAGAACTTGGCTAAACTCTCAGGTCATTCAAAGGACTGGAAAGTGCGAGATTTCACTTTGGATCAGCCCACTTATTATGCGAAGTATTGTAGTTACCGTCAGTCCCTAGATCTGCTCCTTAGGAAGCTGGTGGCAACCGAGAGTAGACTTTATAATCAACCGACTCATAACATCTTTAGTTGTGAATTAGACGAATAATAATAATAATAATAATAATAATAATAATAATTTCTTCTTCTTCTACGGGGGTCCTACAGCTGTCGCCGCTTCCCGCACCTCCGACGCCACAGGTCTCGGTCTCGCCATGCTTCTTCCTCCTCTTCAATATTCCTTGCACGCATGGCTTCTTGTACTCCTGCATACCACGATGTTCTAGGTCTTCCTCTTCTTTTCCTTCCTGTAGGTTGATATAGCATAATTTTTTTCGGCCATCTATCTTCTCCCATTCTTAATACATGCCCGAGCCAGAGAAGCTGCCTTTCTTGGATTCTGTCAACGATGTTATACTGAGACTGCGCCCTTTCCCTTATTTCTTCATTGCTTACATGTTCTCGACGTGAGATTCTCAAAGATCTTCTGAGATGGTCCATTTCTATTGCTTTCAATTTTTCTTTGTTCTTTTGAGTTAATTCCCAGCTTTCACTTCCATATGTTGTTATAGGTTCTATAATGGACTTGTACATCATCAATTTAACTTTCCATCCTATTTTTGGGGACCAAAGTATCGCGTTTAATTTTGAGATTGCCGTTCTTCCTTTAGTTGCTCGATGCTAGATTTCTCGATCACATTTTCCATCCTGTGTTAATATGCTGCCCAGATACTTAAACTCTTTACAAACCTTGATCTGATGGCCCTCAATATTAAGATCTCCGGCATCTCCACAGCTCAAGTATTCTGATTTTTCAAAATTTATTTTTAAACCCCATTTTGTATATTCTTCGAATAATCTTCTAGTCATAAAGGAAATATCATCCTCATCTCCAGCTATGAGCACCTGATCATCAGCAAACAAAAGTGTATATATACATTTTCTTTCTATCTCAATACCCATACCTGCACATTTCCTGCACCACAACTTCAGTGCTTTCTGAATATAAATCTTAAATAATGTTGGAGAAAGGCAGCAACCTTGTCTCAAACCTTTCGTAATTCTGAAAGGTTCCATTGTGATCTCTTTCCCCACTTTAATCAAACATTCCGATGATTTATATATATTAAATATACTTCTCACGTATATTTTGTTAATTGTGCTTTGGTGCAATACTTCAAATAATTTCTTATGTGGGACCGTGTCGTATGCTTTTTCTAGATCAATAAACACTAAGTGGCTATTCATATTTTTTTCCAATCTCTTTCCAACCATCTGTTTTAAAGAAAAAATGTTGTCATTGCATGACCTCCCGTTACAGAAGCCGCTTTGTTCTTCCATATCAATTATAGTCTCCTCTATTCTTGATTTCAGAATTCGACCATACAACCTACTAATAGAGCATATAACACTTATTCCACGATAGTTGCCACATAGTTTCTTACTCCCTTTCTTATGAATAGGACTGAGATATGCTATGTTCCATTCATATGGAACTTCTTCACCGCCGAGCATACATTTATTGAACAGTTTGCTCAGCCACTCCAGCCAGCTCAGCCACTCCAGCCAGCTCAGCAGTAATAATAATTTATTACTGCAAATTATCATATGATAGATGGCCGTTAAGCAAAAAAGTACAAATAAAAAATTAAAAGAAACACTGCATACAAATATTAAATTATACATAACCTATTCTTAGTGCGTCTTATAAATGGTTCAGTACCACTGAATAAACCCTACAGTTAACCGAGATTTTTTATTTGGTTATTCTAATAAAAACGTGAGTTAGTCACAATGACGAATGAATGTCTACATTAGATTCATTTACTACGTTAATTAGTATTTAGCAAAACAGCGAAATTCTGCATTTATTTCTCTGAGAGCGCAATCACGGCCTCGGCTCGTGCGATAACATTGAAAGATTCGCAATCTTCGAGATCCATCCAGTTAATTAAATGTTAATGAAGGAACTTCCTGTTACTTGGAGGGTATACGATTGTTTGAACGTTTTTCTTCAGAATGATCGGTTCTTGATACTTATCGTTGCTTATCTTATCACACGATTATACCAATGAAGTGTAAATGATTGATAGGAAATGTGGTCATAAATGCGTTCAATAATACAAAAACTTATTTTATTATCTCTTGCTTTGTTACAAGGTATCAATCATATCATACTACTTTTCCATCAAAAGATACACAGTTGCTTGTGGCCTTAGTACAATTATGTAACAAAAATCACGAAGAAACGCGAATCTCATGCAGAATATAACCTGTTTTTGTTACATTTTGAAAGGACAACTGTAAGTAAAACTTACGTAAATATCAATAACAGTACATTTAGCTTTCGAACTTGTCCTATGTAATGGAGCATAAATTCTTTACACGAGTTTTGCTAACAAAACATGGACCGTTGTCAGCTGAATTTTTGTAAAATTGCATATGTGAAAAGCAAAAGTACAGAATGGACTTCGCACGACATTTTACGCAGATCTAACGTTAACATTTATTTTATTAATTTGCTATATTTGTATCAGAAATGTTAATTATCATTAGTCCTGAGTCCACTCGATGGTCGATCTCCCTCGTCTCAACCCACGAGCCTTGTTCATTTTTTCCTACACAAACTTTTTCGTGCCATTCTTTATCCGGCAGTTTTTCTTTCTTCGAAGCGCACCCACAAACCGTCCTTGGCGCACGCCAGGAAGTATGTGGGGTCTTGCTCGATCACTTCCGGCGTCCTGGGCGTTGTCTTCACCACGAAATTCTCCACTATGGACGCGAGGCCGAGTTTGACCTGCTGCAGGGCGAAACGCATACCTGCAGTGACAGAAAGAACATTATTAGAATGCAGATGTATTGTTGAACTCTTAGGTTTGTTAGTTAATAGGGTTAGGGTACGGACAGGTCACAGAAACCTGGATGACAGCGGTTGAGGTCAGTGCATTGATGACGCCTCGCTTTTAAACAAAGCTGTAGAATTTCATGTTAAAACTGTGTTTCCCTGATTCCAGACCCTCCTTAAAAATATTTACCTCCTTCAATTAATATATTTCTAAATTAAAAATGTAAATTATGGTATTCTCAATTAAAAAATGTATTTCTCTGGGGAAGGTTCCCAGGTGAGCTATATTGACGGCGGAAGACCAAGGTAGATCCTTTAGATCCCTGGCATCCGGGAAGGGTGTCGGGAAAAATTGGAAAGTAGCCCCGACCGCAATGAAAAGGTAACATGTACACAAAATGCCTGTGTAGCACGAAATGTCGTTTTGAAATGAGTTTACTTTCGTACGAGTTGCCAACATTACTTTACAGTACGAATTCGTGGAAACTTGTAAGCAGAGAGTGGATTTATATGATTTTTCATATTTTTGTCCGTTGCTTCAGGGCATAGCTAAGAGAAATTTCTTGACATTTGATTGGAATTGGATGCTACGTAGGTTAAAATTGCATATTTGTGCGTATTTGGCCGATTTTTCGTGTCTTTTCGTATAAACGCATCTCTAAAACGTTTTCACTTTTCAAAGTATGTATGTATTTATGTATTTGTGAGCGTTTATCAATTACAAAGAGCTAGTATAGTCACTGTTTGCGTTTTTTTATTATTTCCTATAGATGATAAAATAGGAAACTGTAAACCAAATATAATTGTCCCTACAAATAAAGGAGTAAAGCAAGGCTGTTCAACATCACCAACACTTTTTAACATATATCTAGACGACATATATAGAATATGGAAAAATAAAGTCGATAGAGGTGTACAATTAAAAGGCTCTTTTTACATCAATTCAATGTTATACGCTGATGACAAAGTGGTGATACAAGAGACTGAAAACAAGCTCCAAATGTCCATTTTTATCTTAAAGAAAACACTTGAAGAATATGGACTTCAAATGTCCGCTCAAAAATAAAAAATCATGGCATTCCGAGGCAAATATCCAGTAAGATCTAAAATAACAATAGGAAACTATGATTTAGAACAAGATAGCAACTTCAAGAACTTAGGCTGTGACATATCCTGTAATATAGATCACGACGTGGAAGATAAACTAGTAAAATTCCGAAATGTTTGTGGAACGATACATAAATATCTTAGAAACCGAACACGAAAGGAGACACGGCTTATGTTTTACAAGGCAATTGCAGTCCCCACACTCATGTATGCCACCGAAACATGGGTGAACACGAAAAAATCAAAAATAAAATACAATCGGCGGCAATTTCTACGAAATACACTACTCGACAAGAAACAGAATTCTGAAATAAGAGAAGTTTTAAAAGTCAAAGAATTACATGAAATCATTCTAAAAAACAAGTTAAAATGGTACAATCATGTATCGAGAATGCCAACATACCGACTTCCATTCATAGCTATAAACTATAGAACAGAAGGAAGAAGGGACATTGGCAGACCGAGAAAAAAATGGGTGCCGAAACAGGTCACATGACCTAAACCCTGTCAGGAAGAAGAAGAAGAAGAAGAAGAATGATGATGATGATGATGATAAAATACTTGTGCAAATGGAAATTTCTTGATTTTTTTAAACCAGGCAGAAGAAATGCAACAAGACGTAAAATATACTTCACTAAGATGAATGTTTACTTTATTTGTCCCGCGAAGTAAAGTAGATTATATTCTGTTGCACAAAAAATATATCTTTTCTTTCCAAGCACGCTTCTCCTGAATTTTATCAAACAAGGTTTATGCGGTAAATGAAATATTGTTAATTTTAATTGCATATTAAAGTGCATATTTCCGAATGTTTAGATCATAAATGCACATTTTTAAAATAATATTTCAAGATTTTTAGGGTATAAAAATTCTCTCTGAACTTGTAAGTGTATCGTGTTTGGTTTATTCTCAATTTGTCTGAAGCTTAGCTGATTGATTTCGACCTACCGTTTTGAGTTCTTTGTGGTGAGCAGAATTTTATTTACTTTTCGGCCCGCGACCTGCAAAATGTTATTTTGCTATACGCGTACAACAAAGCAACCCTTGTACCATAATTAAACAATGTATAGAAGTACATATACATATAGAAGTACAATTAAACAATGTATAGTATGTGTAGAAGTTGTATTTGTACCTAAAAATAATTTTTATTGGAGGATGCTCATTCAAAACTCTGTCTACGATATACTCGTTATGTTTGTCCGTCGTTTTTATTTACTTATTAATTTCTTCAAAGCCGACCTGGATGGCCGAGGTGGCTAAGAGCGAGTACCGACTCAGCGCTTCGGTCCGAAGGGTCGCGGGTTCGAGTCCCGCCTTGGGCATGGCTGTTTTTCCCTTTGACTTTGTGTGTGTGTTGTCGCGGAGGGCCTCGTGTTCTGCTGACCCCAGATCAGAGGAACCCGCAAGTGTTTGTCTAGTGTATGGTCGAATATGCGTCCCTTCGGGACGTAAAGGGCAACCGGCTCTCGGCTGGATAAAAAGCCGGAGGAAGAAGGAAGAATTTCTTCAAAAATAGAAAAAATTGTTTTTGAAGTGTGGGGCAGAAGTACAATCTGCGAATGTTTTCTTGAGCTCCAGAACCCTTGCCCTTCGCTTTTAGTGTGTATAGTTAAATAATCAAAAAGTACCAAATGCATCGCGGTTGGGAACATGAAAACTAGAAATTTTCGCTCCCGAGTAATACAAAACATATTTACATCGGAAAACAAACTACAGATTTGATTTCATAGAATTACTAAAAAAATAATAGAATAAGAATAATAGAAAACCCACATCATCGATTCTATTCCTACCAAAACTAGCAGTAGGAGAGCTCAACAAAACGTGCGAATAGTGAAGTTACATGAAAGAATGCCCTGAAGGAGAACAAGGAACCATCTTAGTACTTGCTCAAGGGATAAAGGGAAACTAGACGAAAAACCAAATCGAGATGGGGTCGTTGACCTAGAAACTGGAATATAATACTAGTTTTTTTTATTATTTCTGTCTGGGTACTATAGAATTTGTTTCCTCAGAAAAGTATACTATATTTCAGGCAAAAATATATATTCCCAAAATACCCACAATGAGCTACACGTAGGCTGAATGAATTTGAAAGAATTGAATACCTGACATAATGAACTTGGCATTAGTTCAGTTTATTTATATGATATTTCATTTGAGATTGGACTGACTTGAGAGATCCAGAATTGTTGTTACCTTAATATCCACCAATTGCATATTGTTCATTTTCAATGGCGCATGCAATTTCTTATTTCAAATGCAAAACTACTTTGAAACGTGTTTCGTTCTTTTTCTATTAATTTGTTATTACGGATCGAATTTGGAACATCTGAAATCGAACAACTTATTGTTTCTTTTTTTTGCAAATAATATTCGTGGCATCAGGAAATAGAACTACTCTTCCGTTCCTAATGGAGGAATGCATATCATTTACAAGTAAATGAAAGGGCGTAGAACCTATTATCGAATCCTGCGGTACCTCATGCTCAATTGGAATGATGAGTAAATAGTGTTATTTTATGCGAGTACGTTGTTTCTATTTCATCGCCATTGAAACATCGTCCTGCACGCTCCATCGCTGGTCCAGCGACATGATACTTGTCTTTACGGGTGTGTCGATCATGAATATCAAAACTATAGCAGTGGCGCAAAGTTCACCAAACATTTACTTCGCTTCGCCTTTGTTGGAATTGGTGATTTCGTTTCAAAGAGACTAAATTAACTACATAACGCTTAGGAGAAATTTTACCAGAAACAAACTTCACTATTCTAAATCTGATTCTCGTGATTACAATAGGTGCAGCCACCGTAGTGTCAACCAGCCTCCTCATCTGTGAGACTCATGAATCCAAATAGGTCATTGCAGTAGATACTGTTGGGACATGCGCAGCAAGAGTGTTCACCGCGCTTTTACTTGTTTTTTTTAATATAGCATATGTGAGTAGTATCTCCAAGATGGAATTCGGCAACGACTTTTTGCGTCATTCTTGGTCCTACCGCAAGATGTCGCATGATCGCGACCGTATCAAGCAGTGCTGCAGATCAAGTTCAAATCATCCTGTGATCCAAGTCCGAATCATACTATCAAGTACCACTTCACTCATTAAGTGCCACTTCAATTGGAGGGTACAAAAGGAAAAATAGGCAAGTCACTGTTCTCAAAAACGCAGACAAACTAGTTTTAAAGTTTGAAATACTACACCAGTTGTGTGTGGGTCAAAAGTTTAAGGGCTAATAACTCTTGACTAATATGTTTCCTTTTCATTTGAAGTATGTAAAGTATATTTCTCCAAACTGCATTGAACATTATCTCTAACTCAATTGCGCAAAAAAGTGAAATACATGAAATAAATTAAGTAAATGAAGAAAATGAAGAAAATGAAGTAAATGAAGAAAATGAAGAAAATGAAGAAAATGAAGAAAATGAAGTAAATGACGTAAATGAAGTAAATGAAGTAAATGAAGTAAATGAAGTAAATGAAGTAAATGACGTAAATGAAGTAAATGAAGTAAATGAAGTAAATGAAATAAATGTAAATGAAGTAAAATGAAGTAAATGAAGTAAATGAAGTAAATGAAGTAAATGAAGTAAATGAAGTAAATGAAGTAAATGAAGTAAATGAAGTAAATGAAGTAAATGAGGTAAATGAAGTAAATGATGAAGCAAATGAAGCAAATGAAGTAAATGAAGTAAATGAAGTAAATGAAGTAAATGAAATAAATGAAGTAAATAAATAATTTAAATTTAAAAGGAGGGACTTGGTCTTGCACTCACCCAGGCACTGGCGGGGGCCGCCGCCGAAGCCCAGGTAGGTGTACTTGGGGATGTCGTGCTTGCGGCTGGGCGAGAAGCGGCCGGGGTCGAAGCGCTCGGGGTCTTGGAAGAAGCGCGGGTCCTTGTGCAGGCCCCGCAGCGGCAGCACGCACAGCAGCCCGCGCGGCGCGTGCACCTCCGTGCCGTCGGACGCTCGCAGCGTCGTGGGCGTCGTGCAGATCTTCTCCATGGCCATCAGCGGCGGGTGCAGGCGCAGCGTCTCTGCAACCACGCCCATTATACAGACCCTGGATACACAGCGATTTTCCTAAAGATGAGCCAATGTGACAGCTAGTGCTGGCAATAGAACTGAAGGTTCTCTGGTCGTTGGTATCGTAGGCTGGTTTGGTTGTTTTTTTTTTTGTGTTTCCGGGCGTCAACTGCTTTGATCATTAGTCCCGTTAGTGTAGTGCATGCTTCTTTCTCGGGAGATCGCAGTGGTCTTCCCCAGCTGGATGGCGAGATCCGGCGCCGACCTACCGTCGGCTAGTGGGGCTTCCCCCTAACCAGGACTCTCCCACCAGCGGGGAACCGCCCCAGCCGGGACAAGCTCCAAGCTCCCTATCGGTGTCCCGGAATATGTGGTAGTGTAGTGCATGTTAGTGTAAGTGTGTGTGTGTGTGTAAGGGGAGAGGATAGGACAAGGAAGAGGAAGGACAGATCGCGCGCGGTCCGTGGCCCGTTTGTTAGGGTACTGCTCCGGCATTCGCCTGGTGTTGATCGGAGAAACCGCGGAAAACTACCGATCAGAGCAACCGGCCGCTAGAATTCTTCTCCAGAGAGCGACTGAATTCGATCTAGCTGAAAAGCTGGTGTCGAAACTCCTGCCGCCATCAGGACTCGAACCTAGGACCTCCCGGTCAGAGGAGCTGCAGTGACATCAGTCGATGCACTGAGCTACCGCTCCCGGTGTATTGTAGGCTTCCGCGGCCTTTCCGCTTCTGTGGTCGTTGTGCCCATTAGACTCCCTTTCTCGCATTCGTTCGTTTGCAGTTGGCTGACTTGTAAATAGCTTCCACACTTCCTTTTGATATGCCCTGTTGACGAAAATAAGTGCGCCACGAGATATAATTGATATTAGGAAGTTCAGTGTAATGTGCTCTTCTAAAAAAAATTCTTTTTTTCTTTATATATTACATTGAATTTACTTTTTGTGTGAAAAATATTATGTTTATTTTAAGACCCAGACTTGAATGCGGGATGCGTACCGGTGAACGTGTTTCCGGATTAAAATCATTTTTCTTTCTATTTACATTCGTGGAAGTTTTCTTTTACTGATTGTGAGAGAATGTTAAGAGATTTTCCACATACGTAATTTAATTTAAATATTTCCCGGACTCGTGTACGTGCATATACCTTAGCGAAACTGTTAAGACTTCTGCATAGGGATGTTTTCACAGGCGCTATTAGCACTTTACGAAGGGGCCATGCTGAACAGCTGTCGCGGCGGAGGGATACTTCCCTGAAATACATGTGATGTTCACTTGTTTTCGCGAACTGTCACTTTGGCTCATCCTTAGGAAAATCGTTCTATATAGGAGTAGCGCATCCCTTTGCGCCACCGATGCCGCCATTTTATATCCAGTTGAATTAAACGGTAGTGTGGGTAAGTTAGGAACCACCAATCTACCAAAAACCAATGATAATATACTCGAAATTCCTCACAATGCCTTCGATTGTCATCACTTGTCCTCAACTCGTGAATGCTGCCTGGCGGGGGATATAGAGTGAAAGGACATAAAATGGCGGTGGCCGTTAGGTTTGCGCTACACTCTGTATCCAGGGGCTCCAACGAATTCCAGCTAAGAGCTCCCTCGAAATACTCATCCGCTAAGTTTTTTTTCTTGTTTTTTATTGATAAAGTTAGCATGCAAATCCTATTTCAATTCTGTCACTTCTATTGGGACTGTAACATGAATTTTTTTAAACAAATTGTAATCATTCATTCTATTTTACTACCATTTTACAATTTGTTTTAAAAAAAATATGTTACTGTCTGAAGGAAAGTGATTGTCTTAAAATTGAATTTGCAAACTTTAACAATAAAACGTATTACAGACAGTTGAAGTTATAAAAAATAAAAATACGTTTTACTTTTCTACCACTCTCCGTAACAACTGAAACACTACATGCCCCACTCAGGTGAACGTCAATTTCAGTTCTCACTTCCACTTCGCTTAAAGGGCTTCCGCTTCGCGAAGGGCTGTGCCTGCAGCGATCCGCTCCGCACAGAGAAGCTCAAGGCGTGCTAGTCAGCGGCGAAACGATACCGCAATCTACAAATCCAGCCACCCACTTAAGACCATTACCGATAGGATACAAAATCACTTAAATGAAATAGACCAGTGGCCAACATTGTGGAAAATCAAACTCAACCCAACTAAATCAACTGCCAAAATATTCTCACTAAGACCATTTTCTCACCCACCACCACTACACATTAATAAACACACAATTCCATGGACACCACAAAACCAATCAGTAAAATACCTCGGGATGAATTTCGACACAAGACTCAACTGGAAAACATACATAACACTAAAACAACAACAATCAAAAATAAAAATAGCTCAACTAAAATGCCTTATCAACTCCAAAAGCCGACTATCCCTAACAAATGCCATTACAATTTATAAAGCAATAGTCAGGCCATTAATGCTCTACGCATGTCCCATCTGGACCAATGCATCTATTTCTAACATTAATAAACTTCAAATTGTACAAAATAGATTCCTCAGATTAGCAACTCATGCCCCATGGTTCATCTCTAACGCCCAACTTCATAAAGAACTGAATATATCACCGATCATCAAACATATTGCCCATCTTTCCAATAATTTTTACTCCAACCTAAATACAATTAACCGAGCCGTCCACTACAACCTGGCCACAATAATGACTTCCCTACTAGAATTAAGAATAGATTTCCTGCCGAAGCGTTCTTGAACATTTTCTCTACTAATTGTCCATAGTAGGGGCTCTTGTAGTTTCCTACACCTATAGTAAGGTAGTTTAGTTTTAAGTTTTTAGTGTTAAGTTTAGTATAAGTTACAATGTAAGCCAGCAAATGCACATGAGATAGTAATTTAGTACTGATCTGTGTAATTTGGAATCACTCAATAAATAAATTATAAAAGAAAAAAAAGTCAGCGGCGAGCTCTCGACCTGCGAGGGCCGCCGCGCTCCGGAGTATTCAGAACTTAAATTGTTTTCCGTGCTACAGTAGAAAGGTTCAGTGTTTACAAGTGAAACTAAAATTTTCCTTTATTCTCGGGGAATTAGTGAGAGGTGCAATGGAAACTGTTTATAGCAATGAAATTTCAGCCCATCAACAGTTGCTCGAACACGCCCCAGGTCAACTCGGAAGCTCACAACTTCCTCACCAGCAGGGTTTTCTACAGCAACTCCCACACGGAATTCCGCCTCTACCGCCGCATCAGCCGCCAACCAACCGCTACGAATTACTGGAAATCGGCCAGACCTCCAACCAAAGTGCTCCAACAACGGCAGGCAAAAAACGGGAAGGCGACTTTACAGAGGACCGTGAGAACTCCAAAAGGTCAGTACCAAACAACAGACCAGCTAGTGGCAGTGAAAAAGTGATTGTGAGAGTACCAACAAGTAATAAATATGCAGTACTAAGCGACCTAGACGATAGTGAAGATCCAATTGAAGCAATCTCGGAAAACTTATTTGCCCCCCCCCCCCAGTGTTGATTAATAATGCATTCTTTATAACCATTCTTTATTAGTAGACAATTTGAAAAAGTTTATGACTTCCAAGTTCTCTACAAAACAATACCAAAATAAGAGAAAACACCCATCTAATAATAGAATTATTATAGATTCAACAATTAAAGTTCAGCCTACAACAATTGTAGATTTTAGAAATCTTGTCAAATTCTGTAAGGGAGAACATCTAGATTTCCATTCATTTAGAGACCCAACCAACAGGCCGCTAACGGTAATATTACGTGGTGTACCAATATGCTATTCTGACAAGCAAATATCCGATGAACTTAATCGTCTGAACTTTCCGGTGCAAAAAATTAATAGACTTTACAAATTTCATTCCCCCACCATCCTGTGCGCGGTCGAACTTTTAAACAACGACGTGGCAAAAACCATATATAAGCTAAACAATATCTTCAATGCTATAATTAAAGTCGAGGAAAAAAGGAAATCGGTATTCCCAGTGCATTGCAAAAACTGTCAACGCTATGGTCACTCAAAAAACAACTGTGGGCGCGAGTCTCGCTGCGTGCGCTGCCTTGGCAGCCACCATTACGAGCCACCATTACCCTTTGCCTGCAAACGCGCCACCCAGGTGCATAAACTGTCTGGGATGGCACCGGGTTAATTACAAACAATGTCCTAAATTACGTTATAAAGGTCATAACTCAAGTCATGCTGCCACGAACTTTACTAACTTTCAACAGCCTCGACTACCGATACCTCAAGCTGCAAGGCCCGCGCCTACGCCGGTTTTTGATAACACTAACTTTCCTTCACTACCAACTATCAATAACCCGACAAGGCCAAAAGCACACACCCCTCTTTACGCCCAGATGGCTTCACCAACCAATCCCATTAACAATCCCATAGATTTCACCACTCAAATAGTCAACAATGTTATCTCTAAGTCATGGCAATATTAGTTTCACAACTTCAATCTTTAATAAATTAATAATCTCCTCTTAACTGCAATGAAATTGAAAAACAGTTTGACTACTTCTCTCATTTCTTGCGTTCAAATAAGATCGATACTGCCTGCCTAACTGAAATTCATCTCCGCCCCTCCTCAAAATGCAAGCTAAAAATTGCAGTTTAAATGCTCCCTCATCAGAAAAATTAGAAACAATAGGAATCAAATTAACTCAGGCAAATCAACCCGATGTTCACGTAATTGCGGTGTATAGGCCTCCCAATAGACCATTTCCAACCGACCTCTTAAAACAGCTACTTTCTTTTCAAATTCCAATAATAATTAGTGGTGATCTTAACGCAAAACACAAGTTGTGGGGTTGCAACACCACCTCGCCTCAAGGCAAAAAGCTCCTCCAAATCGCAACGGAAAATGACTGTACAGTAAATGCACCTACATCCCCCACCCAACGCACACCAACGTTAAACCCGACATACTAGATGTAACTTTAACTAAAAATATTAACCTCCCGATAATACAAAGCCCTAACCAATTAAACCCCGGTAATAATAACTTTCAACATAAATAAAATACCCGTTACACAAAGACCACGCATCGTCACAGGCACAATTAATTGGCAAAAATTCCGAGAATACTTGTCCCTCCACCTGTCAGTACCTAAAAATCTAACTAATAACATAAGAATAGAAACCGTATATTAGCAAAATTCCTCAAGCTTCACATAATTCAAGGAACTCCCCCAAAAAAACCCCAAACCAAAAGACGCAAATGGCAGAGGCTCAGGCTCCATCACTTAAAAAAACAAATAAACAACTTAAGCCATTAAATAAACAAAAAACTCGAAAAAGTTAGATTCACAACATTTCAGAAATCTATTAGTCAAATTACTCCAGCTTCACATAACCAATGGTCAATAATTAGGCATTTAACTAAAGAAAAAACTAACATCCCAACAATTAAATCAGGAAATAGCGAAGCCATAACTGACAGCGAAAAAAACGAACATTTGCAAAACACTACTCCACGGCATTCAGCCCTAACATATCTTTTGACACGGAATTCACATATAAAGTCGAAAACGAAATCAACAAAGATTGATACACAGCGGAGTTACCTACAAAATTTATTTCACCAAAGTAAATTAAAAATCAAATAAAATGCTTACGTCCAAAGAAATCCTCAGGTCACGATCAAATTCCAAACTTCATTATAAAAGAACTCCCACATCAGGCTATTAGTGTTTTAACAGCAATTTTTAACGCATGCTTAAGGCTGGGTTACTTCCCACAGCAATAGAAGCATGCCGAAATAATTTCGGTCCCCAAATCAGGAAAGGCTCATAAACTAATTTCAAATTACAGACCCATTAGCTTAATTCCTTCAATCAGCAAAATCTTCGGAAAACTCATACTAACTAGGCTAACAAAATACCTCAGCGAAATTAAGGCAATTCCCTACATCCAATTCGGATTCAAAGAAAAGCATTCCTCAACCCACCAACTTCTCAGACTTACAAACCATATAGCAAATTCCTTCCAAAACAAAAAATACACTCTCGCAGCTTTTCTGGACGTATCACAAGCCTTCGACCGTGTCTGGCATGCAGGTTTACTATACAAACTCAAGATATTGGGCACACCTTCATTTCTTTTTAAAATAATCCAAAGCTTCATCCTAGGTCGAACGTTTACAGTATGGATAAACAACACAGCTTCTAATATTGAAAATGTTTCTGCAGGGGTACCGCAAGGATCATCGCTTTCTCCCCTGCTATACAACCTTTTCACAGCAGATTTCCCCTCACCAGAAAAATCGTAAATGGCCACCTTCGCTGATGACACCACCCTATTCATTTCTTCCAGCAAATACGAACTAGAAGTAAAGCTCCTACAAAAGATCTTACAAAATTTGTAACTTGGGCTCAGAAATGGAAAATAGCTCTAAATGCATCTAAAACAGTTTGCAAAGTCTCTACACTAAGAAGAATACCCACCTTACCACCACTAAATATTAAAAACACTCCAGTAACCTGGACAGTAAAATCTAAAGCAATCAGATACCTCGGTTTACATTTTGATACAAAATTAACATGGAAAGAACATATAATTAAAATAGAAAAATCCACAAAACAAAAAGTTGGCAAACTATACCCGCTTATCAACAAAAAATCTCATTTGAGAACAGAAAATGCCCTATCAATATTATTGTAAGACCATCAATGTCATACGCTTGTGCTGTTTGGGGAGGACCCTCCAAGTCATCCCTCAAAAAATTACAAACTATTCAGAACAAATTCCTTCGACTGGTAATAAAAGGTGCTTGGTATATTACAAACGAGCAAATTTATCATGAATTAAAAATTCTTCCACTATCTGAATTTCTATCTTAACTCTCAAAAACATTTTTAAGTAACCTAAGCCAATGTCCAAGCACAAACATCTTCAATCTCAATAGAAATGGCCCAACAAACCCTAGAATTAAATCTAAATTTCCCAAAGATGTTTTCCTCCTCCCCTAATGAAAATCTGTATGTAAATCTGCTGGCATGAGGAAATTAAAACCTCCCATGCACAAGACCAATCCCATTATGGTAATAATAGTAGTTTTGTAAATAATTGTAGTTGTAAATAAAAGTAATTGTAAGAATTATAGTTATTTCTTTTGTATTATAAATTATTAAATTATATTCTAAATTGTTTTCTTTATTTTGTAATGCTCTTGTTTCATTAGAAAAGTGTATATAACATGTAAACTTGTCAACAAAATAATGTAAAGCAGCAACCCGCTGCTGATCTTATTGGGAAAAATAAACAAAAAAGTTCTCACTTCCTGAATTAAATTAAATTATCTTCATTAAAAATTGGTTGAATTTTTACATATTTATTAATACATTTTTTCTAATAAAAATGATTTATTATAATTTATTTATAATTTTATTATAAATGGGGTTAAATTTTGCCTTTATATCTCCTCCACCCTGCTTCAGATTCATTACGGTTGTGGAAATCCTCACCTAAGAGAGAACGTATTGTGTGATGGTTTGTGGGTTGTTAATCAACCAGTGAATTCACATTCCCGGCGGTATTATTCAGTGAGCACAGAACATGTCATTTTATTTTGTTTCTTTCCGTCGACCACATGTCTTTCTAGGGCTTCAAGTTTTACATTTAGATATTTCAGGACTTGGACATTCCGTGATAAGTTGAAGATAAGTTATGATTGTGAATTTCAGCTTTCATTCTTGACAATTTTATTAAAATGCTGTTTGGGCGACCTATCTTAACAGACCACCAACATATTTCACCGCTGGAACCGAGGTTAAAATTCTGATTAATCCTTGTGCTTGATCCGTATTCACCCATCAAAATTATTTACCTATTGCAGGTAACCCATGGGGGCGTAGAGTTGGATTTACAATAAGGAATTAGAATATTATACTAATGAGAAAATTTTAAACTGAAATCGCATAGAACAAAAGTTTTAATAAAGGTATGATACCTAATCAATTTGATATTATGCTGTTTCCGAGAAAGTCATTAAATTTTATAATGAGAATCTACATATTTAAAATATGTTGTGTAGCATGACAATAGTTCGTTATCAGGGATGAATCACGAGCACTGATTATATATTTATAATTCCTGCACGGCTAACCATGATCTACCCGATGTATTGTCACTTTTTTAAAACTATTCTTTAGAATTTATCTCTCTGTGTTACTGCATTTTATTCTCACTCATTCGGTCCAGTTACACGAAATACTATATCGATTTCTGAGTAACGGGATATTCCTTACCGTGAATGACTTGGTCCAGCAGAGGTAACTCCATTAGCACCTCGAAAGGCAGCTTGCCGTCATTCTCTTTCCTGGCCTTCGTCACCTCCTGCCATAGAGCTTCTTGTATGTCGGGGTTTTTCGAGAGGTGATACAAGGTAAATCCCATGGTGATGGAGGAAGTTTCAAACCCGTCCGTCATGAACGTCACTGCGTGACCTGTGATGTCTTCTTCGGTATAATCTGCAATGAGGATTTTCTTTGGGTTTTTTTCCAGCCGACAGCCGGTTACCCTTTGCGTCCCGATGGGATGCATATTCGACCATACACTAGACACCAACACACTTGCGGGCTCCTCTGATCTGGGGTCAGCAGAACGCGAGGCCCTCCGCGACAACACATACAAAGTCAAGGGACAAACAACCATGCCCAAGGCGGGACTCGAACCCGCGACCCTTCGGACCGAAGCGCTGAGTCGGTACTCGCTCTTAGCCACCTCGGCCATCCAGGTCGGAACGGCTTAACTTTAAGCATACATTTACATTCGGACAGCTAGCTAGCCCACAATCTGGAAGACAGCCGTTGTCTTCACAGTCTTCAAAAACTGGACTCATGGAAACGTGCGAGGACAGGCAAGGCTGTTTGCCACGAGAAAGAAAATGGGCCGCGCACGATGACGAGACGTGTTAAACGGTAAATATACGTCGGCAAAAGGTTGTGCAATTATGACGATATATTAAAAATATGCAAGTGGTCATTTTTGGCCATATTATAGGTAATTAACTAATATTCACATTATATATACTATTTACTTGTTTACCTCTGAGAGGAAGCGTAATGCATGTTCACATTTCCTCACCTTATTACTTTATTTTCTGTTTTATTGAATAACAATCCTCGTTAGACATATTTAAATTGTTCACTAGGTTCGTTATTACCAAATATCGCATTTTTATGCAGTAAAACTCTCTAAAATGTGCAGTAAAAACATCAAAGCGTGCAAAAACATGCAATAAAAAGATTAAGACTGCAGAACGTTGTATGTAGCCTAAAAACTTCAGTTAATTCATTTATCAATTAATTTTTGTATTTTGAATGAGATATTTCAGGTGAATGACTATAATTAAATTTGTACATATTCTTTAAACAAATCATATTTGACATTTTAAATATTATTCGCACACAAAATTAAATTAGCATAAAAACAAAAAAGTAAGTACAAAAATAGAAAAATACAAACATACCTTCATATATAAAAAATAAGTAAGTTACCGAAGGAATGTTATTAATTGTTTTCATTATGCTTACATATACTTCGAGAAGATTTACAATTATATGTATTTTCAAATTAGTTTCTGAAAAATTATTTCTTGAAAATATTTCTATCAACTCATGCAGTTTCAGACAGGAAAAACTTCGTTCTACATTTATAGTTGTCTGTATGCAGAGCCTCATTTAACGTACATGCGCACGCTGCTAAAACGTTCCGATACTGCGTTCATTCTCTCTTGTACCTCGTAAGGCAACCTTTGTTCCGAGAATTTCGACGAATTTGAAACGCAGTGCAGCTTGTCGCTATATAAGCTTCGTGCCCGGACGCAAGGTCAAATGTGACTAGCTCTCGTGTTGACGAGTTTGGCGAAATCCTATTTCATGAAGGGAAACAATCTCTGTCAATATTGTACTTTTGTGATGTTAAAGTTTTGCAATTTTCGAAAATACAGAGTTCACCGAAAATAGAACACGCGCCTTAGAGAGAACTTAAAGAAAAAATTGGAGAAGTTTTTAAAGAAGTAAATGTTTCAAAATGGCCTATATTTCACGCACAATTACGCAAAAATTACCTTGCATTTAAAGTATTGTACATGACCATATTTAAATGTCTGTCTTTGAAGATCAGAGAGCATTAAGAAGAAATAAATTATATCTTCAATATCCTAGATAAAGGAAGGCGTCGAAAACATATAGTTTTTTTTTTTTTTTGAAAATTCAGGGAGTTCAACGAAAATGAGACATTCGCCAGTTTTTAAGCATCATTTTGTTTCTCCGAGTAAAAATTTTAATCCCAATATTGGAAAACATTTTGAGAGAAAAAGTTGAAAACTTTAAGTTGGTAACTTAAACATTTCTTAATGTAAATTACCCACCAAAATCAAAATATTCGTAATAAATTCGCAGTACTTCACGTTCGTCCACATCGATCGGGGAATATCAGTTTTGGACAATATAATCTGAATGGTTTAGGGTCTAGCTATCCATATAGGCGGATAGACGTTTTGTCGTAAACAAATTTTTCGGTTTCAAGGATCCATAAAATATGGATTCTGACGGCACAACAAGTTAGAGGAAGTTTTTTTTTAGCTCGTATGGGACCAAGATTTATCCACTATTTCGATATCAAAGCCGCTCAATGTAACTGTTTCTGAAGAGAAATTGCTACTTTCCGTTCCACTATGAGAATACCTCGTGGGTACGTAGGGAAAGAGAAACTGAAAATAATCACCCGCAGTCATTAAAGACTACTGTAGTACTAGTGACTACTGAAGTACTTTGACCGGGAATTCTAGGAATTTCTTTCATTACAAATAAAAGAAATTCCTAGAAAGACATTGCAAGCGAGGAATAAAATGTTTACTGGATCGTGATCATCTCAGATGGACAAGAATCGGGGAATTCGCAAACTGTTAATTTACCGAGGGGTGAAATCTGTCAAGGTGAATATTCAAATATTGCAGCGTTTATTTGAGCAGTCGCTCCTGTAAAAACATTCTATGTCGTACTTACTTCCCCCCGTTTCCTCAGCCTTCTTCTTTAAGTGTATGAGATTTTGAATGTAGTCGTTTCTTGTGGTATTCTTCTTCTCTCGATCAGCTAGAACATCTCGTACAATGCTTCTGAAGAATTCATCCACTTCCTTTGGCATCAATCTTTGAAATTAGAAAATTGCATTGACCATGAGTAATCAGTAATATATTTGCAGAAAATAACTTACAGAAGTAGAGTAGTACGATACGAAGTAGAAAGCAAAGGAATGACGTAGGCAAGTTGTCCCTTTTTCAATTGCACTGCATTGAATTGGGACAAGCTGTATGCAAATGGATTAGCGGGACTTCAAGTTCAGTTACGTAGAAAAATATGCTAAATTCGATATTGAAGTTTATCTCTATTAAATTTAGAACGTCTATTACTGTATATTATAATTACTTATTGATGTAATTGTTATTATTATTATTATTATTATTATTATTATTATTATTATTGCACCTATTATTAGTAATAATTGGCACTATTGGGGTGGATATTGTCTAAGATAAGGTACAAGTCAAATATTAGTATTAAAATAAAAATATAGTAGTGCTTGAATATAAATTATAATTGGCTTAATTTTAATTACTGTGGTAGCTTTAACTTAAAGGCAGTTTTAAATAAAATCTAACCAAGTAATGTTTCCAAAAATGAAAATAATTTTACTCCAATTTTAACCGTAAGGAGAATCCTCTCCTCTATTTACACTTCAAATGTTGGGGGTTTTAGAAAGGAGATCGCTCCGTAATACGCTCACTATTAATGGTCTGTTTCATTATTATTTTTCAATTTCATATAAAAAGTGCCATGTGTTAGGCATCAGTATATAGCTGATAGAGCATAAAGCTTTCCAATATTGTTTAACTCATTTACTTTCACGAAATTGTCAAAATACCTTCAAGAATTCTAGATATTATTCCCTCACCTGATTTTTAGAAGAGCTGCAAGCGAAGGTAGAAATTGGATGACCATAAATTCAATATTTTTTATAAAGCCTGGCCGAATAACTTGCATTGTCATTTCTCTTAGTTTTGCATTCGGATTCTTGAAAGATTCTCCTTTGATGCCGAATGCACACGTGGCCACCATCTCCATTGTGTACTTCGAGGACAGGTCCTTTGCTTCAAACCCATCTGAAATAGACACGTCATCTCAGGGTGCATGTATGCTGATTGATTAGTGATTCCGGGCGCGTCAACTGCTTTGGTCATTAGTTCCGTTAGTGTAGTGCATGTTCTTTTCGGGGGAGATCCCGCTGGATGGCGAGATCCGGCACCGACCTACCGTCCGCTAGTGGGGTTTCCCCCTAACCGGGACTCTCCCACCAGCGGGGCACCGCCCCAGCCGGGACAAGCTCTAATCTCCCGACCGGTCTCCCGGGATATGTGGAAGTGTAGTGCATGTTAGTGTAAGTGTGTGTGTAAGGGGAGAGGATAGGACAAGGAAGAGGAAGGACAGATCGCGCGCGGTCCGTGGCCCGTTTGGTAGGGTACTGCTCCGGCATTCGCCTGGTGTTGATCGGAGAAACCACGGAAAACTACCGATCAGAGCAGCCGACCGCTAGAATTCTCCTCCAGGCAGCGACTGAATTCGACCTAGCTGAAAAGCTAGTGTCGAAAATCCTGCCGCCGTTGGGAGTGGGAACCTACGACCTCCCGGTCAGAGGGCAGTGGACAACAGTTAATGCACTGAGCTACCGCTCCCGGTTACTGCAAGTCGAGTGTAGGTTTGTATTGCGGAAGGTGGCGGTTATCTTCCCCCGTGGATGACGAGGTCCGGCGACGACCTCCATTGACTTTCAGGGCCTTTCCTCAATCAAGTATCTCCGTCCAGCGAGGCATCGCCCCAGCCAGGACAAGCTCCAAGCTCCAGACTGGTCTCCCGGCATATTTGGCAATGTAGTATGCTTGTGTAAGTGTGACATGCATGTGTGGCAGTGTGGCATGCGAGTGTAAGTAAGGGATAGGACAAGGAAGAGGAAGGAATGATCGCGCGTGGTCCGTTTGATAGGGTACGATCGCCTAGTGTTGATCAGAGAAACCTCAGAAAACTACAGATTAGAGCAGCCGTACGCTGGAATTCTCCTCCAGACAGCAACTGAATTCGAGAGTCACCTTTGCCGATGTTAAAGGTTGTTAATAAAGGGAGAGGAGCTTAAAAAGGCTCAATTTTGCGGGCGTATTTTCTATTGACCTTCGAGAGCAATTGTAAAGTAGCGGCAGTACCTGGTCCGCAGGTGTGGCAGTTGTCGCGCAGATACTGCACCAACTCCGCCGCCACCTCCTCCATGAGCGGCAGCAGGGGCTTGAGCTTGCTGTTGGTGAAGGACGGCGTGAGCGTCTGCCGAGTGGTCTTCCACCTGCACACAATAGCAATTACTCTCTTCAATTAAGACCCGTCTCATGAAAAGTACCAGTGGGATGCCCTTTAATTGAGCAATGTTATGCTCAGTCTCTCAGCTTCAGTCAAACATTCAGAGACACTCTTTTAAATTTATTTATTTATTTATTTATTTTACGTCAAAATAACAGTTAAAAACTGCGTGTGACGTGAAGTGAATTGTGTGCACATTTTCAAAATTCTGTGATCCCTACACCAAGTCATATACTACTTAAATTTTGAATTTTTGAAAGGGAGAAAAAAAAACAAAAACTCCCGTGTAATAAAATCTATTTTCAAGGATAAACAAGCAATAAATTTTGAATTTTGAAAGGGAGAAAAAGCAAACAAAAAAACTCCCATGTAATAAAATCTATTTTCAAGGATTATGATAGTAGTCGGTGATAAAATGGGAAATAGAATTGTCAGAGTCGTTGCAACTGCGAGAAAATTGAGTTAACCGCGTGAAAATTGAGTATTACCGTTATTTTTCATTTGCTTTTCATTAGCTCGAGATCATTTTAAGATAAGGAACCGGTGCATCCAGCTGGTATGAAGGGTGCGCACTACCGATGCCCCTTGAAGTCAGGAGTCCCGAGTAAAGACATCCACTTCACCCAGTGATGCGGGGTTCCTATTCAAAAAGATATTGGAGGTATCCCTTCGGTAGAAAATTCTGAAACTTACTACTCGTCAAACTAATATTTAATTAATGTTATTCCTTATTACTTCCTGGATTTAAGAAAATGTTATCTCTACTCCATAAATTACTTCTGCAATTGTGTGTGAGAAGCGTATTTTAAAAAATAATTAGAAATGTTCTGTCGGAACAGTGATTTAGTGAGGAGATATTTCACAGCATGTTAACAGCGTCGTCTGTATGATTACGAATTTGGCACTTATTTTAAATGAGCGACCTGTCAGTCGGCCGCCGTCAGACTTCGGAACAATAAGATAATAATTTGCGTTGTTGATTCTCATTGCCAGTTCTACTCGTAGATTACGAACGTCACGTCGTAGGACAAAAGTTTTAGAAAGTCAGTTTTACAAAAAGTACACAAGGTTGGAAATATTTTGGCAAACAAATGGAGAATGATATATTTAGTGGTTAAGTGGTAAAATGTAATTAGTACCTATTTAAATTAGATTTAAAACTTCTGAAAAAAGGTATTATTTCCGGGAAATGCAGGTTTTGTAACAACATAACTCTAAGACAATTGTGATGCCTATTCTGGCGTTTCAACATTTTTTCTACCTCCTATTCAGCGTCCTTGTAACTAAAAAGTTTTGTAGTAGCGACTAAGATACTACAAAATCACTCAATAAACAAACGACAACGCACGATGTTAACGTAAACAATGCCTCAAAATGTTTAGAAACAAATGACTATCGCGAGGTAGTTTTTCCACACCACTGCAAATACAACTATGAAAGAAATTTCCCTAAAAAAGACTTCGAAAACTTAAAAAATAAGTGTAATGTGGCAGGTGACGTAAAAATGGGCGTGGCAGGTGGCGCGGCTAGACATTTAAATGGCATTTTCAAGCCGTTAGGAACAAAATATCTCAAAAATTGCACTATATTGAATTATGTTAAGTGAATGTTAAATATTCAAATACACAAAAAAACCAAAACCGAAGATTTTGATCTTAGTAGGTATACAACCTCCCCTTACAACGTTGAATTAGCGGCCCGGTGGCCGAGATCGCTAAGGCAGTAGTGTCGTAGTGATCTCGGACCGAAGGGTCGCGGGTTCGAGTCCCGCCTCGGGCATGGTTGTATTTGTGTTTGTCCTTTCACCCCTTATCATCAATCACCATATCGTTTCATCCACATAGTTACCATACCGTTAACAGCAATAGTGGTCGCTAATGACCTTAGATGTTGAAGCGACCTTAAATAAAACCAATAAAAAAGAAGTTGAATTAAATGATGCACCAAATTCTTACTGTTCTCCAGCGATCATGAACGGATTCTTGTACACAAGAGGATCCAGGTGGGGATCCACGCGGAAACCGTTTTGATGGAAGTTTTTAAAGTCTTGAAACAAGATTGTTTTTACTACTTCCGGATCTTTAATTACAAGACCCGGCTTTCGAAACCTCCAAAAGCCGACAAACGGTTTGTCTCCGAATGATCTGTGAAAATGGATCGCACATTAATTCATATAGTTTTAGCTCATACGCATGGTTATATGGTGTTAGATCCAAATCGGTATCTCACTTGTATAAATGTTCCATGAGTTCCCCAACTGTCGTTCGGGCGAGAAACACGTCAGTGTAACTGCCGAACAAAAGATTGGGCTTGTGGAACGGAACGTTTCTTTTCTTCCAGTAGTCGTGGGTCCATGTTAGATACACATAAATTAAAACAATAGTGCCGATCGACAATGTCAGTAAATCCATTGGTATCCACTCTGGAATCATCTGAAAGTAAATTGAACATTTGCTTTATTGGTGGGAGAGAATGTTAAAACGACAAAGAACTTTGTTTTGCGACTTAGTCGTTTTAACATTTTCATTGCCAAGAGACACCGAAACAACAAAATACATTTTCATTGCCGAGAGACCAAAACCCGTATTTCCGTTAAAATATCGACATCGATTTTACATAACTTTATGCACACTACGAATATTACATTGTATATACGTCCATATACGAGAAAGTAAAAACTAAAGTGCATTTATTTCTACAATTAGTTCTTAACTAGTAGGTTTATAGCTATTAACATTACTAGTAATGTTATGTGAGTGTTATTACTGCCGAAGTCAAAAGTTAAAAATCGATGTGGAGTGTAGCGGAGCCGAGATTTATTATTTGAACGAGGCAATAATAACACTGTAACATTTCATCGTATGTTCAGCATTTTATTGGTCACCATAAAATCTCACGAATTAAACGAAAATTTACATTACTGCGATAGTAAACACATGAATTCTGTTGCTGTGGCGCATTAGTACGATATTGTGGGGAGTAGCTTGCTTTTTATCGATATAAACAATGTTCGTATACCGTAGTTCGAGAAAGATGGATGCAAATAATTCTCTTGAACCTAAAGACGCCTAAAGAAAGGATTGTTACACCTTTACATCGTCAGTAAATACGATTACCGAAGTATTTTCATTTTGTGCTATGTGAGGAAAATGAGGTTAATTTATGTAATATACATTTTTTAATTATACTATTAATAATATTACAATTCAGAGTAACTATTTCCCAAACCAATGTGAATTACTTCTGAATGGTCTGAATCTGATTTGTGTGGCACATCGCCATGTTTTATTCCATAACAAACATTTGACTTGCGATGAAGTGATGGTTGTTTACGTTTCTAAGGATGTTAACACGCGGCGCTAAGGAAGTTAAATTTCGTAACATACAAGTGCACTTAACAAACCTGCAAGGTTGCATGTTAACAGGGGTTAAAGAGGCATATGACCGATAACAGATTTAATTGGATATGCACCTTGCGTTATTAAAGTAATGTTCGTGTAGAGAAATTGTAATTGTTTGTATACTTACGGTTTGCTGTTAATGATGGAAATCTATGGAAAAATTCTACGTCTGGCAGGTATATGTGAAATCTCTTCGTCTTTCGTGATGTTCGTGTAAATGGAGATCGAAATTCGGGATATGCTTTTATAGTGACATTCCCAACGGACAGGGGAGAGGGTAATCGAGGAAGCTTGATTTCATTTGATGGAAGATTTGCTGGATTCGTTGATTGATACTTAAGTTATGACATTGGAGATCGCTTGATCTTGGCTCTGATCGCTTTTGTAAACAAGGAGGTGAAGATTTACTGATATCGTTTATTCAGGTGATGGCTCATGGAGATTAAATGTGAAGTTATCAGTACCTATCGATAAACGAAACTAATAATATAGTGTGAATAAAAAAGATAACTTGTTATTGAAGTATTTTCAATTCTGAGAACTTCTCCTTAAAATTGTTACAAGTTTCTGTTATTCTGGTCGATAACCTACAATTGATGTTGGTGAGAATAATTAATTTTATGAACCGACATTTTCTTTGACATTTCGTGCATTAATTTTTTTATTGATTCTTAATATTTTTAAAATACTTACTGTCAACCTTATCTAAAAGTGACGATGGTGAGCAGAAGAGCAGGTCCAATGACAAGAATCTTGTAATTAATATCGTCACCTTTCTTTCTTTCTTTCTTTCTTTGCGAATATCGGTGATTTCGGACCACGTACCACATTATTCTTCGAGATCCAGTCATATATATATATATATATATATATATATATATATATATATATATATATATATTCCGGAGAAGTTAACGTGTGTCATTATGGAGATCAGCTTTTTGGGTTGTATCCCTTGGTAAGACAAGGTTGTCATGCTTTGAATTACGTACTATTTGGTGAGCGGATGATAATGAGGGTGAAGGGACGGTCACAAATACGTCCATGCGTTGCATCCCGTTGTTATTCGGTTGGTTTTTTTTAATCATTTTTAATATTTGTTATATATGTCACTCATTTTCTCTAAGTAAAAATAATTGTCCTTTCTTTCAAAGCTTCAGACCACTGTATCAGTTACAGTATCTGGTTTTGTAACACTGGTTTCGTATAAGATTTTGTACGAGAGTCGCATCGGATCCCGATGTTCGATTGTGTTTCAAGGCCAATGACCTTCGAGAAGATTGCCTATTGGAAATTTGGGCATACAAATCGCATGACTGGTGCAATTCCACAAACGCATCTGGTATAATATTTAATTAACTTAACTTCACTCCCTTAACTCCCTTAAGCCTTAACTCCAACAATTTCATTCATAGACCACCAAGCATGGTAGCATATGGACTTGGCGGAAGCAGTTCAATTTTTCTTCTTGTATAGCAGTTTGTTAAACATCTTAATTAGTACAACTTTTTCTTCAAGCTTCCAGACAATGTTGTCAAGTTCGAATTTTCGAGAATTATATAGAACGCTGTATCAACTGCAAACATTATGGAATGTCGTGATAAGTTTTATAAAACGCTATTTTAAAACAATATTTTATTTTTAAATTCTAGTATGTATGTAACACTGTTGTACAGCTCCGAGATCAGTACGTATGTGACCGATATTGTCCCTACGTGTGTGTGATGTATGTTGCCTTATGAGTGTGACAAAACGGAAGAGTGTAATAACGTTTTGTTAAAATTAAGACAAAGAATAGATGTACAGTTAAAGTGACGTGCAGCGTGTTCTTGCAGTTTAATGCAGTTGCAGTAGTGATTCATGCATAGAAATTAGTGCTAGATCTTGACGAAACTCCAAGAAATTAGCCCGAAACTATGCAAGGGTGTCTGAGCACCAACACCCAATAAGTGGTGAAGGCAACCAGTGTTTTATTGACGGACTATTTGCTACTTTTCATCGCATCCCCTACCCGATTTTTCAGGAGACACCACTGCGTCAATGCCTACGTAGAACCCGCGACCTTCTCAGTGCAGACGACGAGTGTCGCAACCGCCAGCGAAGTAATCTTTATTATTATTATTATTATTATTATTATTATTATTATTATTATTATTATTATTGAAATTTTTACTTCTTTCTGCTGATCCCAGTTTAATGATGTAAATAGATGGTAAGTTTTAAGTAGATATGGACCATACAGGATCAATCTTAGGTAGATATCAGGAATTAAGTCTCTTGTAGTTAAACTAGAATCAGCAGTAAGGAATAACAACAATTTCAGTATTATTATTATTATTATTATTATTATTATTATTATTATTATTATTATTATTATTATTATTATTATTATTATTATTATTATTATTATTATCATCATGCCGACCTGGATGGCCGAGGTGGCTAAGAGCGAGTACCGACTCAGCGCTTCGGTCCGAAAGGTCGCGGGTTCGAGTCCCGCCTTGGGCATGGCTGTTTGTCTCTTTGACTTTGTGTGTGTGTTGTCGCGGAGGGCCTCACGTTCTGCTGACCCCAGATCAGAGGAGCCCGCAAGTGTTTGTCTAGTGTAGGGTCGAATATGCGTCCCTTCGGGACGTAAAGGGCAACCGACTGTCGGCTGG
Organism: Teleogryllus oceanicus; assembly: GCA_964035755.1. NCBI lineage: Eukaryota > Metazoa > Arthropoda > Insecta > Orthoptera > Gryllidae > Teleogryllus > Teleogryllus oceanicus. The sequence continues at coordinate 237,615,931 of CAXIVR010000002.1, read as the reverse complement.
ATAAAAACCCTAGGAAAAAAATTATCATTATCATCATCATTATTCCTCTAATACACGACTAAAGATGTTATTCGATTATAAAGTATACTCCCGGGTGCAACCAGCTTCCTGAGGAGCAGATCAAGGGACTGTCGGAGCCTCTACAACACTTTGCACAAAATATGGGCTGTTCCCAATAACACAATATATTGCACTTCCCAGTCTTTTGGGAGTGTAGCCAAGTTCTTACACAAATTTTGCGGAACAAATCTCAGAGCCATTACTATCGTGACGACTTGTGCTCTTACGTTCCACATTCGATTGATCTCCATTTCCACTCTTGTATTTAAGACGTTTCTCTGCCTCCTTGGTTACGACGTCTCATCCCATGGCACAGCAACATCTACAAGGAGACATTTTTTCTCCAAATCCCGGATAACAATACGGATCCTGTTTGTTTGCCGCTACCGTGCGATCAGTTTGAGTTTGTTGTTTGTTCAGTATTGTGTTGGTACCACTTGGACCGTGTGTTTCGAACTTCGAGAGCAAGGCCAGTGGAGGTCGCTACACACTCTGTTGTGTCTTTTCAAGTATCGGTCTTTTCTAGAATTGAACAAGCTGACACGATGCGATCAATGGTTTTTAATTGTTTTTTGAAAATGCGGCATTTATCATCTTGGAAAATTTTAAGAATCGCTTTATCAAAATGTGTTCTCAACTCCTGGCCTTGGGCAGCTATTACAACTGCTTCCCATTCTCGCTTCATCTTCTTCCCCATTCTTCCCCTTTTAAGCCACATAAAAGATTGATTATTATTGATCTGCACCTTGACCATTCTTTTTTGATGTTGCCCATGGACTGGTCCACTCCATGAACCATACCTAAAATGAATTATCTTCATTATTTCTTTAACATTTTTTGTGTCTCACATTTCGTATTAAGTAGCATAAGAAGTTCTATGTCTGTTGTTCTGTGTGTCGTGGATAGACTTCTTCGCAATGCTTGTTATTACACTTACAACGCCACTGTTTTCCATTCTTCTGTCAGATTTAATGACCTGCTTCATAAGTGAATCAGCTTTATATATTTTGTATTACTTTATATATTCCCATCTCGGCTATTTCATTATGCCAGGAGGCTTCAATTTGCCTGAGGCCTCTTCCTCCTTCCTTACGTGACACAAAGTCTATGAACATCAGCTCGAGGGTGGGCGGCAGGATGCATTATAAGCAGTTTTCTGTTTTTTCGATACAAGATTCGAATTTCTTGCTCTGTCCAGTCCACTAGTCCGAAACTCTACTAGGTTTCAGGCACCGCCAAACTACCTATTGTAGATAATTTATTCCTAGAGTTCAGAACGGACTGAAGGACAAGTCTCACTCTTCTGTAATACTCCCTGTAAATTCTCTTTCATTGTATCATTCGAAATGTTGTCACATTCTTCAATGCCCACATATTTCTAAGTTTTATCTGGCTCAAGATCTTGAACCACAGTCTGCATATCAACTTCAATGGGACGTGGTCACTTTACCTCTCTTTAAATTGATTTTTGCACATTTGCCAAGGCCAAACTTCACGCAAATTCATTGCTAAAATCATCGTTTCATATTTAGCAAACACTTTAAGATCATCCATATAAAACAAATGTGATACTGATATTTCATCACCATGGAGCTTGTAATCAAAATCAGTGTGTGACAACTGTCTGGATATTGGGATCAAACTAACACAAAACAACAGAAGGAATAGCGAATCTCCTTGAAAAAGTGCCCTGTTAATCTGAATACTTTTTGTTTCTATCACTTCGTTTCCCCTGTGTAATAGTAACCTGTTACTCCGCGACTTCATACTATCCTTGCAAACTCAATACGTCTTGGATGAAATCGATAGTTGTTCAAAATCCAGTCGTGTGATACATTTTCAAAGACCTGGTAGTCGATCCAAGTTTTACTTAAATTTCGTTTACGTTTCTTTACACCATTCAAGATTAGTGTTTTGTAGCAAGATTTCTTTACAACCATATGAGCCATTACCACATCCTTTCTGTTCAACTGGCAAAAGATGATTTCTCCCTAGGTGTCTGTACATTTTGTTAGTTACGGCTGCAACTATAACTTTGTACATTACTGGCAGACAAGTGATTGGCCTCTAGTTTTTCTCCAAAGAAGTTTTTCACTTTGGATAGCAAGTAGGCGATGCCTCGTGTGAGCCAGTTGTTCCGGGAGTTCCTTTGAGTTTTCTAAAATGTTCGTATTAGCAACCTTTGCTAGATGAGATTGTAATGCTCTTAAGTTCTTAATCCGATAATTCTGGATCTTGTATCCCGGGAGATTTCCACTTTTCCATGTTCTTAATTGCTTGGAAGAGGTCCTCTTCTCAGACTTCGTGAACATGTTCCACTGATTCTACAAGTTTCTGGGCAGCATCAACTTTAGATTGAAGCCAATATACGTTTTTATTGTAGAATTTGCTTTCTTCCCAGATTCAAGACCTAAATGTTTCGACGTCATCTTTTGAAGGAGGGCAGTATTGCCATTTGGTTTTTGAGTCTGATTACGATAGAATCTTTGCTTCTGTGTCAAACCACCGATTCTGTACACGGAAGACATTACAAACTCCTTGTTTGCAACGTCTAATGCGATAAGCCCAGCATGGATTTTCTCTTTTAGCTTTTCAGCTACAATTAGCCTTGTGTCATTTGGATTTGATATTTTTGTTCAATATGGAGTATTTATTTATTTATTTATTTTACGTAAAAAAACAGTTAAAACTGCGTATGACGTGCTATGGGGAAAAAATTTTGTGCACATTTTCAAAATTCTGTGATCCCTCACTAAATCATATACTACTTAAATTTTGAATTTTGAAAGGGAGAAAAAAAACACAAAAACTCTCATGTAATAAAATCTATGTTCAAGGATAAATAAGCAATAAATTTTGAATTTTGAAAGGGAGAAAAAAACAACAAAAAAACTCCCATGTAATAAAATCTACTTTCAAGGATAAATAAGCAATAAATTTTTGCTCTTATTACTTCCTGCCGCGACAACATGGAAACGATAATTTGAATAATTGTATTTCCCACTGAATTCTAGAAGACGTGCACAGAAAATGAAGTTACATTTATGTTCAGAAGCAAAACAAGGGGTCATCTCAGCATTTGCTCAATGGATCAGGGAAACTGGACGAAAAACCTGATCGAGATGGGGGTCATTGACCCGGAAGCTGTAGTACAATAGTTGTTACAGGTTGTTTATACTCATCTATACAGTCCAAATGGTAAATGAGGCATTATTTATCATTGTTAAAATTAATGTTACTTTTCTTGTGATGCTCAGTATAGTCTCTAATTGTATAGAAACAGTTATGTAGCAGAAACGATTTCACTTGGGATTTAAACTTTTCTATTGAATTTAATCGTTTAATGTCATCTGGCAAAGTATTGTAAAATAATGTACATGTATTGTATGTGAATTTTTTGTAATGAGCTGTTGATACTGTCACCTGATGAATATGATTTCTACGTCGAGTGTTATAGTAATAGACTTCGGCATTTTATGAAAATATATTCCCGCCCTTGAGCAAGTCATTTTTTACAAAAACCACTGATTCGTAAATAAGAAGACACGGTAATGGTAGAATTCCTAGATTAATGAAGAGAGGCTTACATGGATCACGTGGGTGGGATTTGGTTATTATTCGTACAATTCGTTTTTGTAATCTAAAAGTCTGGGAGCTATAAGATGTATTTCCCCAGAATATTATGCCATATCTCAGGCGGGAATGAACATTCCCGAAGTATACACGACTAATGCCCAGCATGGATTTTCTCTTTTCATCTACCATTAACCTTGTGTCATTTGGATTTGATATTTTTGTTCAATATGGAGTATTTCGTTGAACATTAAGGATGGGCATTGATTTAAAAGATGCCTCGGCTAAGAGTGATATTTCACCCTGGTCGGCCATCCGTTTCCTAATTGTACATTGAAAATAAAATCCGGGATAAACCAATATGAAAGTTTTGTCTAAGAAGCAAAAAGTTCCTTCAAAATTTGGATTTACTTCCATTTTTTTCGCCTTAATAGGTGTCTAACGTTATTCTGTAAAGACTTATCAAAGTTAATTTCACCATTTAGTTTTTATCTTTATGAAAATAATATTTTCCCAGAAGGAGGGCCACAGACTGTCTACGCATCTGTTTCAAACCACCGATTCTGAACATGGAAATGATTAAGTGCAAGTCTAGAGTTCAATGGGAAATATAGTTATTCAAATGATCGTTCTCCATGTTGTTGCGGCAGAAGTATAGTCCGCTTTCATTCCTTCACGAAGGATATGAGGGATAAGAACCCAAATCTATAGCTGATTTGCTTTTGAATATATATTTTATTTCATCGGAGCGAATATTTTGTAAAGAATTCTTGCGAAAAACGTTCATTTATTTCTGTATTCAGAATTCAACTTGTATTTATGGCTTAGGGTAGGGATCCTAGAAGAAAGAAACGTGCACAGAATACACTTCTGTCCGTAATAAATAACACAGTTTTTGACGTTGTTTCGATGTCATCTTTGGAAGTAGACATTGCCATTCGGATTTTTAATCAGAATGCGATAGAATCTCTTCGCTTCTGTGTCAAAGCACCGATTCTGTTCACGGAAGACATTGCAAACTCTACGTTTGCAACGTCTTATGCGTTGGGCCCTTGCTTGAATTTTCTCTTTTAGCTTCTCAGCGACCATTGTCCTTGTGTCATTTTGAATTGTGTATTTTGGTTCAACATGGAGTGTTTCGTTGAACATTAGTGGGATGCGTTGATTTAGAAGATGCCTCAGTTAAGAGTGATATTTCATGCTGACTGTCGACTATCTTTTTCCTAATTTTTTTCGCCCATGGGGGTGCTGGTCTGTTTATTCTTTTGGGTGTAGCTGCCGGGCGTTGCTGTTCTTGGCTGGCCCCAAAATTATCTGAGATACCAGAGAACCAGTTCCATACTCAGTGTGATTAATTTCAATAATATCTAGATGTGGTTTGTTCCACCACATTTAAGACAGAATTCACTGTCTCTATCACTCTCTTAGCTTTAACATTTTCATATATTCTCCTCAACGGTGCTCTAAATTCGAATGGAAGAAGACAAACTCAAGCTCTCTCGCGTCGAAAGAGATTTCGTATCATGTCTATATCGTGAGATTCATAACCAGATGAATTTTCACCACTAATGGAAGCTTTGTTGAGTAGAGATGAACACGTTTCTCGTTGTATCTCTGCAACATATTGCCGTAGAAGGTTGATTTTTTGTGAATTTTGGATTCTCTTTCATATGAGCATCGCAATTATCGATTTGGATAGGGGGAAATTTTCACCGCCGTATTCGGCTATACCCTTTGCAGGAAAGGTAGGAATAAGGGTGGTGAATCTTTTGTAGTCATTAGGTAAGAAACTGAAATGTTTCATCGAGAAAACAGTTTTCATTTATTTTTATTGTTCAACAAAAAATATGCATCAACTTACAAAATAACAGGATTTAAAAATATGTTAATGAAACATAACATTAACTACTGCTATATACACTTAATACAAAAGTTATGTAAGTGGGGGTGGGTCGCGAAATTAATTGACTGCTCTGCTTCTTTTAAATTAGTAACAAGTGCCCAATCGTCTCAATATTTTAATGCTCTTGTACTTTTCTGCTTCAAAACTTAATAATTAGTAAAGTATTCTAGTCTCATTATCCACTTGGGGGACATTTTTCTACTTCAATTTGAAATGTTCTTTGACATTTTTTCTCTTTTTTCATGTGTATTTTATAAAAAAAGCATGATATCCGAAGACGCGTGCTGCAGTTAAATCAAAATAGATTCAAAGTTCAAAGAGATGATACACAGTTTGAAGAACTTATTCGCGGAATTCCGTACGTCTTAGCGAAATAATAATTTTAATAACAACGAAACTATTATTTAAACACGCAAGGATTTTTATATGACATCCTCGCTTGGACTTTCATATGACTGCAAATGTAAATGTGGTAAAGCACTTAAAATATTGTCGTTGAGCTTTTTAAGATTATCTACTTGCAAGTGAAATCAAGTAAAACTCCAGAAGAGACTGATGTGATGAATGTTCTCAGTAAGACGAGTGTTACTAATGGAACTACTGGAAAGGAAACAGTGCAACAGTAAGTTTATAGACTCTTTGAAGAGATTCAATAAATCCGTAGAGACATCTGGAGGCTAGGGAGTGGTCTCTCTCTCCTCGAAGCGGACCCATAGTCCGCCCTTGGCGCACGCCAGGAAGGAAGTGGGGTCGACTCTCTGAAGAGATTCAATAAATCCGTAGAGACATCTGGAGGCTAGGGAGTGGTCTCTCTCTCCTCGAAGCGGACCCATAGTCCGCCCTTGGCGCACGCCAGGAAGGAAGTGGGGTCTTGCTCCACCACTTTCGGCGTCTTCGGGGTGGTTTTGATCACGAAGTGTTCCACCATGGTAGCGATAGCGAGTTTCGTTTGCTGCAGAGCAAACCGCATACCTGTGGAAAATCAAGATCATATTTATAGAAATAAAACTGTTCCAGCGGGATCTGTGCAAATATTCCGCACTTTGTTTATCATTGTTTTTTTAATTGATATTTTTTTACGTAAAAACAGTTTGTGGGTGACGTGCTATGGGGAGAAGTTAATTCAGTGCACGTTTTCATAATTCTGTGATACTACTTGAATTTTGAATACAGAAAGAAAATGAGCGTTTTTTTCAAGAATTGTTTACAAACTATTCGCTCCGATGTAATGAAATATATTTGCAAGGGTAAATCAGCAATAAATTTGCGCTCTTCTCCCTCATCATGTCCTTCGTCAAGGAATAATACTTCCTGCCGCGACAACATGGAGAATGATAATTTGAATAACTATATTTCCCAATGAATTCTAGAAGACACGCAAGATAATGAAGTTACATTTAAGTCCAGGGACAAAACAAGTGGCCATCTCAGCATTTGCTCAAAGGATCAGGGAAAATGGACGAAAAACCTGATCGAGATGGGAGTCATTGGCCCAGAAGCTGCGGTACAATACTTGTTACATGTTGTTTAGAATTATACAATTCAAATAGTAAATAATACATTAAATATCACTGTTAAAATTAATGGCCTTTTAAAAGTGAAAATAGCTTCATAGTGGATGTCAACTTTAAGCTAGAATCTGAAGTGTGTGTACGTAGCAATATTTTACGCCCATCATGACGTGCCAATTAATGTGTCAATTTACTTTTACGTAGATTTCTAGTTTCTGCTCATTTCTGAATACTTGATTATGGAGGTCACGAACTTAATCTTCATATATTTTTTCTCTCCAGCTGACCCCCTTGTTCCCCTAAATGGTACCCCAAATATTGTTCTAGCATTTTCTCCGTGTTTCCGACATGCACCTACGCGCGTTCCATATATTGATTGATTGATGTTTCCGGGCGTATCAACTGTAAGTTCATTAGTTCCCTAAGCTAAGTGCATGTTTTTAGGGTATTAGTTCGACATTCGCCTGGCGATGATCGGAGAAACCACAGAAAACTATCGTTCAGTGCAGCCGGCCGCTAGAATTCTTCTCCAGACAGTGACTGAATTGGACCTAGCTGACAAGCTAGTGTCGAAAACTCTGCCATCGTCGGGACTCAATCCCTAGAACCTCCGGGTCAGAGGCACAGCTGTGACATCAGTTGATGCCCTGAGACACATAAGCCGGTGTTTTCCCCCATGTTCCCTTCACATGTACACCACAGGTTCCCATATGTTCCCCCACACGCTTCCCAAATGTTTTATGAAATGTTCTCACAACTGTTTCTCACATGTACCTTACATGCTCATCACATTTTTCCCCACTTGTTAATCGGAAAATCAAACTGAAAATTAATGAATTCACTTAAGTGTTTTTATCACGAATTACTTTTATAGAACAATTCCCTGCTGGATGAAATGGAAAGTTCTGAGTAGCTAGAGTATCCAGAAGAGCGGAAAAACAAAACTAATAATAGAAGGGTTCGTAAGATATTTTGCAAATAATTAGAATCTCCAAAAAACAACTGTTAAATCACTGTTTTAAAAGTAAAATTTGAATCTCACTGGAACGCAACTTTCAGGGTTTCTGGCAATCCGTGCTACTGAGTGACGGATCCATAAAAATGTGATAGAACGTCCAAAAAGGTCTGATTCTGTCTTGCGTTGTAGACAACATAAATCATGTGTACCAACGCTACGTCCTGTAACGAATATTGCGTCATCTGCCGGCGCCACCATGAACTACCTGAATGCACAGATTGCGACATCTGCCGGCGGCTCTCGAATTAGAAGGTTACAGAGTGTTCGCGGTGCTTATCGCAAAGTACAGAAAATTCTCGACGGCGACCCCCGAGTATAAATACGCGGCGGCCGGCGCCCGCGAGTCTGTCTTAAGTCTGAAGTAGAAGCTGAGCTGTGAAGTGTGTGCATTGCGGTGAATAGCAGTGCAGTGACTGTGCTCAGTGACGTGAACCGTGGCCAGCGCCGTGAACTGTAGTCAGTGCAGTGGACTGTGGCCAGTGCATCGAACTGTGGTCAGTGCAGTGGACTGTGGTCAGTGCATCAAACAGTGGTCAGTGCTTAGTCGGGCGTCAGTGTAAGAGAAGTGAACAGTGAATATTAATTCTCAAGATAAGTGTAATGTAAATAAATAATCAAGAGAAGTGTACCGTATAAAGAATAATCAAGTGAAGACTATCTGTACATAAATCAAGTGTCTTCAGTGATTGTGTTAAGAAACAAAATAAACGTTTTTGTTAAAATAATACCAGAGTTTTAATTCACCCCATAGAATCGTAACAATCCTTACCTAGGCACTGGCGCGGTCCTCCGCCGAATCCCAAGAACATGTACTTGGGGATGTCGTTCTTGCGGCTGGGGGAGAATCGATCTGGATCGAAGCGGTCGGGGTCTTGGAAGTACTGCGGGTCCTTGTGGAAGCCCAGGACGGGCAGAATGACCAGCTGCCCCTTGGGCACATGCAGCTCGGAGCCGTCCGACGCCCGCACAGTGATGGCCTTGGTGCAGACCTTCTCCATGGCCGGCAGCGCCGGGTGCAGCCGCAGTGTTTCTGCAAGGCGTAGAGGTTTGGAGGGGTTACTCTACGAAGGGACCACTTCGACAGGCTGGGAAAGAAACCAACGTCATGCAGGGCGATGACAGTGCAAGATATAGGGATGACGCCTTATTAAAATGAGCTAACTTTACACAAACGCTCAGCATGGATATAACCTGAAGTTATGTTGCCTGCACTGGTCAACCAGTAGCTGTCAAAGCAGCCCCTAGTAATCTCTCTTCAATAGAAGAGGCAACTGTCCTCATAGATCGGGAGCCAATTTTCTGTTGTTTTTTTTTTCGAAAATTGCAAAAAGTTAACTTTGCAAAAATACAATGTTTAATACAAATATTGTTGCCTTTAATGAAATTTTTTTCACGTTTTCAGTAAAAAATGTTTGAAACTAATGGAAATTCTAAAACAACATTTTCTCCAAAACCATTATAGATTTTTCTTGAAATTGTTTTCACGGTAGAACAAGGGACGCTTTAAAGAATTTCGTGTCATTTTCGTTTAACTCTCTAAATTTTGGAAAATTTAGAAATAATGCGAAAAGAATGTGTGACTAGTTTTTCGTTCCAATAGCGACGAATTGCACTCATGAAATTTCAGTCATTATCATGCAAGAATAGGCATTACATAAAAAAATCAGAGACGACTTTTCCAAGTGAAATTTTCATCCATTTTATTGATCATTACCTCGTAGAACGTGATCGTTTTTGCACCTTTTTTATTGACACAGCAAGATGTGGGATGATGTGGAGAGATTGATTGCTGCAGGCGGTCATTCGTATACTGACCAAAGTTTGACGCTTGGAGTAATTGAACTTACTGAAAATTCGTAAAGATGACAGAGGGGGTACCGGAATAAGATATACAAATCTGCCTCCGGGAATAAAAAGTTTGTGTTAATATTGTAATTGATGTGAGAAAAAACAAAGTTTTTCGCAGGATTTAAATCATTTTCCCCTGAGTACTTCGTACAATTTATATATATATATATATATATATATATATATATATATATATATATATATACATATATAATATAAAGCTGTAAAGAATAATAAGCTAATAAAGAGTATTTTTCATTTGTATTAACACAAACTTTTTATTCCCGGAGGCAGATTTGTATATCATATTCCGGTACCCCCTCTGTATATATATATATATATATATATATATATATATATATATTCTTTATAACTTATAGCTTTTTCCCCTTTTTGGTTGATTATAAGAATAAAAATCGGATATAAATGTCTGAAAAAATTTCTGGAAACATCTTTATCATCTACATAAAATCGCAAGGCTAAATTAAAACAATATTCATAGGCGTACTGTGGTTAAAAAATTAAAAACTTATATAATAAGCTAATAAACAGTTTTTCATTTGTACGAAGTACTCAGGGTAAACTGATTTAAATCCGGCAAAAAAACTAGTTTTTTACACTTAAATTACGAGTTTCAACATTAAAAAATGTTTATCCTCTGGGGACCGATTTACCTATCTTATTGCGCTACCCTCTTTGCATGATGTTTATTAATTAACCAGCTAATTAAATTCCAATTTTATTTACGGAAATATTCCTATTATATTCCAGGAGTACTTTCAACATTCTCAGATACAGCAGCTCGTCGCTTCGGAACTAGCGGATATTCCGTCAAGTTCCAAGGCATTTTGAGAATAACTATGATAGTAGAAACACCACGCGGCATCATTCGGGCATTTGATTTTTTTTTCATTTCTTGCGTCAACTCACGACGCAACGCGTCTCCTAACCCCTTCTTGGGTGTTGAGCGCTACTGGAGTAATTCTCCGCTACTTTCTACGTATAATTTGGAGTAATCCTTCGTTACTGTAGATATTTACTATAGATATTTCTGTCCGACACGTCTCGTCGCAGTTTGTTGTCAAGAGGACCGCCAGGTAGCATCTCCGCGCACTACCCAGCGGCCAGAAATGGGAAGGAATAAGGATAGGGGTAGGGTGTAGGACACTTCACAGGGGTTGGACTAGCCCTTGTGAAGCAGCCAAACTCGTTTTGTAGGAACAAATTTCACATGAGGTTCGACGGGAATCGAACCCGGATCTCCTTGGTGAAAGTCGAGCGACTTCGCTCTGCGCCACGAGAAGGCCAGATTTGCTGCAGGTGTGCCGGTCTTGCCTGGAGACTCACCGTGAATGACCTGATCGAGCAGCGGTAGCTCCAAGAGCACCTCGAAGGGCAGCCTGCCTGCGTTGTCGCTCCTCGCACTCGCCACCTCCTGCCACAGCGCCTCCTGCACGTCCGGATGGCGCGACAGCTCGTGCAGGATGAAGCTCATGATGATGGCGGACGTCTCGAAGCCGTCCGTCATGAAGGTCACAGCGTGCGCCGTGATGTCCTCGTCGGAGTAAGCTGGAAAGTTTTGCCTTGAAGTTCAGTTCTGATAATTCCCGATGAATTTTCGTTTAGTGTAAGAACAATTTACCCTCAGCAACTTTAACACCCATTCCTCTACATGACTGTAGTTTTTGAAGTAACTTATAATTAGCTGCTATTAAAAGATTCTAATACGTGATACATTGAACAGAGCTTTGAAGTGCTGGATAGCGTAATGCAATGTGAAATTCCTGTATGGTGCAGTAAAGCGTAGAGAAGGCCACAAACGAAAATTTTCATCACAATCAGCTAAACATTGAGTATTATAGGATGAAATAACAGATATCATCTTTGTCAACTCAGATTTATTCAGAGTCCTGTTGACGCTCTGTCCGCCTGTTGACGACTTTGCGGTCATCATCAGACTCATAGTATGCGGTGATCGTTGGCAGATAGTGCAGGTCAAACGCCGGTTCTGAATAAATCTGAGTTGACAACGATGGAATCTATCGCGACGTTCAGGACCCTGATGTCGCCGGCGACCGCATTGCGAGGCACGTTATTTTTATAAAGTGGAGCTTCTTTAGGCAGAAAACCTTTTCTTTCGCACTCCCTCTTTAAAATGTCATAAATCCGCACCCACTTTAAGCGAGACAAGGAGCCGTTGGCTCGCCGGACGGCCCGTCCACATGTCAAGAGCCATCACACCCGCCAATGCCCACGGAAGAATAATATTGGAGAAATTTATATTTTTCATTATTTAAAGTCGCATCAACATGTGGGTCATTAGCGACCACTATTGGAGTTAACGTTATGGTAACTACGAAAATAAAACGAAATGGTGATAATGGGATAAAGGAGGAACACAAATACAACCATGTCCGAGGGGGATTCGAATCCGCGACCCTTCGGTCCGAGATCACTACAACACTACTGCGAACTCGTCCACCGGGACGACAAATTTATGTTGTTTACGCGTAAATTCGTGTATGATCTGACGCCCCTGAGCAGCACCCCTCTGTGAACCACTCCATGTCCCATCAAACTCACCCCGCGAACAAAGCCACTCCACGGGCATTAGGTCGCTACTAGTCGCCGCGGAATTCGTACGACCACGTTCGGAGTCACATGCGTCGCGCTCCACATCTTCAATACAAATTACGGAAGACAGGATATCATTCAGGATATCAGGAGTGGCGTATAGTGCTTTCACGCCCTGGGCTACCGCTGACCTTAGAAATAAACTTTGGCTTTATAACTATGTATAAACTTCAATTATGTAGTTTGTCTAGTTTGGAATATATATATATATATATATATATATATATATATATATATATATTGAGACGAGCTCTGATATGCGCCCCAGCGAGGAGCAGAACCCCAGACAAAAACGCCCAAGATAAATCGCGGGTGTTTACCACTTCGAATGTGGCGCGTTGGTACGTCATCATCTGACGTCAGCCGCGGCTGAAGTCGGACGTAACGAGTGGTCGCCAATGATTTCTCGGGGCGATAAGCGCTGGAAAATTAAATCCTGCGATTGGCACGTTGATAGAAAAACGAGGAACAGTCTCCGCCGGTCAGTCGGAGAAAGGCCGCCGGAGAGTTTGATAGAAATCGCAGAACATTCTGAGACAAACCGCCGAACAGTTTGATAGAGATCGCCGAAGGGTCGAGTATACGATCATTACGTCGCAACTACGCCGCATCGCCAAAGCGGAAGGCTGAGGCGACATTCCTGGTGCAACACAGCCAAAGAAGCAAGTTTGTTGGGAACGGAAGACGGGCGTAGAGGCACGGCCGTTCTACGGGACGACCGGAGAAAATTGTACTACTTCACGGGCGAACGGAGGCGGCATCAAGCGAGCCAAGGAGCAGCGCGGACCGGCGAGCGTATGGCGCACGAGCTGGGCGAGGCCGTGCGTCACTGCGGCGCGAGCAGCCGTTCGCAGCGATAAGCAGCTGAGGTCGGTCACTGCGTTGGCCGAGGTCCAGGTTACGTGTTCCCCAATCGCCGAAGCGTGAGTACCCGTGCGACATTCAGACCGCGAGGTCGTAATATTTCAAAGGTGTGATTAAAAGGTATAACTAGGAAGTATTCTTGCCGAACGCTTAACACGGGAATTCAGTTCGATCCAACATAGTGGAACGAACAGACTGAAAGAACATTTTAGTGCCAAGATCAGTAGGTTTGCATAAACAATTAAATTGCCCGAGTATTGTAATTAGCGGGCAAGATATGATTTTGAGTATTTAAGGTAGGGAGGTTATTGTTTATTTGCACAAGATGGAGCAAGAACGTTGATCCAGACTTAGGATTATAATTATAATAGAAATAGGATTGCAATTTGTTTATTATAATCTAGTGTGTATGTGTATGTGCCTCTGGAAAAAGTTTAAGAATACATGCCTAATTTTACCAGAGCCATCCAAGTGTTTCATTAGAATTCGATCCGCCCTGATTCTATCCATTGCAAGCTACCCCTTATTTGCCTCTCACAGGCAAGACGAACGAACAACCTGACAGGCCTGGCGTCGGAGCGACAGTAGGCTGCCGCACGGCGCTGGTAACGCCCGAGCGGTGCTTCACACCCTCAGGGCTAACGACCCCTGATCAAAGACCAGGTTGCATTGTGTGCGGCGCGCCGAGGAATGATCCACGGCGTGTGTGTTCCGTCACAATATATATATATATATATATATATATATATATATATATATATATATATATTATATATAGTAACACTCCCACCTTCCTACCTACCACACACTACCTATCTTAAAGTGTCAATTTTCAATTGGAAGATGATCTTCCAAAATAAACAATTACAATTCGCTATGTCTCTTTAAAATAGTCCTTTAGACCACCATTAGTTCAGATCAGAAGTGCCTGGTTATATTAATATTTCAACATTATGGTGTAACTTAACCTAAGCAACATACAGGTACCACGTTTTTTTCTCATCGTGTTTGGTTTAAATTTTTTTAAAAATTGTTTTATACTGTAATATTATGTAAAATTATAACTGATTGGTGCGTTGACCTTTCAGACACTGAAGAGGGCCTCACAAATGAGGCCGAAACGTCTGCTCTAAATATATTTTACTGACTGGAATCATTGTCTTCTTTCTTATAATGTTTGATTTATCCAGTGAATCCTGATTTACTAGTTTGAAGAATTCAAACAGTCGTGTTGTGTGTGTTCACTTGACCAAATAAGTGAATCTCTGCGAAAAGAAAATAACGCCTGGTTCTAAGCGATCGGCATCAATTTTTTGAAATGTTCTCTAAATTAAAATTGTTTTTGGAAATTACAAGCGGAAATACAAACCGTTAATTATTTTCAGCCAACACGGAGAAATTCTGAATTGACCTGATTATAAATGGTCAAGCATTTTGAACCTTGAATGAAAGTAACCAATATACAAAATACACAATACCATTGTTTCCATTGGTGCAGTCGAATAGAAATTACAATTAAACGTACCTTCTCCATTTTCCATAGCTTTCTTTTTAAGATTGATTAAATTCTGCAAGAAGTCATTTCTTGTGATATTTTTCTTTTCACGCTCATCAACCACGTTTCGTACTATGCCTCTAAAATATTGGTCCACTTCAACTGGCATCATTCTGGAAGAAAAATGAAAAATGAAATTGCATTTGCATGAAATGAATTAATTTGAAAGAAACAGAAGCTATAATAATAGGCTTGGGAGAGAACAAGGAAGTACGAAAGTAATGTGCAGTGTTTTATGTACTATGATGTCAAATCAACAGTATATTACAGGATGTTATCAGAGACACGAAGACGGAAATTTGATATTGTCAAGTTTATTGTATGTCCAGCATAAAAATGAAATACAAGTCAAGCTTAAGTATATTCCAAAAGTATATCATAAAATTTCTATAGAACATTTCTAGTGTTTTGGAGTTAAGTTATCCCTCAGGTTTGAACAACCTTAACACAACGAAATATTTGGATTGTAGCAGGTCCGGTAGCTGAAGTTTCTAAGGCACGAATATAAGAGCGAGCTCGGTTCGTCAGGACGCTTGTTCGATTTCCGCGTAGGCGTGCTTGTGACGTGTGTGTTGTGTCTCACGTACCCCCTCCCAGCCCGTCCCGGGGGCGTGGGGCATGCGGTACTCGCCGAGTAGGCGTGGCATGAATCGCCCGGCAGCACCCCGTGCAGGGGCCTAACTTCCGCGGTCCAACAGGGACCCCCAAAAGTAAATGGTCTAACTAAACACATTATAAAGGCTCCTTCTGTACGCGATTTGTTTATTTCCATAAATGGACTACTGTACAATTTGAATTACACATCTTATTATGAGGACGCAAAGAGGTTTTTCAAATTTGTAATTTGACATCCTGAGGCTCCAATTATTTATTGCTTCATTTAAGATTTGAGTTTTATTACATGTGGTTTGAAAGAAATCAAATGTCCGCAGAGCTCGATTCTGAATTTGTGATTGATTATAATTCATAAAGTTCCTTTCAATTTGTTTTTGGCACGCTTTTTTTGTTGAACAACATTTTTTTGAGAGAGGGGGGCAAGTTAGATTTTGAACTGGGGCCCCGGAAGGGCTAGTTACGCCCTTTTTCCCGCGGTCATTTTTCCCTCGCCCAAGCTTCCAAGCTCTTTCACTTTCTGTTACCTATGTAAGCATAGCCCGACTTCATCCCGTTTCTTTAATCCGGGATTTAGGAAAATATATACTTAACTAAAAATTTAGGTTAAGTATGCTTATATAACTAGCGCATGTATATGTTCTCGCACCGGTCCAGATAAAACATCGAACACAGGTGAACATGGCAGAATCTTGGAATTGTGTATTTAAGACAGCGAGGTAAGAAGGTACTCTAAAACGACATACAAATGTTTTTTGAAAAGTCAGAAGTCAATAAATTATAATCGATCAATGTAATTGCCTTCAACATGTTTAATCCATTATTGTTGGGTAAGAACTCTTATTTTACAGTAATTTCAAACAGTTTGGGGGGTTATTTACTTATAAAAATGATGTGTGAATGAAACATCACTTTGTCAATTGGGATTTACCACAGTATCACAGCTGCCACAACGAAATTTCTTTGAGTTGTTATAATAATAGTAATTATTATTATTATTATTATTATTATTATTATTATTATTATTATTATTATTATTGTATTAAAAACTTCTCACATTGGTAGCATCTTGAAGAATGAGCTCATTATGTACACACTCTTGGGTCTATAAAAGAAAAAACATTTGTTGTTACCTGAGTTTGAGAAGGTCTGCCAGTGTAGGAAGAAAATTTATTAACATTAATTCAATACTTTTCTTTAAGCCAGGTTGTAAAAGTTGCATGGTCATTTCTCTGAGTTCAGCTTTGGGATTCTGAAACGAGTGCCCTTTGATACCAAATGCAGTTGTGGCTACTATCTCCATTGTATACTTTGAACAAAGATCTTTTGCGTCAAATCCATCTGGAAATAATAACAAAAATAAGTTCCAAGCCTCAGAAATTAATGCTTATGGAACATCTAATTAAACAAATAATATATTAATTTGCTTTTATGAGGGTCGTACATGGGACTCAGCCAACGAAAATAAAATTTAAAATGTTGAATTTCTTGGATAAATCATTTTTACAGACGACGTACATTAAACATTTTGTGCTAGTTAAATCCCTACATATTGACTGATGATTTTGGGCACGTCAACTGCTAAGATCACTAGTCCCGTAAGTGTCGTGCCTGTTTTTCTCGGAAGGAGCTTGTGATCTTCTACCGCTGGATGAAGAGATCCGGCCTAAGTCGACCTACCTGTCGGCTAGCGCGGTTTGCCCAACCAGAAATCTCCCATCAGCGGGGAAAGCTACAAGCTCTAGGCTCCCGACCATTCCCCCGGCATGTGTGGATAGTGCAATGCATGTACGTGAGGAGGCGAGGACAGGAAAGATCGCGGGCGATCCGTGGCTCGTTTGTGAGGGTGCCGCTCTGGCATTCTCCTGATATTGATCGGAGAAACCACCGAAAACTACCGATCAGAACAGCCGGCCGCTACAATTCTCCTCCCGACAGTGACTGAATTCGACCTAGCTGTGTATCTCGTGTCGAAAATCCTGCCACCGTCTGGTCTGGAACCTAAGACCTCTCGGTCAGATGCACCGTCGTGACAACAGCAGCTAACAACCTGCGCCACCTCTCCCGGTAAAATACTTGTACAGAAATCGGTTAACCTACATCGAGTAATCTTGAACTTCGGAAATTTGCAAAATGACGCTAAACTACTCATATCACATTTTCGCGCTTAAGACGGAACTTCTTACGAAGAGAAAGTTATGTAAAGCTGCGAGAAAAACGGCAAATTTTCAGCGGAAAAACTCTTTTTACTCGACTCTGGAAAAATTGGATAAGTTCAGTAGCTAAATTTAGAAAAAAATCTTCTAACACGTGGTGTAGCCAGAATCCATATGTTATGGGTCCTTGATACCGAAATATCAATTAAAGGGAAAACGTTTGTCTGTTCGTCTGTGAAAAAC
Organism: Teleogryllus oceanicus; assembly: GCA_964035755.1. Taxonomy (NCBI): domain Eukaryota; kingdom Metazoa; phylum Arthropoda; class Insecta; order Orthoptera; family Gryllidae; genus Teleogryllus; species Teleogryllus oceanicus. The sequence goes on along the minus strand of CAXIVR010000002.1, from coordinate 237,597,954 downwards.
GCTAGCTGCTAAACAGTTCTGCCTATTTTCTCCAAAATTGGTATTTCTCAATCGATCTGGCGTCGCGACGATCTTGAATTTAAAAATTATATTTTAATTTTAGGGGTACTTTACATCAGGCTCCTCGGGCATTCTCAAAATTTGCAAAATAATGGAACCATCGATTTTGATGAAATTTTGTTGTCGGATAATCTGAAGGACTTTTAAGTCAATTACGCAGGTTAAATTTGATGAAAAACACTGATTTTTCGAAAATTGAAAAAATTCAAAATTTTTTCGGCCTACAACAAAAATTTTGAAGATAGAGATTTTTCCCTTAATAAAATCTGTTCCTTAAAGATAGGTTTTGAAATAAGGTAAATAAGGCAATTTTAAAGTTTTGTTGAAATTTTTTTTCTCGAAAATGCCTCCATCATTTTTATAAAATTTTCTTGGTGAGTAGTCTGAAGGGCTTTTAAGACAATGGTATAGGTCTCATGTACCACAATCTGTATCCCATACGAATTGGCAGCGATTGTTGCTTGAAACCCGTATTGACAACAGGAGGCGATAATATCTGCTGCCTTTTCTTTCGCATTAATATAAATGAATAGTTTTATGTATGGTTAAAATGCGCATCGTTCATCGTTGGTACATTTATGTAGAACGTTATGGAATACATTGAATTCGACAGCATGTGCTTTAACCCTTAGACCGAAAGCCAGCACTTCAGTTTCCGATGATTTTCGCGGCAGTTTTTCCATATGAGTCTGTTCGAATTTAAACTTCTTTTATTTAAAAAGTAGGCCCGTTAATGCCAAATTGTTTCTTACAGTCTTGAAGAACATAGATATTACTTTGATTTAAAGTATTTTTTGGAGGTACTTCATCGTGATCGATCTAATTAACATACTACCTTAGTTTTATTTTCCTGCGCATTGTTTGAGGCAGTGTCAATATATAAAAAGACGGTAATAAAAGTAACACTATGACGACCTACGCCGTCGTGTTGATGGCTACAATATATTCAAATACTGATAAATTTTGACTACTTTCTTACATCTTTCAGGTACTTTTTTGTTTTTAAATTGTTTTCTTTACTTGTTTACTTGTTACAGGAACGCTGAAAGAGATTTATATTGTCCGAAGCAGTGGAAACGAAGTAACTATTTACTTCGTTTGGTTTAAAAGACAGCGTAACGGACAAACGTGCTTTTTAACGAGTTCAAGGACTTTTAATACACATTTGCTGTACAAATAAATTTAGTTTTGCGTAAAGGGTTAAACAACTAGTGAAAGTGTTGTGATAATTGTGAAAAACATCAAAATTCAAAGTTTCGTATATATTAGTAACGGAAAATTTTGAACCTTGTGATTTCAAATTCACGAATATCAAAGTGGTGAATTTTTGTGGCCTTTAAAGAGGTAAAGTATAGTAATCTAATTGTAATTATTAGTTTGCAGCTTAGATCTATTAACGGAAACACACTCAACTCTACTCGCAATTAACCAATAACATTTAAATACTAATTAGAATCACATTTCTTTTAATTTTTAAATAAATACGTAAATTAAATAATTTAATACACGTAAATTAAAAAGATAATTTAGGAAACATTTTTGACACATAATCTGATTTCTCATCTATTTATTTATTCTCATATTTGCCACGCATTTGATACGCATTCGTGACATGGCTACTATTCGCTATACACTTTCTACTCTGTACACTCTCAAAGCCGACCTTCTGAAAGCCTTCACACACGTAAACAATAATTTAGATGAACATATCCGAAGGCTCGAAGAGGTCGTTCAAAACTCAGACGGTTGGACAACAATAGGCAACACCGCAGAAACTTTCAACCGTCCATCCGCGAAACAAAAACACAATCATCACAACCAATCATGACTCAAAACAGATTTGCTGTGTTAGATTATGACATTGATTTTCCATGCCTTCCCAATCCTCACTACCCCCTCCCATCATCGACACGTCCACCCACAAACCGACGCAAACAGGCTAGCAAGCGCAAAGAAACAAAGACACGTAGAGTTGCGCAACCTGGCCACAAGTAAACAAGAACATTCCTACTGAGCCCACCAAAAAGGTACTTATTTTAGCAGATAGCCATGGGCGACAAATCTCCTCCTGCTCAGTGGGAAACTCCCATCCAATTTCTCTGTCATGTGTGTGTTTAAACCTAACGGGAGGTTTGCCGACGTGATCAGTGAATTGGACACCCACACAAAAACTCTCACCAAACGGGATACAGTCATCATCATAGGAGGGCAGAATGACATCAATTTGGGTGGTCACTTTACACCTGAGCAACATGTTGACAAACTACAACGTGCCGCCCAAAACACGAACATTGTAATCTCGACTCTGCCCTTCTGGTACAACAAACCAACACTGTGCAAAGAAATTAGACACGCAAACAACAAAATAAAACTGCATCTGAGAGGCACACATGTTAAATTATTTGAGCTTAACTTTCTCTCAGAAAACACTTCACCCGGCATGGTCTTCACTTGAACCTTGTCGGAAAACATGCACTCGGTAGCGAACTTGCCAAACACATCCTTACACCTCAGCAGTATCCTATCCAAGATTCATCCCCACCTACATCTCCTAGTTCTCTTCCATCCTCCGGAACCCCTGTGGACCCAATTACCTTATCCCCTGAACCTAATCCTTGTACTACCTCTCCAATTATTCATTCCCCTACATCTGTAACCCCTCCTTCCTCACCTCCTAACACTGCTGGGACACGATACTTCCTTCGACCACGCACTCGAGGTAAAATGAGATAAATAAATAGCAACTACAGTCAGATGCAGCAGAAAAGCATCCGTGTAGGTACATGCAAAAGATTCAAATAATGCATCATAATGTACAATCTCTTTCAAATAAAATTGAATTTATCGAGGCAGCATTAGAGTGTGATCTCAGTCAAATAGATGTTCTTTGCTTTACAGAACATTGGTTATCTCATAATGATCTAAACACACTCCAAATTCCTAGTTTTTACCTTGCAGGATCATATTGTAGAGCAAGGGAATCAAATAAAGGCCCTGCTTACGGAGGTTCGTGTATTTATGTAAGAAATAATATTGATTCTACCTTCTTGTCAGAATTCAATTTATATGCAGTTGAAAAGTTTTGAAATAACAGTTGTACATCTTACTACGCTCAAAATTATCTTACTTTGCATCTACAGACCTCCAACAAAGCAAGCTTTAGATTATTTCAATTTCGTAGAAAATCTAGAGATAACTCTGAACAAAATTAGTAATCTATCTTTTAAATCCATTGTTGTATGTGGAGATTTCAATATTGATTTTATTCTTTTAATTTAGATATTACAGTGAACGTACCTACACGGAATACTTTTAAATCACAAACAGCAATAGATCAAATTATAATTAACAAAACCACAACTAGATATGAAATAATAACGAATAATCTAGGTTACAGTGACCATGATGCACAAATTCTTACAATTACTAGTAACATGAATACTGACACAATAAATAAAACACGCATGTGCAGAGCATTTACTACAGTTAACATAAAGTTATTTACGGACTACTTGCTGAAAGAATCATGGGAGGCAGTTTATAACGCTATTGACACGAATGAAAAATATAATTTATTTTTCTCAAAGCTTTCATTTCTCTTTAACGCATGCTTTCCTATTAAAAGAGAAAATTAAACATTTCACGAAAAAGTAATACTTGGATCACAAAGGAATTAGAACATCGTGTAAAAATAAACGTACTCTCTATTTTATTTCTAAACGTCATGACGTATCTCAAGATTTCTTATCTACTTCAAAAATACAAAACATTGTTACGAAAAGTCATAAGACAGGCTAAAATCATGAAAAACGATCAGGATATTTTGAACTCAAGTAATAAAACTAAAGCAATGTGGAATATAATAAATAATACTACCAAATCAACTAGAAAACCATAGAGAATGTTGTTTTAAAATATAACGATATAAATGTGAACGATCCGGCAACAGTGGCTAATCTCTTTAACCAATACTTTTCGAGAATTGCTGCCGATCTCACTAAGGGTCTTCAGGCACAAAATTCAAAAATAGACAGTTCACTCAAAATTTTAGACACAATGTTCGTTTCCGAAACTTCTTCCTATGAAATTCTTAAAATAATCGGTAAACTAAAAAATAAATATTCGTCCGGTTTAGATGAATTCCCGGATTCTTTGTTAAAGACTTGTGCGTATGCCATTATACATCCGTTAACTCACATATTTAATGCATCTTTATGCACTGGAACGTTTCCAGATATTTTCAAAACAGCTAAAATTAAGCCGCTTTTCAAAAAGGCAACAAAATGAAATTCAAAACTTGATTGGATTATTTTTAGATCTTTGGATTTGAAAATCAAAATCAACGGAAACAGCTATATTTTCTTTTCTTAAAGATGTCGCCTCATCATTAGATCAAAACTTGGCACCTATTGGATTATTTTTAGATCTTTCAAAAGCTTTTGACGTCATTGATCATGACATTTTACTTTCCAAATTACCTTCATATGGAATTCGTGGTATTGCTCTAGATTGGTTATGTTCGTACCTTAAACAACGATCTCAGAGAGTTGAAATACCTTACTGGAATGATGGAACATTACGTACGCACCTTTCCGACTCTTTGCCCGTTGCATGTGGAGTTCCTCAAGGATCGATTTTAGGCCCTATTCTGTTCCTACTTTACGTAAACGATATGCCCTCGACGATTCAAAAGAAAATTCTGATATGAAATTTAAATTCCAAAAAATTAAAGTAAAAAAAAAAATTTTTTTTCCTTTAAAAAAAATTTTGAAATGAACAGTGTACCATTGACTGATGTTAAGGCAACAAAATTTTTAGGTCTCTCAATTCAGTCAAACCTTAAATGGAACGTCCATTTAAATGAATTGAACACACAATTAAGTTCTTTATGCTACGCGTTAAGAATTCTTGCAAATTCAGTCAGCCTTCATACTGCTCGTTGTGTATACTTCGAATGTTCATTCCGCCTGAGATATGGCATAATATTCTGGGAAATACATCTTATAGCTCCCAGACTTTTAGATTACAAAAACGAATTGTACGAATAATAACCAAATCCCACCCACGTGATTCATGTAAGCTCTCTTCATTAATCTAGGAATTCTACCATTACCGTGTCTTTTATTTACGAATCAGTGGTTTTGTAAAAATGACTTGCTCAAGGGCGGGAATATTTTTCAGAAAATGCAGAAGTCTATTACTATAACACTCGACGTAGAAATCATATTAAAATTTTTGCTGCATAACTGTTTCCGATTAAATTCAATAGAAAAGTTTAAATCCCAAGTGAAATCGTTTCTGCTGCTAACTGTTTTATACAATTAGAGACTATACTGAGCATAACAAGAAAAGTAACATTAATTTTAACAATGATACATAATGCATTATTTACCATTTGGACTGTATAAATGAGTATAAACAACCTGTAACAACTATTGTACTACAGCTTCCGGGTCAATGACCCCATCTCGATCAGGTTTTTCGTCCAGTTTCCCTGATCCATTGAGCAAATGCTGAGATGGCCCCTTGTTTTGCTTCTGGACATAAATGTAACTTCATTTTCTGTGCACGTCTTCTAGAATTCAGTGGGAAATACAATTATTCAAATTATCGTTTCCATGTTGTCGCGGCAGGAAGTAATAAGAGCCAAAATTTATTGCTTATTTATCTTTGACAATAGATTTTATTACATGGGAGTTTTTTGTTTTTTTTCTCCCTTTCAAAATTCAAAATTTATTGCTTATTTATCTTTGAAAATAGATTTTATTACATGGGAGTTTTTTTGTTTTTTTTCTCCCTTTCAAAATTTCAAAATTCAAAATTTATTGCTTGTTTATCCTTGAACATAGATTTTATTGCATGGGAGTTTTTGTTTTTTTTTCTCCCTTTCAAAAATTCAAAATTTAAGTAGTATATGAGTAAGTGTAGGGATCACAGAATTTTGAAAATGTGCACACAATTCACTTTTCCCCATAGCACGTCATACGCAGTTTTTAACTGTTTTTCTGACGTAAAATAAATAAATAAATAAATAAATAAATAATGTTATCTTCATTCAAATGAACAGTAGGTCATTGTGATTACTTGATTTTGAATGTATTTATGATGTAAAGTGTATGTGAAACTTTCGAATTGTTTTTTTAATTTATTTTAAGTTAAATTAACAGCTAGGTCATTAGCGACTACATGAATACAATATATTACATTTTACATTGACAATATTAAATTTTATACATGCATCGAAAATATTCATCCGTTCGAAACTGTTATATTGATCGATTTATCTTAAAGGCCCAATAGCCGTCAAATTGACTGCTTCCCAATAGCTGTTAAACTGTGTGCTCGGTGTGTCGACTTGTTTTGTTTATATCATCTTATTCATGTGTTTTGTTCCTGTTTGTTTCATTTGCAAAAGTAATAAATGATTTCTTCTCCTGACTATCGAAATGTATGAGTGAAAATAAAAATTGTCAACCTGAAAGTACCCCACTGCTGAGACTCCTTGTTAAGCTAGATATTAATAAATTGAATTTCCAATTATCTTAAAGTATGGCATAATTTTCTATAGATACTAGCTACTCGCTGGAAATTGACTGCATTCATTACAACCCTTCCCCACTGCAATCTCTCTTTCAACTAAAGGGGTCAAGACAATCATGCTGTACGTGACCAGAATATAGTTCCTCAGAGCAGTACGCTCTGAGGAAGGCCACAATATGTTGGCCGAAACGTCAGCTACGAGCAAATCGACGCGACTTGTCCCGGACAGCCAAGAGACATACTCGCGCGGAAGCCTACGTAATCAGAATATAGTTCAGTTGTAACTAGCCATGACGATTTAGTTCGAGTAATAGGGCGTGGCTATCTAGAGCGACATCGTCATATCGCATATTATTTTAAAGTGAAAAAACTAGAGTTAATATCTCACTTTACAATTTATTCATGAGAGATCCAAAAGCTTTTGGAATGTAACTTGCTTTGATGTTCGATATTTCCAACTGAATTGATCACTAATATTGATGCTAAATAATATTACGCTCGATAAGTGACCTAATGTCGATGCGAAAATAAATATTTTGCCTGATATTGCGACTTATATGCGACCTGATGTTAATGTGAAAATAAATGTTTTAAAGGGGGAAATTCACTGTATGTTAACAATATCCTCTTCTGAGTAGACCCTCGTTTAAAATCGTTTTCACTTTCTTGCCTTACGAAGGTCTTCGTAAGAAGAGAAAGTTATGTAGTCGTGCGCCAAAAAACGGAGAATTTTCGGCAGAAAAACCCTTTTTTTCGTCAACATGAGTTTAAATCTTTAATTGTCTACGACTTTTCTTCCAGATCAGTGTTTACCAAATTTTTTTACCCATCGGTAGACTGAAATAATAACTTAAAATCTTGCAACACATTGTTATCTTACCCATGAACAAGGAACAATAGAATTGCCAACCAGTTACACACTGTGTTTAATACTATCCCCTACAGGGATATGTTTAGAATGTTACAAAAAAGTTTTTTGATAGGGAAAATTGTTCCACGCGAATTTTCCCGTTTCTTTTAGACCCAATAGAGAGTATGCCATGTTTCAATCTTTTAGGATAACAGCAAACTTTTTCTATAAACCCTACCATTTGAAATAAAGGTAACCATGTATTTTTTACTTTTTTCAGAAAATGTATGTTTATCAATATGCTAAAAGAGAGATAATGATTCCACGGGCTTGATTACAACGACTATAAACACAAAACAGTATGAACACCTTTCTGACTTGAGCAAAACGTTGCCCTTCTCACTTGAGGAAAAACAAACAAAATAAAGAAATGTTGCTTTAATACTGATCATATTGAGTTTCACGCTTTCACAATATCGGCAAAAATTACTAATAGTATTACTTTGTTTCCGGGCACGTCAATTACTAAGAACTTCAGCGTTCACTCCGTCTTGCCTACTTTGTGCGAAAACTGACTAGTTTTTTTTTCGGAGGCCTGCTGGATTTAAACGTAAAAACAATTGTAACAATACATGTTGTACCTGGCCCGCAGGTGTGGCAGTTGTCGCGCAGATACTGCACCAACTCCGCCGCCACCTCCTCCATGAGCGGCAGCAGGGGCTTGAGCTTGCTGTTGGTGAAGGACGGCGTGAGCGTCTGCCGAGTGGTCTTCCACCTGCACACAACAGCAATTACTCCCTTCAATTACGACCCATCTCATGAAAAGTACCAGTGGGATGCCCTTTGATTGAGCAATGTTATGCTCAGTCTCTCAGCTTCAGTCAAATTGATTGATTGATTGATTTTTTCGTGTTTCCGGGAGCGTCAACTGCTTCGGTCATTAGTCCCATTAGTGTAGTTCATGTTTTTTCGCGGGAGATGGCGGTGATCTTTCCCCGCTGGATGGCGAGATCCGGCGCCGACCTACCGTCGGCTAGTGGGGTTTCCCCCTAACCAGGACTCTCCCACCAGCGGGGCACCGCCCCAGCCGGGACACACTCTAAGCTCCCGACCGGTCTCCAGGAATATGTGGTAGTGTAGTGCATATTAGTGTATCAACTTTAGTCAAACATTCAGACACACTTTCTTAAATTATGATATAATTGTCACCTTACCCGTCACCTTGTTGGATGCACTTACGATCGGAGAATATGTTCCGCAGACGTACAGCTATCCAAATTGTGACCATGTTACTGAGTAACAGTGTATTTTAATAATATATTCTTTGAACTAATTTAATTATTAAATTAATAAAATAAATTTAAAAATATTAATAATAATTCTTTGAACTAATTTAATTATTAAATGATGATAGTGGTCGGCGATATAATGGGAAAAAGAATTGTCAGAGTCGTAGCAATTGCCTGAGAATTGAGTTAAGAATATACTGGTATTTTCCATTTGCTTTTCATTAGTTCGAGAGATTATTTTATGAAAAAGAATGTCTAAAGACAAGAAATGTCTGCCCTGAGACGTGTCGCGCCGTTGGTGTTGCCTGCGACATAATTCGGAACTTGGCCCGGAGGGCAGGAGACCGCAGGGACGGGGAGGGAAAGAGCTGGGCTACAACTTGTTGTGGGGAATGGATGGAGCGACGTCGTGAAGAATAGACGCAAGGCACCAGTGTGTAGTGTTTTTTTTAATTCGTTGCGCCCTTAAACCAACGTTTTATCGACGCCACGCGTCTCTTGGTCTCTGGTCGAGCGTTGAGCGCGGAGTAATCCTCCATTAATATCTCTCCCTCTATATTCCAGAGGACGCTGTGGTACTATTTTTGTCTCGTCTCGTCTAGTCAATTGTCAAAGAGGACCACCAGGTAGCATCTCCGCGTACGAGTCTCTTACGCGCCCCTGCGTCACTACCTAGCGGCCAGAATTGTGAAGGAATAATGATAGGGGTGGGGTTTATGACACTTCACAGGGGTTGGAATAGCCCTTGTGAAGCAGCCAAACTCATTTTGTTGGAACAAATTTCACACGAGATTCGACGGGAATCGATCCCGGACCTCAGTTGTGAAAGGCTAGCGACTTCGCTACGTTCCACGATCGAGCCGTGTTCTGTAAGTTGTGGGAAGAAGGAGGCGTATAGTGTGACGGTGAAGCTAAGTATTGTTGTGAACTTGCGAGTTCATATAGGAGAATAGATACAGAGGCGCACAAACGTATGCTAGTTAATTGCTAATTATTTTCGTCACCGTGAGAAACAATAGACATTCATGATAATCATTGCAAACTAGTGAAATGGGCTGTGTGTCCTGAACAGTATGGAGAGAAAGAACTTGCCAGAAGGAGTTCCCCAAGTGCTAGTGCCCTTCGTCCTGTTCTCACGTTAAGAACGAGCTAATTAAAGGGAATTGTAAGCTGAAGAAACGAACATACATCAAATAAGAAACCAGGAGCGGTAGCTCAGTGCATCAACTGATCCTGGAACTGTCACTGGAACGCCTCTCACCGGGAGGTCCCAGGTTCGAGTCCTGACGGTGGCAGGATTTTCGACACTAACTTTTCAGCTAGGTCGAATTCATTCGCTGTCTGGAGAAGAATTCTAGTGGCCGACTGCTCTGATCGGTAGTTTTGCGTGGTTTCTCCGATAAACACCAGGCGAATGGCGGAGCAGTACCCTATCAAACGGACCGCGCGCGATCTGTCCTTCCTCTTCCTTGTCCTATCTTCTCCCCTTACACACACTAACATGCACTACACTACCACATATTCCGGGAGACCGGTCGGGAGCTTAGAGCTTGTCACGGTTGGGGCGGTGCCCCGCTGGTGGGAGAGTCCTGGTTAGGGGGAAACCCCACTAGCCTACGGTAGGTCGGCGCCGGATCTCGCCATCCAGCGGGGAAAGGTCACCGCCATCTCCCGAGAAAAGAAACATCCACTACACTTACGGGACATATGACCAAAGCCGTTGACGCGCCCGGAAACACGAAAATATCAATCAATCAAATAAGTATCATCACAGCATTATTGTATGTCAATGCAATTACCCGGTCACCCGAGAGACATAAATAAAAGAGTAGAAATTCAAGACACAAAGGAATAATTACGAGGTGATGCGACGAAACCGGGTTGGTAAAATACTTCAAGAAAGAAGAGGTCATCGAAGACCTCTATGCCAAGGGCCAGCGACCCGGTCGCGAAAATTGTGATTCTTAAAGCGCAAATCCCTCCCCTTAACGGGTCGACGCGTGGCGTCAACGAACCACTGGGCATCAATTGATGTCACTGCAGTATCTCTGACCGGGAGGTCTTAGATTCGAGTTCCCATGGTAGCAGGGTTTTCGACATTATCTTGATAAATTGATCGAATTCAGTCGCTATTTGGAGGAGAATTCTAGCGGCCGCCTGCAATGATCGGTAGGTTTCCGATCACGTGGTATGGTTACCTCTTCAGTTAAATAAAGCATTTCGTTAAAGTGCTATAAGTATACTTTTCTTTTATAAATGTACACGTAATGTAAAGTTCAAAAGGGAATTTGGTCAATTTCTGTTGTGTAAACATTCTGAATTTTTTATGAAAGCATTGTATTAATTTGTGTTTGTCCCTACACTGTTCCATGACGGATGTATTTGAAAAACCTTGCACTTCCAATAATAAAATAATTTTCGTAGGCAAATACAGAATACTTTATCATGCCCCCATGCTCTACCCCACCTTTTCTTTGTTTTGTCTCCTTTCCACCATTAAATATTTGCGGTCTACGTCTTGCAGACAATTTGTCGATAGCGTGTTTTGCACGGATTGTTAAAAAAAATTTCTGTATTCAAAATTCAACTAGTATATGTATTAGTGTAGGGATCACAGAATTTTGAAAACGTGCACAGAATTGACTTCCCCATAGCTTGTCACACACATTTTTAACTTTTTTGGCGTAAAATAAAAAAAATAAAAAATAGAGTTTCTACACGTCATAGCGGACTGCGCTATCTATCTTCTGGGCATGCGCAGATGCCGTAAAGTGGTGTGAAATTTAAACTGCTCATGCGCAGAAAATCGATAGTGCTTCAACGTTCGAGGGTGCACAAACACACTATTGGCATGGTCTTGGTATGCAAAGCGTAAACTGTGTGTACACTACACTACGTTATTGCAATATTCGTGAAGACTAGGTGTGTTAAAATTTTTAGTTTATTGCAATGTTGTACGACATTATTTGATTTGTTCTTGTGCAATGTACGTGCTACGTCTTGGAAAACCATTTGGATTTATTCAGCAGCATTTTTTCTGTAGTACGCCACTAGTTTGATCATTACTTATTTAATAAATGTTTAAAAAATTAATATTTAAGCTTATATATTTCAAAGTAAGCTTCATTACAATAAATGAAGTTTCGACAAAATTTTAAGTGTAAATGAAGTTTAAAATAATTATTTTTCCTTTTGATTATGTTCAATTTGCTTAAGTTGGAGCCAGTATCTTTGCAGGCCAAGGCCAATAACATATTTTATCGCCTTCAATTTGCATTTTACGGCCATCAAATAGTCCATAAAATGCAACTTTAGGGGCGAGTATATAAAATGTCTAGACTAAGATTTGGTATAATCACAAACTTACTTTTCTCCTGTGAGAATAAAAGGGTTCTTGTACACAAGAGGATCTAATTCTGGATGCACACGAAATCCGTTTTGTTGAAAGCTGTTGAATTCTTGAAGCAACACTGTTTTGGTCACTTCTGGATCTCGAATTAGAAGCGCGGGTGTTCTAAACCTCCAGAACCCGACAAAAGGTTTTCCTTCATACAACCTGAGAAAATATATAACACAAACTAAATTGTTGATAGATTATTCTAATTTTTTACGCACACTTTATTACGAGATATTCACTTGTATAAAGTTTCCATTAATTGTCCTACTGTTGTTCTCGCAAGAAATATATCTGTATAATTTCCGAAGAAAATGTTAGGCTGCAGGTGAGGAATACCCCTCCTCTTCCAATAATCATGGTTCCATGTGAAGTATGAATAAAGTAAAACAATAGTGGCGATAGTAAACGTGACCCAGTTCAGTGGCAACCACTCGGGAATCATCTGTAAGTGAAATACTCGACAATAGCTTACTTTGCATTAACAAGTTAAAATGTTCACCAATAAAAATGTTTGCACCAATAAATACTTAACAGTTTCACACTGACACTGAGGAAGCAAACACGGTGTTACGTAAGTTTGTTTTCAAACATTTACTTACAATGCACTGATAATCCTCTGGTATATGAAGAAATTGTTGCACTAGAAAAGGTTCTCAGTTTACGATAGATCTGTATCTAGAGGTGTGTAGGGAAATGCTGGCGGCGAGTGCAGTTCTCTCTTTATAGTCAGAGAGGCAGTTCCACTTGGTGAGCAACAGGAGGGGGGGTGGCGGCGGCGGCGGCGGCGGCGGAGAGTGGTTTGACCTTGGTGTCACTCGTGAACTTTGCTGGTTCCCTCGGGGGCATATCGTAATTACGTAATTTGATGAGTTGTCGTTTTAACGCAAACGAACGCTGCGGAAGAATTTGGATTGTAACTTAGTTTTGATAATTTAAATTTAGAAATAATCTTATTTAGTAAAATGGACTATTTAAAAAATTAAAATGATTGTATTGTTATTTCTTATAGTCACGTTTAATTATATAGCAAAACTTGCTCAATGTGGACCGTGTACAATGCGGAAATCTGCCTAACGTGAACATAAAGCGCGGTCGTTGCAATAAATTCTTCAGTATTACATTCCATAATGCGGAATCTTGTCCAATACGGAAAGAATTACTGGTCTCGTGAGATTCCTCATTGAGTATTTATTTATTTATTTAGTCAAAAAAACAGTCAAAAACTGTATGTGACGTATGGGGGAGAAAATCATCTGCGCACGCTTTCTTGAGTTTCAGAGTCCCTTCCCAACAATTTAACTATTAATAGTTGAAAGATTAAAGATAATAATAATAATAATAATAATAATAATAATAACAACAACAACAACAACAACAAATTTAAAAAAGCGAGGGATTAATATTTCAAAAACTAGATATTTTCGTTGCCAAATTATAGAAAACTTATTTTTAACGGTAAAGGAACAAGCAGATTTGAATTTTCTGTATTGTTTACAAATAGAAACTCACCCTAAGCTCTACTACCACTATAAGCAAAAGGAAAGTTCAACAAAACGTGCGCATAGTGAGGCTACATTTACGTCCAGAAGCAAATCAAGGGGCCATCTCAGCATTTGCTCAATGGATCAGGGAAACTGGACGAAAAACCTGATCGAGATGGGGGTCACTGAGTAAGTTTTACTGTGTTAATATCTCCCCACATTGTAGTTGTTTATCCTCCGGCAATCATATTTTTGTGTGGTATGGCTGGCGTTTTCTGTTGTTGTAGTTTCTTTTCTCGCGATTTCGCCTTTTATTTAATATTTTCTCATAAAAAGGGGAATAGAAATAGACTCGAAGCGAAAATTGAAGTCGAAGGTAAGCAGTGATATAATTGGACCTAGTAACTCGTAGTTGAGACTTCAGCCCAATAGTAGATGCTGACAAAATCCAATCCAATTCCCATTCTAAAAAAAGGTGCGTGTGTGTGAATAAGATTGAACGAGGTGAAAGCTAATTACGGTAAAATTTACCATCAATGAATTTAGAGGTGGAACTCCCATTCTATACCTCATTAACCTTCATCCCCAATTTCATGCAAATATTAAAGCCAGATTTTTTTTAGTATTGACTGTACTGTACAAACTATCATATTGAGTTTTAATTAATGTTTTAAATTTTTTCATGATTTATTTGGACATTTCGCATTTTTACGGACACCCAAACATTTCACAGATTTTTAACTTTTATTAAGCATTTAATTTATTTATACCACAATGAAAAGCTTGTTTTCATGTGTTTTTCTTTTTTAGTAAAACATGGTGTCGTACAACAGTAATGGCATTTTACATTTCAATATAACACAATCATTATTGCACAGTCTGAGGTTTTACATCTCTTAAAGAGAACTAGAATTGCCCTATAGTAATTGCCCGTAGTGAACTGTATTCACTATGATGTTCTCTATATTACATTTAACAGAAAGTAAAAATTTAAAAAATTGACACTTACTCATCGTCAATCTAAGCATAAAATCTTATTACTATTTTATCAAATAGGTAATTATTACAGACAAATTAATAACTTGATGCTTTGTGATGCTTTAACTTGATGCTAGGCCGAAGCCAGTAAAAAAATTAAAAAATTGACACTTACTCATCGTCAATCTATGCATAGAATCTTATTTATTTTATTAAATAGGTAATTATTACAGACAAATTATATAACTTGATGCTTTGTGATGCTTTAACTTGATGCTAGGCCGAAGCCAGTAAAAAAATTAAAAAATCCACACTTACTCATCGTCAATCTATGCATAGAATCTTATTTATTATTTTATTAAATAGGTAATTATTACAGACAAATTAGATGACGATGCTATGTTATGCTATAACGTGATGCTAGACCGAAGCCATTTCAATACATACCGCTTCTACATCATACCGCGTTCTAACCTTTCGAATTGTAGTATTCACCCCAAATGGCCCCTCGATCGCAGCAAATCTCTTGGAAAGAGTCCATAAGGAACGGCTGAGGAGAAAATACATGAATGGAGAAAAACCTGCTGTCAGAAGCCGAATACATGCTAATCTATCTGACGTTTTAAAACTGTTTATTTATTTCCTGGCGCGGACGTCAGGCATTCACCTTCCAGTGTCTGGTCTCCTCAGCACCTGAAATCAAGCAGCGCCACAGAAGATCGTCCGCACCATTGCCTCTGTCCTTACATTTCCGATGCCCACTTCCCTTTGTCCCCTAATGTGCTTATTACTTTGACAGTTTTATTTTATTTTATTGACTTTTTTATCTACTTATTACTAACAGTTGACTATGACTTATGACTTATTTTTTGAACTGTTTACTAACTTGTTAAATGACTGATTAACTTAATAATTGTTTGCTTATTGACTTATTATTTATTTCTCTCCAGTCTACGCTCATACTAACCAGTGCTGTTTTCCCCACTCTCTAGTTTCAGTTTCCCTAATAGTCCGAACCTTTCCTAGAAATGTTCCTAATTTTTTCATGAATTTAAACCTTTTATCACCTAAAAGTTTTGGGCGAGCGTTACGTTCCTGTGTTGGAAGCAGTAATTTCCCATTCCCATCCATTTTCCTCTCCATGTTTCGGTCGCACAGCAAATTAAAAGGATGTGGATCCAATCTTTCCTATCACCGCAGAGCACACAGATGCCATTACAATTCGCCTCCTTTAATCTACGTTGCATCCACCCCCCGACCCTGAACCAAGCGTATCCCCCTCTTGCGTCCTTTCGAAGTGTGTGAACGTAACAGTCCCATAACGGACTCGCGTGAATTTGTGCCACTAACGAACTTTTGTCGCCCGTTGCTGCCAAGATGCCTTTTAATACCTCCAGGTCTATTGAAAATTATCCGTTCTATCTCACGTGATCCCCTATACCCCACCATCTCCGGACAAACGTCTCCGAGACCTGCCTGTTCTAGTTGCAGTTTAATTTTGTACGACCAATTGCGTTGGTCGCTTCCCTGTAGCACTTCCTAAAAGCACTTCCCTAAAGCACCTATGTAAATGCGTGTCAGCCCTGTTAACCTGCTCATCTAATCCAAATTTTAATGGGTTTCAATTTAAAATCTTTCCAAATTCCTTCACTACCGACCTCTCTTAAGACTCCGGCATTTGCTGCAAATCTAGAAACTCCGAGAATTAATTTGAAATAATATGTTTCGATGTTTTCTAGTCGACTTATCCTATCCATTCCCCATATTTCTGCACCATAACTCATAGGTGGGAGAATTAGCGATTTAAACATTGTGTCGCACACCTTGAAAGGCAATTCCGGAACCCTGCGCACTGCGCAAACGATTTCTTTGAGCGCAATTCTTCCTTTACAGTGCGCCGTCACTAAGTGATTATTCCATCCCCCATTCATGAGAAAGTTTGCACCAAGATATGTACAAATTTTTACACGGTTAATCTCCTCCTCAGCGTAAAATCATTTCTCTTGGTTACCCCAAATAAACCCATTCTTGAAGACATCTACTTTCGTTTTTTGAATATTTACTTTTAGTCTCCCTGCCGCACTGTACCTTCCTAGGATATTTAAACTCTTCTGTAAGCCCTCAATTGTCCCCGATCATAAAACTAAATCATCAGCATATAGTAGTTCGGGAATTTCCGGCACATATAGTAGTTCTAATCTATTTAACCAATCTCTAAACTAACCTCTTTAACCAATACTTTTCGAGAATTGCTGCCGATCTCACTAAGGGTCTTCAGGCACAAAATTCAAAAACAGACAGTTCACCCAAAATTTTAGACATGATGTTCGTTTCCAAAACTTCTTCCTATGAAATTCTCAAAATAATCGGTAAACTAAAAAATAAATATTCGTCCGGTTTAGATGAATTCCTGGATTCTTTGTTAAAGACTTGTGCGTATGCCATTATACACCCGTTAACTCACATATTTAATGCATCCTTATGCACTGGAACGTTTCCAGATATTTTCAAAACAGCTAAAATTAAGCCGCTCTTCAAAAAAGCCAACAAAAATGAAATTGAAAATTATCGGCCCATTTCTCTTCTATCAGTTTTTTCAAAAATATTAGAGAGACTTTTTTACCTACGAATGGAAACCTTTCTCACTAAACACAACGAGCTTTCAGATTGCCAACATGGATTTAGAAAATCAAAATCAACGGAAACAGCAATATTTTCTTTTCTTAAAGATGTCGCCTCATCATTGGATCAAAACGAGGCACCTATTGGATTATTTTTAGATCTCTCAAAAGCTTTTGACGTCATTGATCATGACATTTTACTTTCCAAATTACCTTCATATGGAATTCGTGGTATTGCTCTAGATTGGTTATGTTCGTACCTCACACAATGATCTCAGAGAGTTGAAATACCTTACTGGAATGATGGAACATTACGTACGCACCTTTCCGACTCTTTGCCCGTTGCATGTGGAGTTCCTCAAGGATTGATTTTAGGCCCTATTCTGTTCCTACTTTACGTAAACGATATGCCCTCGACGATTCGAAACGGAAGAACGGTTCTCTTTGCGGATGATACGAACATCCTTTGCAATAAAGAAACAGTAAATAGTACAATATCAGATGTTTCAAATTGGTTCCGAAATAACAAATTAATAGTAAACAAAAAGAAAACGGTTTTAATGCAGTTTTCTATTTCAAATAAACAATTCTGTGCCCCATTGAAAATGAACAGTGTACCATTGACTGATATTAAGGCAACAAAATTTTTAGGTCTCTCAATTCAGTCAAACCTTAAATGGAACGTCCATTTAAATGAATTGAACACAAAATTAAGTTCATTATGCTACGCGTTCAGAATTCTTGCAAATTCAGTCAGCCTTCATACTGCTCGTTTTTATACTTCGCGAATATTCATTCCCGCCTGAGATATGGCATAATATTCTGGGGAAATACATCTTATAGCGCCCAGACTTTTAGATTACAAAAACGAATTGTACGAATAATAACCAAATCCCACCCACGTGATTCATGTAAGCCTCTCTTCATTAATCTAGGAATTTTACCATTACCGTGTCTTCTTATTTACGAATCAGTGGTTTTTGCCAAAAATGACTTGCTTAAGGGCGGGAATATATTTTCAGAAAATGCCGAAGTCTATTACTATAACACTCGACGTAGAAATCATATTCATCAGGTGACAGTACAACAGCTCATTTAAAAAATTCACATACAATACATGTACATTATTTTACAACACTTTGCCAGATGACATTAAACGATTAAATTCGATCGAAAAGTTTAAATCCCAAGTGAAATCGTTTCTATTGCATAACTGATTCTATACAGTTAGAGACTATACTGAGCATCACAAGAAAAGTAACATTAATTTTAACAATGATACATTATACATTATTTACCATTTGGACTGTATAAATGAGTATAAACAAACTGTAACAACTATTGTACTACAGCTTCCGGGTCAATGACCCCCATCTCGATCAGGTTTTTCGTCCAGTTTCCCTGATCCATTGAGCAAATGCTGAGATGGCCCCTTGTTTTGCTTCTGGACATAAATGTAACTTCATTTTCTGTGCACGTCTTCTAGAATTCAGTGGGAAATACAATTATTCAAATTATCGTTTCCATGTTTTCGCGGCAGGAAGTAATAAGAGCCAAAATTTATTGCTTATTTATCTTGGAAAATAGATTTTATTACATGGGAGTTTTTTTTCTCCCTTTCAAAATTCAAAATTTATTGCTTATTTATGAAAATAGATTTTATTACATGGGAGTTTTTTTTGTTTTTTTCTCCCTTTCAAAATTCAAAATGTATTGCTTATTTATTTTTAAAATAGATTTTACTAAATGGGAGTTTTTTTTTTTTCCCTTTCAAAATTCAAAATTTATTGCTTGTTTATCCTTTAAAATAGATTTTTTACATGCAAGTTTTTGTTTTTTTTCTCCCTTTCAAAAATTCAAAATTTAAGTAGTATATGACTTAGTGTAGGGATCACAGAATTTTGAAAATGTGCACACAATTCACTTTTCCCCATAGCACGTCATACGCAGTTTTTAACTGTTCTTTTGACGTAAAATAAATAAATACTCCATATTGAACAAAAATATCAAATCCAAATGACACAAGGCTAATGGTAGCTGAAAAGCTAAAAGAGAAAATCCATGCTGGGCTTATCGCATTAGACGTTGCATACAAGGAGTTTGTAATGTCTTCCGTGTACAGAATCGGTGGTTTGACACAGACAAAATAAAAACCAAACCCCTTCAAAATTTGGTTAAAAAAAAAAAAAGAAGTTGATGCTGCCCAGAAACTTGTAGAATCAGTGGAACATGTTCACGAAGTTTGACGTAAAATAAATTAAAAAAAATAAGTTCGGCCATCAATTTCCGGTGCAGCTGTATCCACTTCCTGTACCCACGTCAATAAATCGTTTATAAACAATAGCGGTGAGAGAGGATAGCCCTATCTTACTCCTAACGATTTAATTTTTCGCGTTGTACTTCCGACACCGCACCTGATGCAGAAATGTACTTGTAAATGTACTGTTCTCTGTATATGCTATGCACGCTTTTAAAACTTTACGTGAGATGCCTAGCTCATCTAGTTTTCACCATGAAACCTCCCTATTAATACAGTCAAAAGCCTTTTCGAAATCCACAAAACTGCAATATAAATGATCCCGTTTACGTGCAAGAGCCTGTTTTACTAAGGTCTCAACACAAACATATTATCGGTGATCGAGAAGCCTCTCTTAAAGCCTGCCTGCAATTCTGAGATTTTACTATAGTTTTCCGCCCATTCATTCAGTCGCCCGTTGAGTATTTTACAGAACAGTTTGCTCAGCGCTGGTAAAAGACCAATGCCGCGATAATTTTGTGGGCAATTCGTATTCCCTTCATTCTTCAAGACCGGTTGGAGGATAGCTATACTCCACGTTTCTGGATATGATCCGGAATCAACAATTGTAATAAATAAATTCAGAATACTCTCTGGGTCTAAGTGCTGCAATTCCGAAATAAATTTTGTCGGAATGCCGTCCGCGCCGCCTGCCTCATGGCTAGAATAGCCCTATTTACTTCATTCCAGGTTAAAGGTTCGTCTAATTCAGGCAAACTCCGGTCATTGAAAATATCTGCTCTTTTTTAATATTTGCTATTGCTAGCGTCCGTGAAAAATACTGCACCCTCGTGTCTGCTGAAATTGCATTACTTGCATTTATTTTATTACCCACAGATCTGATAACATCATATTTACTTGAATTTGATGTTTTGAACGGGGGGTCTTTCATCAAACCCTCCTGATTATTTCAATCTCTATTCATCTTGAGAAAGCCGCGTTGTAATGTCAGTTTAGTGAATCTGCATTTGTTCAGGGCAAATCGACGAAAAATAATACGTCATTTTGATATCCGATATTTACTAGACCTCATTCATCACATGTGCGTTTTGTTAATTCTTTTGTGGTTATAAGGTCACAACAAATGATAGTCTGATGTGCCCCGTCACATGTCATGTTTGTATGTCAAAGGGGAAGGTTGTTTCCAAACACTTCCTAATTGGTCGAACAAATAGGTCTGCATAGAACTATTAAAATTAAGACTAGCCGAGAAGTTAAAATTATGCGAATTACAAGAAAAAACTAACCAATGATTCAGGGTTTTAAAAAAACGGAGAAATAGTAAAAATGAATATTAACAATTTGTTAATAAATTAAGTAAGCAAGTATATTAAATGAATTATGTATTTATAAACATTCCATCTTTTGTAACTGTAATTTTAATATTAATCAATATTGCCCTGTTTGATTTATTTGATTTGATTTATTTTCATCCGTGTTGGTACAAAACATCCGTGTGGGTACATGTAAAAGTTTCGAATAATGATGCATCATAATGTGCAATCTCTTTCAAATAAAATTGAATTTATCGGGGCAGCATTACAGTATAATCTAAGTCAAATGATTTTTACTTTACAGAACATTGGTTGTCTCATAATGATCTAAACACATTCCAAATTTTTAGTTTTTACTTTGCAGGATCGTATTGAAGAGCGAGGGAATCAATTAAGGATCCTGATTATGGAGGTTTGTGTATTTACGTAAGAAATAATATTGATTCTACCTTCTTGTCAGAATTCAATTTATATGCAGTTGAAAAATGTTTTGAAATAACAGTCGTACATCTTACTACGCTCAAAATTATCTTATTTTGCATCTACAGACCTCCAACAAAACAAGCTTTAGATTTGATTTTCTTAGAAAATCTAGAGATATCTGAACAAAATTAGTAATCTCTTTTAAATCCATTGTTGTATGTGGAGATTTCAATATAGATTTTCTGAGCGAATCCCGCGAAAAAGAGCAGTCTCTCAATTGACTTCATTATTTTAATTTATAAATTAGTACCTACACAGAATACACTTAAATCACAAAAAGCAATAGACCAAGTTATAATTAACAAAACTACAACTAGATATGATATAATAATGAATAATCTAGGATACAGTGATCACGATGCACAAATTCTTACAATTACTAATAACATGAATACTGTCACAATAAATAATACACGCATGTGGATAGCATTTACTAAAGTTAACATAAAATTCTTTACGTACTACTTGCCATTTTTTTCTTTTCTTAAAGATGTTGCTTCATCAATGGACCCATTGAATCATCCATTGGAATATTTTTAGATCTTCCGAAAGCTTTTGACGTTATTGACCATAACACCTTGCTCTCAAAATTTCTTTCATATGGAATTCATGGTATTGCCCTAGATTGGATGAGTAATGTACTTCAGCTTCCAGGTCAATGATCCCCATCTCGATCAGGTTTTTGCCGTTTCCTTGATCCATTGAGCAAATGCTGAGATGGCCCCTTGATTCGCTTCTAGACATAAATGTAGCTTCACTTTGCATTTTGTTGAGCTCTCCTTTTGCTTGTAGTAGAGCTGAGGATGAGTTACTATTTTGTTAGCAATGCAGAAAAATCAAATCTGCTGTTCGTTTACCGTTGCAAATAAGTTTTCTATAACTCGGCAAGGAAAATATCTAGTTTTTCAAATGTTGCTAATCTTGCCTTTTTAAAGTGTTATTATTACTACTACTATTATTATTATTATTATTATTATTATTATTATTATTATTAATTTTTTAAACTATTTTCATCTTTCGAGAGTTTCTTATAATTAAATTGTTGGGAAGAGATTCTGGAACTCAAGAAAGCGCGCGCAGATGATCTTCTCCCCCATACGTCACATACAGTTTTTTTTACTGTTTTTGACCAAATAAATACTTCTTCATCAAAGAACAGTAACACTGTGTGTGAGATAGGGGATAAGTTTAATATGTTACTTTTTAAGTACCCACAACCTGTGAAAAGCTCGCTTTTTAAAATTTATTGTTATTATGATTATTATTATTGTTATTATTATTATTATTATTATTATTATTGTTATTATTATTATTGTTATTATTATTGTTATTATTAATGTTATTATTATTATTACTATTATTTTTTCATCTTTCAACTATTTGTTAAATTGTTGGGAAGGGATTCTGAAACTCAAGAAAGCGTGCGCAGATGATTTTCTCCCCCATACGTCACATACAGATTTTGACTGAATAAATAAATGAAGTTGTTGACAAACCAACACGGCAAAATCTTATCCTAGATATTTTTTTTATTAGTCCGATGGACATATTATACTACTGCGATGTTATTCAGGGAATAAGCGATCACAATGCCGTAAGTGTTAAAATAAATGCTATTATTTGCAGGGGCAATGATAAAATCTGTAATAGAATATGGCAATATCGTAAAGCTGACATAAATGGACTGCAACATTTTCTAAAACTCAAATATGGATTTCGAAAAGTTAGGTGGAGGAATGGAAAACATAAGAAATTCAAAGAAATCATTGAGGAAGCTCGGCAATGTTTCGTTCCTTTCAAGTACATAAAAAAGAATTCATATCCAGAGTATTATAACGCGGAAATTCGTAAATTGAAAAGAAAAATGAGAAAAACGTATAATAGTGGGCATTGAACGGAGGCACATTTACAGAAAGTCCGACAAATTATAAATGAAGTAGAAAATAAAAAGAAAAGTGTGCAAGAATCGTATCTTAAGTTAATTTTAGATGATAACAGAGGTCCTTGGGCAAAGGTTTTTAACTTCGCACGTCACCGACGAGATAAACAAGCAGACACACCTCCTATAAGATGGCAAAATGTAGATATCGTAGACGATGAAGATGAAGCCAATGAATTCAATAATTATTTCTGTTCTGTATATAAGCAAAAAGCTAACCAAATTATCATAAGGCACAAAAACGTGTATCATGTATTCAAAATTGATCAAACGGAAGTACAACCACATTTGAAAAAAATGAAAAACTAAGTCTTGCGGTCTGGGTGGTATTATAATCGATATGTTAAAGATAGCAGGGGAAACAATAATACCGTATTTGGTTAGACTTTTCAATGTATTAATCAGCAAAGAAAGTGTACCGGATGATTGGAAATGTGCCTTATTAGTGCCAATTTATTAAATTCACCTAAAAGTGGAGTGCAAAATTATAGGCCAGTTAGAAGTCAGAAGTTAGAAGGAAAATTATAGTCAGAAGTCAGAAGCAAAATTATAGGGTTAAAATGAAATGTATTTCTAATTCGATTAGGAATCATTTAGACCAAACAATGCTTATTTCATGGACAAAATGGCTTTTCTTGTGAAAGATTATTTCCCTTACTCAAGACTTGTCTGGAGTGATTGATGTAGGGGAAGAGTGGATGCAAAAGTTATCGATTTTGCTAAAGCATTTGATGTAGTGCCACATTATATATTGATACTGAAACTTATTGATGCAAAAATTGACAGGCGGGTAACAGTATGGATAAGTGAATTTCTTCGCGATAGAAATCAAAATGTTCGAATTGGACAGCACTTATCAAAAAAGGGTAACATTACTTCTGGGGTTCCTCAGGGCAGTGTCATAGGCCCACTGCTGTTTCTTATCTTTGTAAATGATTTATCGCGAAATATAACGTCAAAAATTCGACTCTTTGCCGACGACTGTATAATATGTCCGGAAATTGCAGAGCAGCACGATATGATTCAACTATAGGACGATTTAAATAAAATGTATGGTTGAGCAATAGCTAATAAAATGACTATAAATGGAAAGAAGAGTAAAGCGATCACATTTTGTAGGGCCAGAGCTTTTCATACAATCCCTTATCAGCTAGGTAATGACGTAGTTCCAAGAGTCTCGAACTGTAAATACCTTGGCATCCTCCCAGATAATAAATTGAAATGGAAGAAACAAACAAACTACGAAGTGAGTAAAGCTAGAAAGTCTTTGCATTTCGTCATGAGAAATCTTAAAAAATGTAATACGAAAGCAAAAGAAATCGCGTATACCTCGCTTGTTATGCCGGTAATGGAATACGGAGCTAGTTGTTGGGATCCGTACAGGATAGTACTTAAACAGAGTTTAGAGAGGATACAAAACAGAGCGCCAAAATACATATTTCGGAGGAACTCACCTGCGCATTGGGTATCATTAGAACGCCGGAGGAAAAGGGAACGACTTAGCGAGGTGTACGGTATAAACCTTACATTAGTTGCTCCGCGTGGCAGGAAATTCGGGGAAGGATAGATAAACCAGATTATTTAAATAGATCTCATCATAAATATAAAATTAGAGAAAGAATACAAAGAACAGACGTAGAGAAATTCTCCTTTGTAAACAGAACTATAGTAGATTAGAACGATTTGCCTACGGCAATTTTTGAGCACTTTCTTTGTTCAGAGCGTAGACATGCTAAAGCATCGGGTCCCTGTTGATTTGGCACGACACGAGCAGCTACGGTTTTCAAAAAAAAAATCTTCAAATTTTAGAAGAACCCAAATGTATGAAATTGTATGCTAGAATTACTTGCATGCAAAAATTGAATAAAGCCCCTGGGACATTTTTAAAATTTTCTCATAAACGGCTCCAAATGTTTTCTTTAAATTTCTTGTAAAAGTAGAGTAAAATACTTATAAAGGAGTCATAGGCCCGATTTTCACGGTTATCTCTGAATTTTCGAAAACTGCAAAATTTTGATATTTTCCTACAATGTCCTACGGTGTCTTCCTACAACTACAAAATTGAAAATAGTAATTTTTCCTTCTATTGAAATTTGTTGTCCATAACTAGTTCTTTCAATAAGGTTATGTACATTTTTTGAGTTGTAGTTTTCGCGTCATTATTGCGTGCAATATTTGCAAATTTAAAAATTACAAAAACAAGATTTTCTCAAAAACGACCCCAAATTTTTTCTTTAAACTTTTGGTAGAGATAGTGGTAAATGTACTCAAATAACACATAAGATATCATAAACGCCATATTGCTCTATTCTTTTGTTTGCTTGTTTGTTTTTTCAAAAAATACAAAAACATCCTTTTTACTTCTCTCCCACGTCATTATTTACACTAGCGTCAATTTGTGAACACTATTGTATTTATAAGTACATGTGCTTTAAATAATGTCATATAAAGTCTCTCGAAAACTCAACAGTTTTCTGTTAAAATGAGCTATGTGATCCCGTATGCTAATGAGCTAAATGATCCCGTATTTTCAGAAACACTCAAATGCCATTTTCTCAAAAATGGTTTCCAATGTTTATTCATTTTTTTCAACAGAGAGTGCTAATTGCACAGTTAAAAATTACATAAATTTCATTTTGCTGAATTCTTCAAATGGCTTCAAATGAAGATTTTCGAAAACTCAAAAGATTCCTGTGAAAATGAGCTTCAAATTTCGCATTTACAGCAACGCTTCAACTCAATTTTCTTAAAAAGGCTTCAAATTTTTCAATGAAAATTGCCATTTAATACGAGGTTTTACTCTTCTTTAATATTCTTGAAGTAATATTTCGGTTCTATTGCTGGGAAACCTACAAATTGAGAAAATGTCAACAATAACAACAAAATATGTACCCTCGCTTGCACAAAGTACCTCCTACCCCTACCCGTCTCACATGGTGAATCTTGGCTATCTCTGGCTCTCTTTTTCTATCTATCTCTCTTTCTATCTCTCTTTCTACAACTCTTTCTACAACTCTTTCTACAACTCTTTCTACAACTCTTTCTACAACTCTTTCTACAACTCTTTCTACAACTCTTTCTACAACTCTTTCACAACTCTTTCTACAACTCCTTTCTACAACTCTTTCTACAACTCTTTCTACAACTCTTTCTACAACTTTTTAACCTCTTACAACTCTTTCTACAACTCTTTCTACAACCTTTCTACAACTATTTCTACAACTCTTTGCTACAACTATTTCTACAACTATTGCTACAACTATTTCTACAACTTTTTCTACAACTCTTTCTACAACTCTTTCTACAACTCTTTCTACAACTCTTTCTACAACTCTTTCTACAACTCTTTCTACAACTCTTTCTACAACTCTTTCTACAACTCTTTCTACAACTCTTTCTACAACTCTTTCTACAACTCTTTTCTCTCTCTCTCTTTCTCTCTCTTTCTCTCTCTTCTCTTCTCTTCTCTCTCTTTCTCTCCTCTTTCCTCTCTCTTTCCTCTCTTTCTCCTTTTTTCTCATTTGGTTTCTCGTTTCTTGTCTTTCCATTTTCCTTTTCGATATTCTCGTCCTTAATTGGCACTCTTCACCCCTCTTCAGCCTTTGCGTACCACCCATTGTTTTCTCTTATTCTTTCCCATGCCTTATCGCATTAGGTTGTCATTCCATCCTTGCCCCGTCTCGTCAAATCTTGCTCCTCCTCCTCCTTCATTCCTCCTATCTCTCGTCGTTCGTCGTTTCTCATCATACCCCTGCGCCCCCGTTTGTCCTTTTCATTCCATCTTGTTCTGTTTCATCACATTCTGCCTCATTCCTCCCCACCCCACCTGTCCTTCTCCCCACTCCTCCTCCTCGAATCGATCTCCCCAACTTTCATCCCACTGGCCATGTCTTCCCGCTCCATTCTTGTTCCCTCTAAAGCTCGTCTTTCACGTCCTCGCTCATTTTATCACCCCCCTTTTCCCCCCCCCTTTCTGTCCTCTATTGCTCTGCTCTTCCCATCCTCCTTCTCTTCTCCTTCCTCCCCTACCAATTTGTCTGTCTCCTGCCCCCTTCATCTCGGTCTTTCCCTCTTTCTACTTTCTACTTGGTGTATGTTCTCTCACCCTCCTCTATTTTCTCATTTTTTCACCGTTTTTTGCGTTATGATTTCCTTTTCGTCCTTTCTTTTATTTCTCTCTCCCCAGCCTTCTTTTATATCCCTTCACTCTCACTTCACGACCCTTTCTCTTTCCTCGTCCCTCTCCCTGACTTGCTGCCTTTCCTTCTCACTCGTCGACCTTCCTCTTCCACCTCATTCACCCATCCTCTTCCTCGTCCGTCCGTTTCCATCCCTGCCCTCATTCTTCTCCTCCACCCCTCCTCCCCCTCCACTACCCTCATTCCCTTCCCACCATCCTCACCCTACCTCAGCGCGCCTCGCGATGTGGTCTCAATTAGCAGGGTAATGTGAATAACCGTGAATCTCTTTGTTTCGTAATCAGAGTATTGTGGTTTTGCGGGCGTATTCATGCATTTTGTTTTCCACCGGGTTTGATTTAAAATTTCGCCGTGATTCAAATTGTGAGCCATTCATGTATTAATAGAATACGGCTTATGCGTGCGGTGTTGGTCCATGCTCGATCGAGGTCTTGGCATTTTACCGCATGCGCTAACGTGAGACGCAAATGTATGATTCTATTTTTATTTTTTTATATTAATTTTTTTTGTTTTTATTTATTTATTTTTATTTATTTATTTTTGTTACTGATTTATTTTTAGTTATTATTTATTGAAAAGTTAAAATACAGTAACAACTGTATGTGACGTACTGTAGAAAAAAGTTCAAAGCTGGTTCACTGTTTCGATAGTATGCTGCCAGATTGACCCATTATATTGCCGTATAATGAAGTATAATGAAGATACTTTCTTTGATGCTCGGAAAAAATTTGTATTTGCAATATTCTTAGTTTTTTTTGTACAAGCCAAAGTGTCGGCGAATCTTTAAATTATCTTTCAATATAATTTTTGATTAACTCATGTTGATAAAACAAAGAACGTTGATAAAACGTAAACTGCCTAAAATCATACTAATGTAATTATATGTCAATTTTCTATTTTTTGTTTTGATGGATGTTTTGTTTTAATGAAAATTGTCCGAAAATTAGTATTATGAAATAGGTGTTTTGTGCGCACAAGTAGGAGTTCAAGGTTAAACAAAAAAGAAATAAATTCACCTAGAGTTCAACTCTGGTGATAAAATAAATGAATAAATCATATAGTCATCTCATAACGTCTAACGAAAAGGTTATATAAAATTCAATCATACTCGTACATAAATGAGAAATTTCACCTTTGAACACGAGTTAAATGACGCGGGGTTTATTAACACATTCGAGACATAATGTGCCTCGTGATTAACTTCCCTCGCCACGATCGCGTTCTCGAGTTCTCTGCATTTGATAAAAACTAAGTGAAGATTCTTGTAATCGAAAAAGGTGGCTGATTTTCTTTGAGAGAAAGCTCTCCTGCCCGCCGTAGATTACGCTATCACGCATTAAGAGATAACTTGAAAAATTCCCCAGAGCTGCCTGTATCTGCCGTTGAGAGACCTATCCCCTGCAGAAGACGCTGCAGGACCTCGAGCCATGAGCGTGGAGAGGCGTGAAGTGGAGAAGCAGAGGCGGCGAGCGACGACAGGTGACAAGACAGGTAAGGGCGAAGAAACCTACAAAGAGAGGTTGGGAGATCAAGTAAAAGGGGGTGAAGTGAGAGAGAGAGGAGACGGAAAGAAGAAAAGGCGGCGGGCAGTGGTTGGCAGACGATATCAGAAAGAATACTACGGGGAGAGCGTGTCGGAAAGGGCACTGCGGAAAGAGAGAGAGAGTGAGTGAGAGCGCTTCGGAAAGAGACCGCGTCGGACAGAAAGAGAGGGGATCGGAGAGAGCACAGCGGAGAGAGCCTGGCAGAGTGAGAGAGCGTCGGAAAGGGACCGCGTCGGACAGAGAGCGGATCGGAGAGAGCCTGGCAGAGAGAGAGAGAGAGGTCGGGAAGAGACCGGTCGGACAGAGAGCGGAGCGGAGAGAGCCTGGCAGAGCGAGAGAGAGAGAGAGAGAGCTTCGGAAAGAGACCGCGTCGGACAGAGAGCGGAGCGGAGAGAGCACAGTGGAGAGAGCCTGGCAGAGAGAGAGAGACGGAGAGAGAGAGGCAGGAATCGTGCGGCGACGGGTCGGAGAGCGAGCGGCAGAATGGCGGAAAGTGGTGCGGGGCGGCGGCGCGGAGCCTGAGCAGGGAAGCGAAAGAGCGATGACGCCGTGCCGTCCCCGGCGACCGCAGTTGATAAGGGGCAGCCGTAAAAATCGTGGAGCGCCTTAGCAAGCCAGGGCCAACGGGGGCCGCGCAGGGCGAAATCTCGGAGAGGCTCGATGAGAAACTGGCCATCGCGCGGGAGTGCTGCATGCTCTCAGCGAAGCAGTGTCGTCTGCCAGGCGCCCTCCGCCCGCGATTTCACTCTCAACGAGCACTTAAGCGCTCCCGCACGACAATAACCTCACTTGCCTCGATGTATATAACCCATTTCTGTATGGCGATTTCTGCTAACTGTACGTAGAATTGAGGAACTTTCAATACAGACATCGAACGCCCTGACAAACGTCGTCTCTCATCTAATTAATCTTCATCCAATACACGTGACCAAATTACATAAGCCGTTTCATATAAGATACGTGACTTTTTAAATGCAATATTAAATAATTCCCTTTCAAGAGTATACTACTATTTCTTCACAAAGCATTATATAATATTTTTATCCTTTTATTAACTTTACAACCATAAATTACGGAATACGTTTTTAATTAATACCTTTTATCTCAAATATACAGAAATATTTCCATAGTTTGCAGTTTCTGTCTCTTCCATATTTTCATTGAATATTCCTCTCGTATTGCCTTTTTAGTGCAACGATTATATTTGTTCCATTTTTATGCCTCCATTTTCACTTTCTCAGAACTTAGCGATGCTGAATGTTTTTCAGAAAATTTGAATGATACACGTCTCTTTCTTCGTGGCATCCGCTTTTTTAGGACCTCATTATCAGTATAAATATTTTCATTAGCGAGATTAGGCCACACCTCAGTTAATATGATTTGATGATGATTTGACTTCTTTTACCGCTCTTTCGATCACAACATGTGCTTCCCTAGTACCGAGAGCGGTAGATCAGTACATCAACTGATGTCACTGCAGCGTCTCTGACTGGGAGGTCCTAGGTTCCCACTCCCCACGGCGGCAGGATTTTCGACACTAGCTTTTAGCTAGGTCGAATTCAGTCGCTGTCTAGAGGAGAATTCTATCTGGGAGAGAATTCTAGCCGGCTAGAGAATTCTAGCCGGCTGCTCTGATCGGTAGCTTTCCGTGGTTTCTCCGATCAACACCAGGCGAATGCCGGAGCAGTACCCTACCAAACGGACCATGGATCTCGCGCGATCATTTCTTCCTCTTCCTTGTCCTCTCCTCTCCCCTTACACTAACATGCACTACACTACCACGTATTCGGGAGCCTAGAGCTTGTCCCGGCTTGCGCGGTGCCCCGCTGGTGGTCGGCGGTGGAAACCCCACTCGCCGACGGTAGGTCGGCGCCGGATCTCGCCATCCAGCGGGGGAAATCACCGCCATCTCTCGAGAAAAAACATGCACTACACTAACGGGACTAATGACCAAAGCAGTTGACGTGCCCGGAAACACGAAAAATCAATCAATCAATGAAGGTTCCCTAATCTTGCAACTATGCCCATTTTGAATGTAATTAATTAGCTACACAAATTAATACCATATCCCAACAAACCCTCTTCAACTTTACCCTTCTCCTTGCATTACGTCAGGAGTTTCATACGGAAGGAGGAGAGTTCTAGTGGCCGGCTGCTCTGATCGGTTGTTTTACGTGATTTTTCCGATCACCACCAGGCGAAGGCAGGAAGATAAATAAAAAACGGGCCACGGACCGCGCGCGATATTTCCTTCCTCTTCCTTGTCCCGTTCTGATCCCTTACGTTCACGTGTACTACCCTACCACACTTGTCGGGAGACCAGTGGAGAGCTTGAAACTCGGTTGAGACGGCGCCACGCTTGTGGGAGATACCTGGTTGGGGAAATCCCTGCAATCCAGCGAAGGGAGATCACCGCCTTCGTGATAAAAACATTCTTATACTTACGGGACTAATGATCTTAGCAGTTGACGTAGCCGTAGTTACTAATCTATCAATAATTTCATAGTTACCCGGAAAATAGGAAACAAACTCGTAACTTAGTATGCAGGGAGATAAGAAGGGACCGCTGTGATAACTACTACTTGTCTACTGCTGGCAACATAACTGCAGGTTCGCATGGATTGATTGATTGATTGATTTTTTCGTCTTTCCGGGCGCGTCAACTGCTTTGGTCATTAGTCCCGTGAGTGTAGTGCATGTTTTTTTCTCGGGAGATGGCGGGGATCTTCCCCCGCTGGATGCCGAGATCCGGCGCCGAACTACCGTCGGCAAGTGGGGTTTCCCCCTAACCAGAACTCTCCCACCAGCGGGGCACCGCCCCAGCCAGGACAATCTCTAAACTCCCGACCGGCCTCCCGGAATATGTGGTAGCGTAGTGCATGTTAGTGTAAATTGTGTGTAGGGTAGGGTTATGTGTATGTTTTGGGTTGTGTGTGTGTGTAAGGGAAAGGATAGGACAAGGATGGGGAGGACAGATCACGCGCGGTCCGGAGCTCGTTTGGTAGGTACTGCCCCGGCATTCTTGGAAATGGTGGATCAGAAACCACGGATCCGCACCGGCCGCTAAATTCTTCTCCAGACAGCGATTGAATTCGGCTTAGCTGAAAAGCTAGTATCGAAAATCCTGTCGCCGTGGGAGTGGGAACCTAGGACCTCCGGTCAGGGGCGCTGCATGACATCAGTTGATCCTGAGCTACGCTCCCAGTCAGGTTCGCAGGGAGTTCATTTGTTTGAGCTTTTTCAATTGGTCCTTTCTTGATAACTGCCTACATCGGCCCCGACACTAAATAACAACAATTTCTAAAGCGTTTTGCGATCCGATGCGCCACTGGGCGTCAAGTGGCTGGGAAGATGGCTGCGTTCAGCGGCGGCGACGCAAAGGGGGAAAATCGGCGGCGGCGGCGGTGCCTGGACAGGATTTGCGCGCAGAGCTGGCAAAGTTCTGGCTGCGCCGCCGCTTCGACACCTGTTTCCGCGCCTCGGCCGCCCTCGCGCACGGCGTCTCAATCCGCAAATACACGAGGGCGGCGGTGTTCGCCGATCGATACAGTGTGTTACGACGCCCGTATTCAAATACGCTGCGGGCGACCCTCTCTGCTAAGGCGGAACGGTTGAATGCGTTTCGGCGGGTTGGTGCTCGAAGCGAAAAGTTGCGACTAGCGCGACTAGAGTTATGCGATGTTCTGGTCACGAATCCTGCTCTGGGTTCCAAAGTTGCGCCTTGTGTTGTTTGTTGTTTTCGAAGGGATATTGCGACAGTCTAACTAGATATTGCTGCTAAGAAGTTTTGTACAATGATGAGCGTGTTGCACTTATTCTGAAGTAGTGTCATGTGAACATAACTGTCGGCCGGTCTACCCGATTCTACGAATTGTGATTTTGAATGAATAAAATTGCACGCGTGGGCCACTCAAAATAATTAAAAAAACTGCATGCACAAAAAACAGATTCTCCTGATTGTTTGCGGTCAGTGAAAAGGTTTTTTATTCTAACCCATAGTGTCTGAAACATTTCTAAGCATGCCCAAAACATTGCGAAGCATCTGAGAAACATATTTTGCACACAGATAGTTAAATGATAGTGTACGTAACACGATTTAATTTGCGCACTCGATACGTAACTTCGTTTAATTAAACTACATATCAATGTTGAGTGAATAGAGAATTACTTATTTTTATGAAATTTAATTTAGTTAAAATAATTTTTTTCATCACTAATTGATTTATAGATTCCGAACGATGAAAATTTGTTCGAACACATGTTGGATGTTCATTTATTTACGGGACGACTGTCAATTGATGCGCGACGAACTTCCATATTATTGGGGAGATTTCTTTTAACACTTTCTCTGTCATTGACATACGCAACATCATCTGTTTTGGAGGGTTTCCCTTTCACTAGAAATCCTTTAAAATGTCAAAATCCTCTAAAATATAAATTCACTGTTGAGGTTTAATTGATAAAATAAATAAACAGTTTTGATTCCCGGTACCAAGTTCTCAGTCTATTTATTCTTAACTTTACCTAAAATATCCAACTAAACCAGACACCATGAACAGTATCCGTTCGGACTCGCATGCAAATGGAAAATTACATAAACATGCTGCTACATTTGATATCATATGTGCCAGGGACAAAATTCCTGCTCGTGTGTGCTCTCTTGCAGGTAACAGGACGTTCGCCGCGCGTGGGGATCCGATCTGTTACCGCCCATACGCAGGCGCGTTGCGACAACGTAATGTCACGGCTTTTTTCTGATTTTTTTTAATTTGTTGCGTCGTTGTTGACGCAACGCGTATCTTTACCCCTCTGTTGGGCGTTGAGCGTATTCTTTGGATTAATCCTCCGTTACTCAGTAATTACTAAAAGTAAGTCTCGTCAGTGGCAGTCAGTGGGGCGTTTTTCCTTGGGACGGGGCCGATGCCGTTGATGGGGGGTTCCTGGCGGTCGCCCCCAGGCACCCGCGAGCCAATTCGCAACCCTTCGGGATTTCCGGGCGTAGTAAACAAATTCGGCAGCCGCGCGGCGCCTGAATATCTTGCGCCCTGATCATACCCCAATCCCCCAACAGCCGAAGCTCCTAATTCGTTCTAAAACGATTCGAATGTTCATTCGTGATACGCTATAATCCTTTCTCCTCCACACGCCCACACGCGCAGAACATCGCGCCTTGCAACGCGATGTTCGTTGCAGCAGAAATATCAGTTCAGCTTCAGACGCGATTCGATTTGATTTGATTTTTCCGGGCACGGCTTTGGTCATTAGTTCTGTTTGTGTAGCGCATGATTTTTCTCGGGGTATGCGCGGTGATCTTTGCCCCTGGAGGGCGAGACCCGGGCGCCGACCTACCGTCGGCTGGGTTCCCCCTAACCAGGATTTCCCCACCGCGGGGCCCCGCACCCCTCAAGTTCCACCCACCCCCCGGGAATATATGGTGGATCATGATAGTGAAGTGTGTGTGTGTGTGAGTGTAAGGAGGATAGGAGGAGATAAAGGCGGATACACGCTCCGGGGCCGTTTGGTGGGGTTGCCCGGCATTCGGCTGGTGTAGGAGAAACCACGGAAAACTCCCGATCAGAGTAGCCCCCCCTAAATTCCCCTCGAGACCGACTAAATTTCGACCGGCGAAAAGCCAGTGTCGAAAATCCTCCCGCCGTAGTGGGAACTTGACCCCCCGGTGAGGCGCCGTGGCATCGGTTGATGCTCACCCCCCGGAGGACGGGTTACACGTGTTGTGTTGTTGACGCCGTGAAACCGGTCTCCTAAGGCTTTTTTGTATGAACGTGGCTTCACTAACATTTTAATGTCACAGGCATATCTGGGGAAGTGGGGAAATTAAACTTTAAATTTCAAAAAGGGATAGTTAATATAGGTTAATGGGTTAATTTATCGGAAAAACAGTTTCCCATAAGTTATTTGTCCAGAGTGGCATACTCTTTAAATTTAAATTTTTTGAATCAAACCAAACCAAACGACATTTTTTATTAGTCCGGTATAAAGTTTAACAAAGTGTTTTTGAAAACATATCTCCATCTGATCTGGTTTTCCCTCCCCCAAACTGTGGGGTGCAAATGACTATTTTAGAGTTTAGACTTTTTGCAAAAACCCAAAAAACCCACTAAGACCCTAAATGTATAGCAATCTTAAAATCTCAGTATCTTAATATTTTTTTATAAAATTTTAAATAATATTTAATTTATTTCAAAATTTTATTAATAAATCATGAAAATTGATCAACTCCATGTGGAAAAAAACCCAAGAAATAATGTGTTTGAATAATTTATTTAAAACTGACAAGTTTGGGTTATCGAAGGTTTATCTTTTTTTATTTAGGCTAGGGGATTTTAACGGCCCTGCATTGGGAGTTCCGTTCCCAAACATTCAACCCACCCCTTTTTTAAACCCTTTTATTGAACGTCACGTTGGGGGTGGGGGGGAGGGGAAAATATCGAAACCTGCGGGCGAAAGCTAGGCGCTCGGCTTTGGGGAACCTTTAAAAAAGGGGACGACACGCCCGGGAAGGCCAGGTGGGACGGGCATCCTCCCCCCGGACGGCCCGGCCTGCCTCGTTAAAATGAGCCGACACTGATTTCTTTTTGGGAAACCCCCGTGCAAACCTTTTCCCCCAGGTTGGCGTGTCGCCTAGTGCACGGTGACGGGCCCGTAGTGGCGGGGGAGGTCAGGGGGAGGCGGGTCCCTATTTGTGGGGATCCAGGGAAATATTAAAAAGCTAGTTTCGGAAATTTTTATTGAAATACGAAAAAACTTGTAGATACTTTAAATGTCTGTGTTTTCTCGATGTCCCTACCCTTAGGCTAAGGCCTTTCTGCC
Source organism: Teleogryllus oceanicus (assembly GCA_964035755.1). Classification (NCBI taxonomy): domain Eukaryota; kingdom Metazoa; phylum Arthropoda; class Insecta; order Orthoptera; family Gryllidae; genus Teleogryllus; species Teleogryllus oceanicus. The sequence goes on along the minus strand of CAXIVR010000002.1, from coordinate 237,562,172 downwards.
CGCGCCCCGGGTATTCGGAAAACGCAAATTTTAAACCCCTTTTCCTCAGTGATTTTAATTCCCTGTACCCGGGGTTTTGGTGGACAACGTGGATCTTGATCAGGAAAGAAGGGCAGGGATTTGCGGTTTTTTTGTGCCAAAAGCATGTTTTGGATGCTGGGGTTTTTCCCCCTTTCAACAGCACGGGTCGCATCGCGCCCTGGATTCCGATGGGGTTTGATAACCCCCCTACCACCCATACTTTTTAAAGGGGCAAATCTATAATTATTCTAATATTTTAAAAACTCCCCTACGATGATAAAAAAACCCTCTTCCTTTGGCCCCGGGTGAAAACGATTTTATTCTCTTTCTCGTTTTTTTAAATTTTATACTAAATAATGAAAGGTAAAAAAAAGAGCATGTGACGATAAATATTTTTATTTACATTCTTTTGAATCTCGGTTTTTGTTGAAATTCTTTTTGATTTAAAAACAACAAAAAAATAAAGTGGTTTTTTTTTTTATCGTTTGTATTTGAATGACAACAAAATTTTATCCGTAAGGAAACATGATTCACATAATTAAAAGAATAGAATATGAATATACCTGCATTAAAAAAATTTTCCCAAACCCGACAATGGATTCTTTTTAAAAAAATTTTTTTTAGAGAAACAGATCAAGGAAACAGGAACTCACCCCCCCCCCTCCTCCTCCTCACCTCCCCCCCCCCCTCCTCACCTCCACCCCTCACCTCACCCCTCCCCCCTCCCCCTCACCCACCTCACCCCCCACCTCACCACCCGCACCTCACCCACCACCTCACCGCACCTCCCCCCTCACCGCACCTCACGCCCCTCCCGCACCTCCCCCACCCCCCCACCCCTCCCCCACCCACCCCCACCGCACCCCCCCCACCTCCCCGCACCTCACACCCACCTCACCCCCCCACCCACCCACCCCACCCACCCACCTCCCCCTACCGCACCTCACCGCACCTCCCCCTCCCCACCTCCCGCACCCACCCCCCACCGCCCCCCCCCGCACCTCACCGCACCCGCCCTCACCCACCCACCACCCCCACCGCCCTACCGCACCTCACCCACCTCACCGCACCTCACCCCCCCACCCTCACCACCTCCGCACCTACCACCTCCCCGCACCTCACCCCCCTCACCCACCTCCCCCCCCCCCCTCCCCCCTTTTAGCATCTGCAATTTCCTGCCTTTGTTACTCTAAAAGAAACTCAACAAAAGTTACTTTTTTAAAAATGATAAAATTTTTAAATTAAAATATTTGGATTTATTGGCAAATACTTTTTGAAACACTATTAAAATATCGGGGAACTGAAATTCATTTTTACAAAAAATGGTAGTTTAATTTTGAAACACCTTTTCTATAAATTTTTTAAAAATAAAAAAAATTTTAAACCTAAATTTAAAAATTTAAAAGGTAAACCTAAAGTTTGGGGAAATACCCCCAAAGAAGATTAAGAAAAATACAATATTTGAAAAAAATAGAAAAATTTTTTTAAATTTTAATTTTTAAATTTTTAAAAAATTAATTTTTTTACCTAGAATTTTTTTAAATATTAAAGAATTTATAAAAAGTTAAATTTTCATGAAACTTTTTTAAGTATTTGGAAAGCTTTTTTCCCCTCAAACATCCAAGGAAGTTGAATTTAAAGTCATTGAAATTCATTATAATTTTAATGTTGTTTTAGAAATATTACCTTCTCTTCGAAAAAAAGTTATTTCTTAAGGCCCTAACATCCCCCATTCTTTTTTAAAAGATTTCCCTTCGATCCGGACTTGTGAGGGATTTATTATGTTTAGAAATGAATAATGGAAGTCAATTTTTCCCCTTCTTGACCCCCGGGGGATTAAAAACACTTTCTTTAAAAAATTTTTTTCATAAAATTCTATTTACTATCAAATTTCTGGAGGGAAAGGTCAGGCCAAAATTAGAATGCCATCTGTTCCTGTTTTAAATTTCGTAAACACTCTTTTTTTTTCAAAATATTTTTTTCTTTTGAAACTCCAGAATTGTGATTCCGTATTCTGACCTCTTTCACTGCACATCGTTTTGCAATTTAAATTTTTTTTTTTTTAATTTTTTTGTCAACACGTAGGTATTTAAATAAAAATCAAATATTTTATTTACATTTATTTTTTTTTTTACAAATTTTAAATTAATTATGAGAGATATGGAAAATAAAAAACTTAAAAGTGAAAATTACAAACCTTTAATTAACCAAAAAAGGGAAAGAAAATTGGATTCAAAAAGGGTTTAAAAATTTCAAAAAATTCATTAAATTTTTAAAAAATTACTTTTTATTATCCCCAGAATGGTACTTTCTTTTTATTAAAAATTGGGTCTCCGAATTAATTGGGACATTTAGGATGGATTAGATTTTATAATGGTTATCAGCCAAATTAATTTTAAAAATATTTCTCCTCGGAAAAGATCATGGGCCCATTTTAAAGAAAAATTTTAATTTTAATATTATGAATGAGTTGAAATGGTTTTTTCAAACATATGATATCTTAATAGTTGCAGATACCAAGACAAAAAAATATTAATATTATTTGGGGTACTTCATTTTTTAAAATTTATTTAAAAGGGGAATTGTTTTAAGATACCTGAATTAAAAATTTAGTTGGGTAGTTTATATTTTTTTCAGACCTGATTTTCTGATTCCGAAGTTTTCAGTTGTTTTATTTTCTGGTGACCCGCGATAATTCTATCCTTTAATACAGGGAAATGCTGGCATTTTTTTAACCTGGTATCATTGGGAAAAGTCCTTTTATGGAGAGGACGAAGAGCCCCTATTTTCTAGTATAAGTGAATTTTATTTGCGAGGGAAGGAGTTTGGTTCATTTTAAAAAGATCTTTGTTGGGCTATTTTTAAATGTTTTTTCAGGATTGCTATCTTGGGGCCCGTTTTCATGTTTTGAAGAAATTTTTTTCTGTTCCTTTTTTTTAGTTTTTTTTAAAATTATTTCTTGATTATTATCTTTTTATTGTTGTTTGATAGGAAGGACTTGGGGGGGCTTCTTTAAGAAGGAGGAAATTCAAAGGTCACTGTGAGGGGGAGGGATGTTTCATTATGGTAGGCTGTACTTCCAATTTTTTAGGGAGTGGGTTATTTTACTGGGAGTGTCCCTAAAAGGGAATTTCTGTGGGAGTTTTTAAAAGACGAGAGGCTTTAATTTTTAATTGAAACAAATAATTTTTTAGCAGAGAAAAAGATTCTGGTGTACCTTCAAAACAATCACTGAGACTGAGGGGGGTTTGTGATGTTCCTCAGCTTGGGTAAATGTTTGCCTTGTGAAACTCTAACGGACTGAGGTTGGGTCAGACAGCCAGCTCTTGAAAGATATACTGGGGGAGTTTGAAAGTCATGATTCTTAAAAAAATTTGGATTTTCCCCGTTTGGAAAAAAAGGGTATACATTTGATATTATGATTCTTTTTTAGTTTTTAATTAGGGGCCCATTAAAATAGTATTTTTAAAGATCAGAATATTTGTTATTTAAGATGCATTGATCTTGAGTTCAAAACCATATTCTGTTATTGGATATTCTTTTATATAAAGGAATGGGACTGGGGAAAATTTGGGTTGTTACTTATATATCTTTTAAGTTGTTTTCCCCCGGGCCGAAATATAGATTGTTCTTTTTATGGAAAAAAACGGGATTTAAGGGGGCCCCCCGACTTCGCGGTTTCTTAGAGGGTTTAAATGACGGATTCATCTTGGGGTTGGCGGTACTGTGGCCTCGTGGGCATCCATTAAATTTTGGAACGTTTTTTTCTTTTTCCCCCCCTCCCCCTGTTTTTTCTCTCTCTCTCCACACATATACATTCATGCATGCTTTACACAAAACATTAATTGACAATTAAACCAAAAACATCTTATGACGTCTGATAGCATGCCGAAAATTCCATTCCATTTTTTTTTAGCAATTTTTTCTGTGGGCCTTTTTTTTTAAATCTTTGATTTCTTACGTTTTATATTTTCAACGCTATTCATTTTAGTTTTCCAAAAAACCCTTTACAGAAAAAAAACTCTCTGATTTTGGTTTTCCACATTGAAACGTACTAATACTTTTCGTTTACAAAACACTAGGGGTTTTAATTGGGGGAAAGGTTCTGTAAATTGAACTCCTAAAAAACAGAAATAACCTAAATTTTTACTTTAACATTTTATGAATGCAACAGTGCACAGTGCTAGTGCCCCGCTAGTGAAACTCATTTAATGGGGAAATATCTCACCTTTTTTGTTCAATTCAATTTGTTAAAAAATTGTCTCTGGATTTTAAAACTTTGAGACACGCGGGCATTTCCGGTCCCACTGCGCCCGGGCCAGATGGAGCCCGCGCCCCGGGGTATCCCCCAAAAAACCATTGTTCCCACCCCCGCGCCCGCGGCGCCCGGACGCCGTTTTTGGTCGCATTCTCCCAGTGGCTCCCCAGGGAAAAAAGGGGACGGACCGGGAAACCAGCTTCCGGGCGCGTGTTTTAAAAAATGTTTCGGAATGCCCGAGAGGACTTTATTCTCCTCTTGTTAAGAGATGTTTAAGAAATGGCACCAATTAATTTGGGTGTACATGCGAATGGGGAAAACCCCAAACCGCCACTGCTGGTACTGCTTTTTTTTGTGGATCCTTGAGCCGCCGGCAGGCCCAAAAAACGCGTAACTGCTTCGAACACGATGATTTAAATAACAGGTTAGGTAATATTAATACTGAAATGTTTTGGTTCGGGGATACAGGATCGATGTGTAAGCCAGGGTATTTGGGGTGGGGGGGAACCCCTTTTCATTAATCTGAATTCAATTTTTTCCAAGTTTTTAAATTTTAAATTACCTGTTTTAATTGAGATTTGGGCACCTTTTAAAAAAATTTTTGGGCTTTACACATATCGAAAAAAGCTTTTTGAATTTTTTTGAAATTTTACATTTTGATAACATTATTGATAACAATTTTTATTTTTATCAATTATTCCAATACATTTTGACGAAATACTATCTTCAAAAAAAACTTCCCAAACCCTGTACCTATTAAATTAAATGTTTAAGTAAATTTCAATTCAAAAAATTTATGGGAAAAAATAATTTTTTTATGAAGTACTGGAAGATTTATTATTCTTTATTGAAGAAATACTTTACGGGGAAAAATCTTTTTTGAAAAAATTTAAAATATAAAATTACTAGCTATCGGGCCCTTTTTTAAGCTTTCCCTACGTTCAGAAAGTTTTTATTTTATTGTCTAGGATTTACAGATTGTTCCCCTCTTTAAAAAAGTTATTTACATTTGTTTTTTATGTCCAAAATTGAAATTTAAATAAATTTAAACATTAAAATTAGTTAAGTTTTAATCAAATGTTTTAAAAGGTAAGATAAATATGACAAATTAGAAAATTATAAAATATTAACAAAAGATTCTTTTCAGGGTTCTTTGTGTTGATCTTTCCCAAGTCCTTGTTTTAACCTTTTTGAATCTAGGAAATTATTACTAGGTTTAATTTTTAAAACCTTATCTTACATTATCAAAAAAAATTTTCTTAAAAAAATTTTAATTTTTGAATTATTTTTTTTTAAAAAAAACTTTTATCTTTGAAACTTTTTTTTTTCTGTAATTAAATCTTTTATTATAGTTGAATTTTTTTTCCTGAACATTTGTAATAAAAGGAATTAATTCTGACAAAACTGGAATAAATGTTTCTTCCTACCCTTCCTAATGTCTGATGAATTTTTAGTTTAATTTGTTTATGTATTGATAAATAAATAAAATGTGTTTTTGGAAAAAAAAATTGAACAAAAAAATGCAAAGAGAATATTTTTAATGTGATTAAATTGATAGGTAGTGAAGGGGAGAAATTAAAAAAACAGACAACCCGGGAAAAATGATTTAAGTTTTTACTCTTTTATTTATCCGCTTTAAAAACCCCGGGGCATGCGGAATGTGCGATAACCCATTTCGAAAATAGTTATAAACCTAAATATTTCAAATTTGTTAAAAGACATTCTAATGTTTTTTTATGTACTTTCGCATTTTTAAAAAAAAAGAAGACCGATTTTAAAAGAAACTGTAATTCTGGGGCTTTTCAAAAAAATAAAGCAAATAAATACGTTCTAAGTTTTTTTGGGGGTTGAAATTTTAGGTATTGATGCTGAAAATAGTTGAAAAAAATATTGAGAAAGTATTGCAAAAAGAATTTTTGAATTTATTAATCATTATTTTAAAATTTCATACATTTTAAAATTTTGTAACTTCAATACGGGCCTGATATTGATCGGAAAAGTCACATAAAACTATACCGATTAGAGCCACCAGGATTCTCCTCCAGATTCCGACAGAACTCAACCCAGCTATCTAATTGGTGCTGATAATCCTGCCACCGACGGGAGTCGCACCCCAGAACCTCCACGTCAGAGACACTGCAGTGACATCAACTGATGCCATGAGTCCCCTCTCCTGGACCGACATTAGTGGTACTGCATATGAGTGTAAGAGAAGCAGTCAAAAAATTCGCCACGGGACTCGAACCCTAGGACCTCGCTGTCAGAGTCGCTGCAGTAGCAACTGTTGTTGCTCTGAGCTGTTTCAGCCAGTTTGCATACACAATTGATTGGTTGATTTTTTCGTGTTTCCGGGCGCGTCAACTGCTTCGGTCATTGGTCCCGTTAGTGTAGTGCAAGTTTTTTCTCGGGAAATGGCGGTGATCTTCCCCCGCTGGATGGCGAGATCCGTGGCCGACCTACCGTCGGCTAGTGGGGTTTCCCCCTAACCAGGCCTCTCCCACCAACGGGGCACCGCCCCAGCCGAGACAAGCGCTAAGCTCCCGACCGGTCTCCCGGAATATGTGGTAGTGTAGTGCATGTTAGTGTAATTGTGTGTGAGAGGAAAGGATAGGACAAGGAACAGGAAGGACAGATCGCGCGCGACCCGTGGCCCGTTTGGTAGGGTACTGCTCCGGCATTCGCCTGGTATTGATCGGAGAAACCACGGAAAACTACCGATCAGAGCAGCCGACCGCTAGAATTCTCCTCCAGACAGCGACGAAATTCGACCTAGCTGAAAAGCTAGTGTCAGTAATCCTGCCGCCGTCAGGACTCGAACCTAGGACCTCCCGGTCAGAGGCGCTGCAGTGACATCAGTTGATGCACTGAGCTACCGCTGCCGGTTTGCATACAAAAGACATCACAAAACTATCACGTATCCGAGCGCGTGTGTGGGCTGCTTATCGTGAAGTGACTGGCCGTCAGCAAGTGGTCTTTCAAAGGACGTTTTATCGGCCGAGCAACATTCCATCTGTGGCGCCGAGCTCGTTCGGCCGCGAGTAGTAAACGCACATTTCGGGGGCTTTAGCCGGCACGTCCCGCAGAAACGCGTATACGTCGCGTTAACGACGTGTTAACGGCGTGTTAACGTCGTGTTTACGAGCTCTTTGGCGTGCGGGATATGCTGCCTGGAAGGGCGCGCGATGTTTGTTCCCCCCCCCTGTGGGTTGGGTGTATCTCGACCCCAGGATTTATAACCTGGGTTTACGTATGTTTTCGTAAAAGGGAATCGTGTAAAAAGAAATACATTGGATGCGATGCTCACAGAAGAAAACAAAAGATGCCGGGACATAGTTGTTATTGACATCATTTGAATGATACAGAGCAATAAACTGACGCGCTTGAAGTTTGCAAACGAAGGCTTTATACTTCGATTTATTTACAGTGACCTTTTAGAGAACATCAGTTGTTATTATCTCATTGAATCTAGAGCTTAAATGTCACCACAGTGATGTCACTATGGTGACGTTCAAGCACCTGAATGGAAGACACCGTGCAGTTAATCTGAGGAACTCTAAAGGAAACTGTAAATAAATCGAGGTATAATCAATAACAAAAATGTTTTTTTGTAATATTGAAATCAGTCCAAAAATTTTAATCTCTGAAATTGCAATAATTTCTGCGTGATGACAGATGAATTTTGAAGTTCAGATTTTATTGGTAGAGATCATCATTTATTTTTATGGAACAATGGTAACAAACAAATTCAGTGTTTTATAAAGTTTCCTTTCATATATTAAAAAGTAAAGAAAGTAAACTTACTTGTTTATTACATTAAACTATTGTTTAATATATTGCAAGACGATATTACTTATCGTCCAATAAAGATAATCAAATTATGTTGCGGGGAAATTAAATTGCTCCTACACAAAACAGTTTTGGTGTTACAACAGTTTTCGGGAAAAAAGAGAAAGTGGCAAGAACATTGGGGTTAAGGGGACATGGAACAATTTTGCAGTGATCAATTTTTTTGTATTTAATTTTTTTATAAATTTTCATGATTTTTTTTTGAAATTGGCGTGTGAAATTTTTTGATAACACGTCATTTTTTGATACGATTTATATTATTTATATGGTGAAGTCCTCATTGGCCTTAGGTGTTGGCTACAATACTTTTAGACACTGTTACACAATGCAGCGCAAAAATACTGAAAGACTTAGACATGCAGAAAATTAAAAACTTCATGTTGTGAAGATAACAAACAAAAAAGCTAAAAAGGAAGTAGTTATTGGAAAAAGTATATTTTGATGAGGCAAGTTTTCGAGCTGGCGTGTTTAGAGGGTTGCATCTTAAATTTTTTTTTTCCTTCCATTTGTAAAAGGAAACAGAAATTTTCAGGAGTTAATAATGAAAGTCGCCTACATTTACTGACTTTTTCTTCTGATTTCCTTAGTATTATTCATTATAAAAAACGTGGTTTTTTTTGTTAATTGAGGTCGCATCAACATTTAGATCATTAGCGACCTCTATTGGAGTTAACGGTATGGTAACTATAAAGATGAAACGACATGGTGGTGATAAGGAATGAAAGGACGAACACAAATACAACCATGCCCGTGGCGGGACTCGAACCCGCGACCCTTCGGTCCGAGATCGCAACGACATTACTGCCTTAGTGATCGTGGCCCCGGATCGGCTGCAAAACTTTATTTACTACAAAACATGGTAAAAAAAATTACATTATGAGAAAATATTTTTACCTACAAAAATAGTAAACACATTTCAAAACCGTTGTTTCAGTATTCATATAAGTGATATATCTATCTCCTGTTAAAATTTCATGTCTGTTCTCCTGTTAACTTTAATAGATTCTGATCATTAGAATCAAACATTTAACATTGTCAGGATAGGGCATTCCATATCCCCAAGCGCAAGCCTACTTCCTCGCCATCGCTCAGTAATGAGTGTGTTTGTATTCCTGCTGAACGTCTTTGCAACTTTCGGTGCTTACAGTCTGTGGCTGTTTCTTTCAGCTGTAGGCTGCAGCCTCCGTGATGCGTAACACCTCCCCTCCCATCCTTCTCGCCAAAGCGACTCGGACGCCCCTTGTACATTCTATGTTCGACTTTTATGTTCAGTTTTCGACTACGGGTCTTGTTACTTCAGGAGGAAGCAAGGTCTCATCCAGAGGGAAGTGTTTTAGGGCCATTACTTTTATTAGCGTAGGTGAATGATGTCCATGTTGACGTACAATCAAAGGTGCGTTTATTTGCAGACGATTGTGTAACATACCGACAATTCAAAGGTAGCGCTGACTAACTGTGTAAAGTTTTTTTGCTCAACTATTGATTGATTGAATGATTGATTCTTTCGTGTTTCCGGGCGCGTCAACTGCTTCGGTCATTAGTCCCGTTAGTGTAGTGCATGTTTTTCTCGGAAGATGGCGGTGATCTTCCACCGCTAGATGGCGAGATCCGGCGCCGACCTACCGTCGGCTAGTGGGGTTTTCGCCATCTTTGGCCAAAATCAAATTATTTCATTACATACTTTTACATATTTAGTATTATATTACATATTTTACATATTTTGCTATTTTCACAAAATATATTTAATCTATCAATTTTCTTCAATTACATTACATTTTTTAAGAAAAAGTTATATTTTTAAATCAGAATTTTTTCCTACATAAATCTAAGTTCTGTCGACTCAAGGTGCGCTACATTAAGACGCAGTCGGATTTTTTTACAGTTCGACGCACCTGCTTCACATCTCAGTTATGGGAAGTGCGCGACTGAAATCATTTTCACCTTTAGGTGTGAAAGTATTACGAACGTCGCATTTCGTGCACTTTAACCTTAATTTCCGAGAAAAATTGGCGATCGCCGACGTGGAACAATTCGATGAGACTGCTGCACTCTGCAGTGATTGTTTGCTGGTCGCAGATATTGCTAGTTTGTACGATGGCTTCTATTGTGTAAAGTTTTTTTGCTGAACTATCGTCCTGGGTAGCGATAGATCAAGATTTGGGAAAGTTTTCAGGTGCAAAACGTGCATTAACGTGTGATCTCCTAATGATTTTTAGAACATTTGTATTATTTTTAAAATTTGTTTATCAAATTTTTGATAAATGTAATTTCGAATTCGGTTAGTGTGTTTTATACTTTGTGTATTTTAATATTAGATATTACATCTAATTTCACATTTTTATTACATATTCTTACTATTTTCATTAAATATTTTGATGTTTCATACCACATATTTTTCCGGTCTGTAGTCATAACGTAAAAAAAGCGTGTGGATCCTGAGCCCACTTGGACTTTAATACGAAGAGAACCAGGGCACAACTACATCGCGATGACGCTCCGGTCCGTAGGCCAGTATGTCGTATGTTATTATTCACGCACAAGCAACTTGCCAAGGATTTTCTTTTTTTCCCATTGTATCCCCGCAGGGGGTCACGACGGCGTAGGTTGTCGTGGTCTCTGGTGGAGTGTCGTAGACGACCACCCGGACCCTGAGTCTCACGTCGTTAGCTTGAAGGTGCAGGCAGTGAGAAGGCGATGGTTGTCGGGTCCCCCCGGCTACCCTTCAGTTGATCCTGTGGCGCGTCGACCTTTGGTCAGGATAGGGCGAAGGATGCTTTAGATGGAGTACTCAGGATCCCACTTTGTAGTGCGGTGGGAAACTAGATACCACCCGTCAGGATGCCCATGTTCCGGTGTTACCCACTTCGATAATGAAGGATTTTCCTAGGGATGAGCCAAAGTGACAGTTCACGTAACAAGTGAACATCACATGTAATTCAGAGAAGTATCCCTCCGCCGCGACAGCTGTTCAGCCACGCCCCTTTGTAAAGTGCTAATGGCACCTTTAAAAATATCCCTATACAGAAGTCTTAGAGTTTCGCTGAGGTATATGCACGTACGCGAGTCAGGGAAATATTTAAATTTAATTACGTATGTGGAAAGTCTCTTAACATGCTCTCACAATCAGTGAAAGAAAACTGCCACGAATGTGAACAGAAAGAAACATTTTTATTTACACAAAAAATAAATTTAATGTAATGTTTATGAAAAAAAAGATTTTTTTACAAAAGAGCACATAACACTGCACTTCCTAATTTCAATTATTTCTCATGGCGCACTATATTTTTGTCGGACGAGGACATCACAAAAGGAAGCGTCGAAGCCATTTACAAGTTAGCCAACTGCAAACGAACGAATGCAGGAAGGGAGTCTAATGCGCTCGAGGGTACAACGACCATAGAACCTTCAGTTATGTTGACACAACTACCTATCACTTTGGCTCATCCTTAGTAAAATCGTTCTATAGCTGGCGGTAAGCAATGTGGAGACGGGATGGGGGCTCCGAGCCGCCTGGACCTTAATTCAGGTGGCCGCCAGTTGGGCTTTCGGCTTCGTCATGGCCGTGGCCCAATACTCTGAGCAAAGAGGAGGCACATTTTTCCCGGCGCATGTGAGTAGCGCATTGTTTGGACTCCGGTACTAGCCTGGGTAGCTAGGAGCTCTGAACTAGCAGGGCGGTCCATACCCAGGCATTGTATGGGAAGGTTGCCGCGAGGGCAAACTGGGTTTTGACTGCATCCGGACGTCAGCCCGTCGGCGTGTTTGCGCGTCGATGGGGGGGGGGTGCAGATAAGAGTCGAAAAGGCAAAAGTGCCCAAGTGAGGCAAGTAAATGTGGTGTTGTAGATTACAGGGGGTTCACTACTCACTATTCTCATTGTATAATTTTGTCATTTGTTGTCATTATGTAACCCGTTTCATAATTATGCTCTTTACGTTACAGATTTCATTTTCATACAGGTTCTTGATCACAGAGACGTTTACAAACCAAGAATTTACACTTCATTAATCACTGAGAATCTTTATAATAAATGTGATGTTCGATTATATACATTAAAATTGCATTTAAAATTATTTACTATGTCTGTTTTAATTTCTTTTATTATTAGCAATTTTTACGTGGAATATTATTTAAAATAAACTGGATCGTAATTTCACTTTGACCCTATTTAACTAGCGCAGTAGTAGTTATTAAAGGGAACATTTGACTGGCGTTTAGATCAGAACGCAAGTAATTTTGTGATATATGTAGCTGCCGTGTGGTTTCACTTAAAAACCGGTCAATTCTTTAGTTTAAAATGTCTAGTCAATCAGAGGTTGAGTTGGCACCTCCAGAAATAAGACAAAAAGCGAAAATGTACACTTCGGAATTATTGCCGCAACTTTTGTATTCTTTCACAGGCGAACTGGTAAACCAAAGCCACATGCGGCAGGTAGGATAGCTGTCCGCTAGGTGGCCTTGGCTGAATCCTGCATGTCAACTGCCACAAATCGATTCAATGTAAAAGTTTAACTTATAAAAGTTACGATAAGTCGTGGAAAAAGTACCGATTGAAACTCGATGTAATGGGTATTAATACACTCGTGTGAAGTTCACGATACTCACTCGTTTCTCGCTCGTATCGCAATATAACACTCGTATAGTAATACCCATCATTACATCATCGTCTCATTATGTAGTATAATTTCAAGTGAGTTACACGGTGTGATAGTAACGTACCCAATGCCGCAACATGCAATATCCTTGCCTTTCGCGTTATTCGAACCAACAAGTCTGTATGTATCGCGTGTTTGGTTGAAAATATTTCTAGTCTCTTCCAATATTCTTCTAAAACCATTCTTACCTGCTACACGATTGTGCTCAAGTCAGAGGGAATACTACTGTGATTAAATAGGAGGGGGAGGTCGGTATAAACCAAATGGTGATTGGTCAGCACCGAAGTTGACGAGTCATATGCAGCATGGTCTAACGGTTATACTACATCTTCTAAAAGAAATGCTCCTATAGCCAGCTATTGACGCTTCCGAACGCTCTAGTAACATTTTAACAACATTACAATGATTTTGAACAAAAAGTTGGAAAACATTCTATCAGATATATCCAACAATAACTATGTGCGTGCGGATGCGATAATAGGCGAGCGTTTTGCACACAAAATTACGTTGGGTGATATTTTTATTTTTATTATTTATTTTTACGTCAAAAAACAGTTAAAAACTGCGTATGACGTGCTATGGGGAAAAGTGAATTGTGTGCACATTTTTAAAATTCTGTGATCCCTACACTAAGTCATATAATATCTAAATTTTGAAGAAAAAAAAAGCTCCAATGTAATAAAACCTATTTCCAAGGATAAAAAGGCAATAAATTTTGGCTCTTATCCATGTTGTCCTTCGGAATAATACTTCCTGCCGCGACAACATGGAAACGATAATTTACATAATTGTATTTCCCACTGAATTCTAGAAGACGTGCACAGAAAATGAAGTTACATTTATGCCCAGAAGCAAAACAAGGGGCCATCTCAGCATTTGCTCAATGGATCAGGGAAACTGGACGAAAAACCTGATCGAGATGGGGGTCATTGACCCGGAGGCTGCAATACAATACTTGTTACAGGTTGTATATACACATTTATACAGTTCAAATGGTAAATAATGCATGTATCATTGTTAAAATTAATGTAACTTTTCTTGTGATGATAATGGGTTAAGGTCAGAGTGTAGTTTCAAGGGTGTTGCAGGGTGTGCTAGGAGTTTTGAATACAAGCCCTATACCATTATATTCTTCTGATTATTATTATTATTATTATTATTATTATTATTATTATTATTATATTACATTATATTACAATGCCGCATCATATAAGATCCTTCCCTTTCGCGATATTTGAACCCAACCGGATGTAATGCGTTTCCTTGGGTACATATGTGTCGAACCCTTACGGCCTGGTATGGAAGGAAGAAGATGAATATACAGTGGAGAGGAGAGACCCACCATACCACGACACAGAAGCTCAGTAATACGTTTAGCACCCACTGAAATCGCATTTCTATTCAAGAACCTGTTTTTGTATTTACACATACAATAGAATAAACCCATTGAAATGGGTTCAGTGCAGGTGCGTGATACGAAATGTGAACTTTCAAATGCTGAGATAAAGACCGCGTTGTTGAGGAAAAAGCTATGTATCGTTCTGCTAATGGCTTGTTTGTAAGAGGGTGAAACGAACGTTCATCGTGTTTGTTATTGTCACAGAACTACAGTAATTTGTTTGCCTGTCTTTTAATGGCCCCTTCTTGGATTGAGTTCAACTAACATTGACGCAAACACAGAGACTCCTTTCGCACTTCATTACCATCCCTTATGTTTCTTTCCCCGCGTTTTCTTCTTATATGATTTCTTGTTCTATGTTTGAAGGAAAATTCTTCTTGTTTGATTCCTATTATGCGATTTTAATTTCATGATGCATGCCCCTCGAATTAGTTTTCTGACTGCGAGCTAGCTTCAATGAGGCGATCCCCAGTTAGATTTCCGGCCGGGACAAAAATGAAGCAGCAGATTTCTAATACAAAATATCTCAGTTCATACAGTAGTGTAACGAAAGAAAAGCTTAAGCAGGCTAAGTCAACTGTGATGGGCATACATCATGTTCTCCTCATGTCTCCCCAACCTCCAGGCGTGGATAATAAATAAAAATAGGCTGCAGGCTTGGAAACATCACAAATTAGCAAAATACAGATTATTCCGACCTTAAAATGCCAAAATATTGAATTATCTCATTAAAGAATTTGTTTCCTTAATTAACTGAGTTTTACCGTAAATTCAGGAAATTTAATTGGATACGAAGGGGATCCACTCCTCAAAAATATGGATTTCTTGGTTGTTGTTTTTTTTTTTGCTTTAAAAATGTTTTAATTTTTGCTCTTCAAAATGCAATTTACATTTTTAGTTTACGCGCTTGAGATATCGTTGTTTTTATAAATACATGCACCGAATGTGGGTGAAGTTCGACAGTTTAACTTTCAAGATATGGTGTTTAATATGTGTATTATCTTGATGATTGTGACTGAAGGGTTAAGGGGTATGGGGGAACTGAAATCATAGCGTACAGATGTTACTGAACAAAAATTTGATTGCATAAGCAACATTTAATAGCAAATGGGGATGAGAGTGAGAAAATTGAAACAAACACTTGGTACTACAAAACTAAGTGATGGGAAAACTGTGGGGGAAGAGGTCGATTCACGAATGAATCAACAGGTTGCAGAAATGTTATGGTTAAGACATAAAACAAAATAATGTCTCTGCCGAAGAAATGAATAGAATAGAACGGGCTCTGTTTTTCCACGAGACAGATGAAAATCTAACCATAGCGTTTGCGCATTGTTGTCGAACTCATGCGACTTTTAGTGCTAATCCATTGTTGTATTGCTAATTTCAACTAATGAAGCGCTACAATGTGCTTATTATATGCGCGGGTTATATGAGCATTTTTTGTGTTATGAAACTGTAGAAGCAATTTCGCGTAAGTTACATATTTTCAAATTCAAGGAATATTTTCTCCAAAACTATGGATTGTCGATATACCAAACTTTCACAGCTTATAATCAGTGATGAATTCTTAATTGCAACACGGGCATTTACCAAACACTCTAGTATTTTGACAGGAATGATTTTTTTTTAATTTAAGGAAAAAATAGTGTAAAATAAAAATATTACTTAAAACCCTTTCTAAATATTAAAATTTCCCCGAGATAAAATGATCATAAAGACTCAATGTAAATGCTGTGAAAATATCAAAGCTCTAGCATTCATAGTTTCTGAGAAAACGTACATAAAATATTCAGGTAGTATAGGCACCTCCAGCTCCCCTTAATAAGAAAAATTTTAATTTGCTTCAGAATTGCAAGGCAATTGGAGATTCACATTATCAGCGATTCTTGGGCATTCCTGATTCGTACACTTTATTTCCCAATTTTCATCTACAATTGACTTGGTCCAGAAATTCCCTCTGTAAACTAACAAGGATTACTTAACTAGGTAAAGTAGAACTCGTGTTTCAAAAAGAGAAATAGTGCCGGTGTGAAAAAGCAGCGGCGACAGTAAAAATAGCAGGCAAATGTCATGGCTACATCAAGTCAGGAGAACAGAAAGAAAAAAATACACAATCGTTTCTCTTCGCGTTAAATTTTACGGGTTCCAACACCTTTCGACGAGGTATTTTCGGAACTGTTTGGAAAGCTTTCCTTCGGAACTTGACTTCATGAACTGCCCAAAGTCCAATCCCACGCATTCAGGCGACTTTGACATTTGCGTCATTCTGTAGACACGTGAATGCAAAGAGTCCATTTTCATTTTCTTCAACCAAAATTATGCGAGATCTGAAGTCGGTTTCAGAAACAACTTCTTTTGGGTTGGCAGAGAATCGATGAATCCAACGGATCTCAAATTCTTAGAGTGATGTCCTGAGCCACCTCTGCTGGTCAAACAAACTTTGTGATAAATTGCATCATATTTTGAACAAAGAGTACATCATTAACAAAACTAACTACTTTTATCTTCTTACAATGAATAAATAGCTTCAGTGTTTGAGACAACTTAACATTTCATTTACAACTGATTTTTATTACATATCTGTCATTATATATAAATATAATACACACTTATGTATATACATGTTCATATGCATATGTAATGACTAAGTTATTTGTAATAAAAATCAATTGTAAATGAAATTTGAAGTTGTCTCAAAACCGCGAAGCCATTTATTCCTTGCAAGAGAGTTAAAAACACAGACAACTTCCCATTCATTACAATTAATTTCGTCTTCCTAAAAAAAATTGAGACAGAAAAACAATTATTGATGGACCTCCTCCATCTTGGTATTGCCAGGGCTAATAATATCTCAGAATTAATACAATGAACGCTCTTCTCCTTATCTGCCGTCATTTTTTCATTACATCATTTCCAAAACCAACTTCAAGCAATGCAATAGGTCTTGGTCGTTTTGTTGTGCGTGTTGTAATCGATCTACTGAAAACAGTCGATGTATCGCAATTTATCACAAGCAAGCACGTGAGTGTGATATTATAGTTATAGGAGAAGATAGCGAGATTTTTACGTTCAAAGAATAATGAGCATTTTTAAGTACAGATTAGTGAGTGTACATAAACACAATGTCCAGCAACCATCTGACATGTGTGCTAACAAAACATTTTCAGTGATAATAATTCGTTATGAATTGCGTCTGTATGATAATATGAATAGCATGATTTCCTGCTAAGGTTTACAATATACGTGTAAAGATCTTGATAATTATATAACATTTCAATTACATTTTCAGAAACATGATCAACTCTGGTTAACGGCGAATAGTGTTTTTATTGTTCTAATATTTGTTAACATCCCTCATTTCGTTAGACCTGGTGAAAAAGTACTGAACGATGTGAAACAATACTTTTGGGTTGTCGATTTTACAAATAGTGCATGTGTAGATTTTTCTAAAAAACCTCCTGTTCAGGTCTTGATTTTGTACGGTATCGGCATCACAAGGGTTCAGATAATAAATTATCATTTATTAATTCACCTGGTAAAGAACTATAACTTTTAAATTCAAACTGGCATTGTAGTTTTGATATAGCTTCAGAGATTTTAAAACTCATTGCAAGTCTAAGTCAACCAACAAAATCAAAGTATGAAATACGAATTACGCAAACAGGAGACATCGTTTAGTATTTGCGAATGTATTAAGAATTTCTTGATACACTTTGAAAAATGTATTTGCCGTTTTTTCCGTTTGAAATTGGTATACCTCTACTTATTTTACATGTCCTTAGCTTTCGAATTAAAACGAGAACTGAAATTATTTTGAACTTTTATATTTTATCGTTCAATAATGATTTGTTAGTCTCCGAAAACAAAAACATTTTTGACACTGAATCTAAACTGACCGATGATTTGTTGTTTTTTTTTTGTGTCAAAGTCGCAGCTTTTCATTGGCATACATATCAGACGAAACTGACAAAGTCTTCTTTACGAATAATACAAAATTGTTTGCATGACGCGTTTGCCAACTGTAGACTGACAACTGTAATACATTTGCAGGTTACGTTACAGGAATCGTAATCACACGACGAAGCAATAAACGGACAAAATTACACATTTTCTAATAAAACAAATATTTAGTCGACTTGCTCAACCATGCAGCGAGTCAACTTCCCATTTTAAAAATCAATTTCAATCGCACACAAATTAACTCGTCTGGAATAGGCAAACA
Source organism: Teleogryllus oceanicus (assembly GCA_964035755.1). Classification (NCBI taxonomy): domain Eukaryota; kingdom Metazoa; phylum Arthropoda; class Insecta; order Orthoptera; family Gryllidae; genus Teleogryllus; species Teleogryllus oceanicus. The sequence goes on along the minus strand of CAXIVR010000002.1, from coordinate 237,543,768 downwards.
TTATTCAAAATATTCGTTGAAGAAAGAACGTGTATTTAATCGCGTAATATTTTTGTGTATTGTATTTGAAGTATCGTCCCGCAATTACAAACTTTATGGTACAATCTAAATGAATTTATTTTTATTCAGAATAGAATTAGAACATTGTGAAGTTGGTTCATCCCTCATTAGTTTTTCATAGCATTAGTTCAGATTATCCGCCGGTAAAAAACATAAAGAACAGCATAAATTACAAGTAATAATTGAGTAGGAGGCCGACCATAAATTACGTAACGCATATTTAGAGTATTTTCAATACCCCCTCTCCCCTCTGTAACGCTCCCATAACGCACGCTTGATCCCCTCTAAATAACTACGTAAGGCTTCTGTTATGTATGGAAATCAGCAAATTAACAATAAACAAGATTTTTATTACAGCCTCTCAGTCTTTACAATAGTTTCACCAAAATCCAAAAGAGAGTAAACCTTGACACAACAGCCAAGTCACCAGATGTTCCGTAGAAGTCCAAGTCCAAAGCCGAGTTCACCACAGTTAATCAGAAGAAATCGCCTAGTACACTGCCGGGTCACAATCACTATACTCAACACTATCAACGCTCAAATTACACTCGGTACACTGTTCTGCCGCTACCCCGGCGGCTGCCCGTTATATCTTGCCGCGCGTCGAAGACTCGTCTCCTCCAAACCGCCAAGGGAAGATTTGGGTTTTTAAGCATAGTTTGAAGCTCTGAGAATGAATGGAGCAATTCATTTCCAACAAACAAATGAAAATGTGTAACAATCTCCCCTTCTCAAATTGTTTGAAAAGTAAAAAAAGAATATGATTTGGGATTCTGTTAGAGCAGGTTGGTTATTCGCATACAAAATGTACCTTCTTGGCTGTCTGGGAGACGCTGCGGTACTAGGCAGGGATGCCAACGTTGAGGTTGTTGCAAAGCGAACTGTTGAAGATCGCAATATGAAGGCCGAATCGAAACGTTGGCATCTGTGTCTAAGTCGTGGCGTCTCCCGGACTGCTAAGTAAATACTGACTCCGCAGCGGACGTCTACGCATCCACATATAAAACGTCTTCTGGGTCATTACTACTTGACTGGATTATTTTTGTTAAAAATCTAAAAATTCAAACTTTTATGTTTCGTTTACGGGTTTTACAAATGCTGCCATTTTTTCAACACATCATAAATGTCATTTCATAAACTATTAAATGCGATGGCCATTTGTAATTGAGATACTAAAAAACACTGCCACGAACGTTTCTTTTTTTTTCTTCTTTTTTTGGAAAAGCTTAATTTATAATTTGTTTAGAATTTTATTGTTCTTAAATTCCATGTTTGGTCTTGGTTGGTCTATAAATAATTTTATGAGAGTTTTGATTAAAAATATGAATAAATGGTAATTCTTTAACATTAGACACATGTGAAATCACCTGAGAATACAATGTGGCACAACTTGTGGTAAATTTGCAATCAATTATTGGTTTACGGAGAAATGCTTTGTCGTGAGCCTTAAGCAGTTTCCTCCGACCAACTGGATATAAATTTAAATTTTTCATTCATGGTTCACATATTTTAATGAACATTATGTTGTTCAGGGGGTTCTTAAATTAATTATTCCTTAAAATGAAAAGGTTCAGAGATAAATCCGATCGATGCCAACTCAGGAACACAAATATAGTGGACAGGTCCCATAATCAGGAATGCTCGCAGCCCGCATTACATGCAACGGTCCAAGAAGGGACGTGCCCTTAACAGCTAAACAGTTATTTCTTAACAGTTAACGTTTCTTAACTGTTACGCGAATTAACAATTATTTTGTTTATCCTGTATTGGCTATTGTCCGTTGAAATTCATAGTATTACAATCCATTGGGCCAAACCCGAACTACTTACTACAAACTTTCTCTCCAACAATTTCATACGAAAGCAGATTCACTGCAGCTAATCAATTTTGATTAGCACATATTCAAATTATAGATTCATTAATAAATAATTTTTTATTACACACCATCTGCCACAATATTTTCATATTTTACGGTATATACTACAATAAGAAATTTGTTCTTTAAGATTCAAAACCCATTGATCTTTTATTAGGAGTAGATATTTTCTTTGACATTCTCCTGCCCAGGCGATAGTCAGATCTGATGGCAATTTTCCTGTTCTTCAGGAAACTAAATGAGGGTACATAGTTGCGGGAAAAAGTCTCATATCTACAGATTTTACAGTTCCTTGCGACTTCGTTCGAACTTCATTGAGAACTACCTGATCAAATCAAAATGTTTTGGGAATTGAAGTTTCTCCACTTACGCCAGTCTTAGATGAAGTTGAATCTCATTTTCCCTCCACTCGCTACAGAGATTCAACGAGCAGGTATGTTGTTAGACTGCCCACCTATTCTAAATTAGATTTATACGGTGATTCAAGGGCCAAGTCATTAAGCGTCTCATAGCGCTTGAAAAAAGTCTTCTGACCCGTCTTAAATGACTCCTATCATGAATTTTATTAATGAATATACTGAATTAGGGCATATGCGGTCTGTACCTGTTCTTAATAATTCTATTAATTATTACATACCTCACCACCCCATTGTAAAAATCCAGAGTGAAACCACACCCAGGAAAGTTGTATTCGATGGGTCAGCCAAAACCACTACAGGTATTCTCTTAATAATGCGCTTTTGAATGGTAGCAAAATTAAGGACGGCTTATTCGACCTGTTGCTTAAGTTCAGTTGGCGTTGTTGATCTCAAAATGTTCCGTCAGGTAAATTTACATAAATCTGATTGGAACTTGCAACGTCTTGGGGAGAGAAGCGCCCTCTGATCCAATACAAGATTTTGTTTAACCACGGTCACATACGGTCTCAAACTTTTCTTCCTGTTCATGCATTGCATCAACTTGCCACTGACGAACAATCGAGCTTCCTTAGGCTGTCAGGTCTTAAGAAATAATTATGTCGATGACCTTTGCATTCATGTTCAAATCCTCACATTGCAAGAGAAACTATCTCAACTCAATGCACTCTTGTCCAAGGGTGGTTTCATTTGATCTTGTGATGAGCATGGTATTCACGCTGTAAGATTACTCTGCAAAATCGAAGGCAGTACCCAACAGCATAAACAAGAGTGACGCTGCACTCTCAATTCCTCGTTTGGAGCTGTGAGCTGCTGACTTAACTCGTAAATAAGGTAATCAAAATTCTTTCACGCGAATACACAACTAATAATGCCACTTTGTGTACTCACTCCAAAACTGTTTTGCATTGGCTCCCATGACCACCTCTTAAGGGTGATGCTTTTGCACGTAATCGTGCCCAATACATCAGGGGAGCTACTGATGGCTTCACCTGGAGGAATATGCAATCACCGCTTAACCCAGCTGATTTGCTTTCACGCTGTGTCAAACCAAAAGATTTAGAAAACTTGAACATTTCGTGGTTCGGCCCAGACTTCCTAACTCGCGAATTACATTCTTTGTCAAGTGACAGGGTTTTAAGTCACAAACCCTTCGGTACTAGTCTGCAACCCTTCTGACCCGCACCTTAATGAAAGGAGCTGCTCCCATTATGGGGGGACCTTTCAACAACAACAGTCATGGCTCGTGTTCTACAATTCATCACCCCACTTAAATCTACTAAGACTAAATGCAATGAAGCCTCTGGGTGCACTTGCGAGGCACCCATCAACGTTCATGAACTTAATTGCGTTGAAATAGCATGTGTAAGGACTGTCCAACAAATCGCTTTTCTCCCTGTTTTAAGGGCACCCCAAACAATTTAGATTGCTCTGCAAGTAGCGGCCTTCACTCCCTCAATCCCTTTATTGACAAGAATGGTTACCTACGTGGGGCGGTAGAATTTCTGAAGCCAATCTACCGTTTGACACGCTTCACACACTCATTTTGCCTCGCGCACATCACTTCACCAGCGCCCTAATTTTTGACGCTTACATGAAGCTAATGTTCAAATTCTCACTGTGCATCTGCGACAAATTTACTGGATTCTTTCTATTCGCAGAGCCATCAATCCGTCCTTGATAAGGTATAACATGTTTCCGACACGCCCCTGTGTCAGCACAACAGCTTATGGCTGACCTGTCCGCCATGCGCGTCACCCCAAATGCCGCATTTTGAACTGTGGGGTGGATTACATTGGGCATTTCTGGTTAAGGTTCGGTGTGTGTGTGGTAAAGCACGCACTGAAGTTTATTTAGCCTTATTCGTGTGTATGGTCACCAAGGCCGTTCACATTGAAATTGATTCGTCTCTGACCACGGAAGCATTGATAATGGCACTAAAACGCTTTGTTTCTCGCCGAGGCATCCCTGCCACAAAATGTGTGAGAGCAAGCGCTTAAATGCACTTCATCAACTCTTCCTCTCACTAGCCTTTCAGATGCCAATTATTGACTTTTGTACCGATTCCCGCGTCAACTGGCAGTTTACACCGTCCAGAGCTCATCAGGGAGGAATATGGGAATATGGCTACAAAATGTTAAAACGACATCTAATCAAAGAACTAGGCGAAGCAACACACTCTTACGAGGAACAATGGTAGCTCATATAGAAGCCCTTCTAAATTCTAGACCTCTGATTCGCCTCAGTGATGACGTCTCAGATTTTAATTATCTCGCACCAGGTCATTTTTTGATAGGGAGGCCACTTAAGGCATTGCCTGACCCCAATTTTTTCCAACCTCTCTGCGCTCCCACTGAGACCAAACAACATGCTCTTTCTTACATATAGAAAAGTTGGAGCAAGAAATATTTACAATCCTTGCAGCAACGTACTAAGTGAGGGTGGACACTCCTGTCTTATTAACAGATGAAAATCTCCCACCTCTTGAATGGAGAATGAGCATCTCCACTCAGCTGTTTCCCGCGCGGGATGGTCGCGTACGGACAGTACAAATCAAGACTAGGGCGGGCTCTGTCATAAGACATGTTAATCGTCTTTGTCCCCTCCCCATTGATTGGTTTGGTTCGATTTTTTCGTGTTTCCGGGCGCGTCAACCTCTTTGATCATTAGTCCCGTTAGTGTAGTGCATGTTTTTTTCTCGAGGGATGGCGGTGGTCTTCCCCGCTGGATGGCGAGATCCGGCGCTGACTTACCGTCGGCTAGTTGGGTTTCCCCCTAACCAGGACTCTCCCACCAGCGGGGCACCGCCCCAGCCGGGACAAGCTTTAAGCTCCCGACCGGTCTCCTGGAATATGATAGTGTAGTGCATGTTAGTGTAAGTGTGTGTGTGTGTGTGTGTGTAAGGGGAGAGGATAGGGCAAGGAAGAGGAAGAACAGATCGCGCGTGGTCCGTGGCCCGTTTGGTAGGGTACTGCTCCGGCATTCGCCTTGTGTTGATCGGAGAAACCACGGAAAACTACCGATCAGAGCAGCCGGCCGCTAGAATTCTCCTCCAAGCAGCGACTGAATTCGACCTAGCTGAAAAGATAGTGTCGAAAATCCTGCCGCCGTGGGAAGTGGGAACCTAGAACCTCCCGGTCAGAGGCGCTGCAGTGGCATCAGTTGATGCACTGAGCTACCGCTCCCGGTCCCTCCCCATTGAGGACCCATAAACTTTACTTATTGTATGTTTTGTATATAAATTAGTTATTAGGGTGTACTTCACCCTCTCTCTTTAGTGTTGTGATATTCGAATTGTATTTCGTGTTAGTGTCGCTGCCTGTATTTCCCCAACAGTATATTTACTTGTATCATGCTACTTTACATTGTACACTTCGTATGTATATATATATATATATATATATATATATATATATATTAGTTATATATATTAGTTATTAGGATATACTTTGCTCATCATCAGTGTTGTCTTCTATTTATTGCATTTTGTGTTTGCATTATTGTCTGCATTTGCTTATCATTTAATTTGTTTGTACCATGTCACTTCTCGAATTGAAATATCGTCTTTATTTCATATGACTTATTTGCATTTGTATTTATAGTAAGCTGCCTATTATTATTGCCAGTGTAAATTAATTTAGTTTGTTTCATTCCATTTCTTAACATTGGAAGGTTTAATTTGTGACTTCTTTACTAGATTGTGTTAGGTAGCTTGATTACATTATGCGCCAAATCATTTTCATTCTGCATTCATTACTTTTTTCTACGACCACAACGCTTCGCGTCGGCCTTGCTCTATATTTCTTCTTTAATTCTGCTTTAATTAATGCTTCTTTAATTCTGCCTTGCTATATAATTCTACTTTAATTCTGCTTTACTTTTGCTATATAATTCTTCTTTAACATGGCGCTCCGCGCCTTAACATTAATCGTCTCTTGCGCATACAAATCGGATAAACATCCCGTGACTCCGGCTATTTACTTTTGCCATTACTAAGGTTCATTTACTAAAATTGCTTATTTTGCCCTTAGCTAAAATCGGTGATTTTGCACTAGCTAAAATTGATGATCTTTCTGACAGTTAATGCAGCTGATTTTTCTAAGAATTAATGCAGTAAAATCCTCATTAATTCACCTAACTGCAACCTCTGGCTGTCTTAATTTGTCGAATTAGAATAAAAAAACATTTTGAAAAATTCTATGGCCTCTGTACGTCCGCAGGGCGGTTAGGGGCCCAATCCTTTGCAATTCACAGTGCTTGGTAATGTAACCGTGGATGTAAAGAAAATGAAAACTTAACGGTACTGGATCTTTATTTTTTCTATCTCAACTAATCAGTACGGGAGGATAAAGGGAATATATTGGTAGAAGGAAACCAATATTGAACACTATACTTTTGTTACGTGCACACTTCCGGGGTATTCTTTTTTAATGTAATACATGTTTCGTAGATGTAAACGTGTGATTAGTTTGATTGCAACCTTTCAATTTTACTTTTCGACCCGCAATAACTGATTGAACGTCTTTCCGGCCTCATTATGTGACTGTGCAGAAGGGAATACCAAATCTTGCAGTGTGATTTTTCCGCATGTTGCAACACCGACGAGTTCGTAATGCGTATTGGTGAGGCATCTAATAAATGTAATTGGCACTTTTAGCAACCAGGTGTAATGACGTCTCACAATAGGCATTAACGCCAATGCCGTTCTTCATTAACACAGGCGGAACGCGCTGTTCCTATAAATATATCGCATTGCTATAATGAAAATTCCTCACAATAGAGCTATTCAATATTGTGTCCTGAATACAAATAAAGCAAATATTTTCAGTGAAAACAAACGTAGTTAATTCATGAACGACAGCTACCTTTTTTATACTCAACAGGTACAATTTTGGGAAGCTGAGAGGTACACTTCATCAACGCAACATTCATAATGCCCACATTACAGCACTATTGGTTGTAATTCTACACCTTTACATGAACGTAGTTTACAAGTCATCCATAGGCAATATAGGAGATAAGAATGCAATCGATATGTTTAGTTCTCTTCACAAGTAAACATACTGGAAAACCGAACAAGTACTCTCATGTATTAAAATTCGGAATGTTTCGCGTGACGCATCCGCCAGGCATTTCCATTTTAAGAGCGTTTATTTGCGCAATGCAAAATCATAATCATAAATTTTAAACATTACACAGTTGCCTGGCCCATCCATCCTTGGGAACAATAGTACATTAAGTTAATAGGGATAGATTCAAGAATCTCATGTTGACAGTAACTTCTCTTGTTCTCAAGGTCAGGTGGATAATATTTTATGAAGGTAGGTTTATATATACGATAAATTAGTTCCTTTGCATAATAGGAAATAATGATCTAATAGCAGAAATTATTGCCGACACAAAAGTCTTCTTCCAGTAAAAACTCCATCGAAATCGCCTAAGGCGATCCAAAGATTAGGCCAGGCGGACAGACAAAAACTCGGGACAGACAAAAACTGTAATGGCAATTGAATGTGTATATTTCGGAAACGAAATTATAAAGACATTTTGACATCATAGTCGTGTACTTCGATTTAATTAGCAAACGTGTAGATTAATAATGCCAGCTCTTAACGGTGTGCTTGTTAGTGATTCCGGGAACATCAAATACCAAGGTCGTTAGTCCCGTAAGTGTAGTGTAGGCTTTTCATCGGTAGGTGGCAGTGAATGGCGAGATTCGGCGCCGACTTACCGTTGGCTAGCGGGGTTTCCCCAACCAGGTATCTCCCATCAGCGGGACACCGCCCCAGCCGGGATAAGCTCTAAATTCGCGACCGGTCTCCCGGAATATGCGGTAGTGTCGTGCATGTTAGTGTAAGTGTGTATGTAACGGGTGAGGATAGGACAAGGAAGAGGAAGGACAGATCGCGCGCGGTCCGTGGCCCGTTTGGTAGGGTACTGCTCTGGCATTCGCCTGGTGTTGATCGGAGAAACCACGGAAAACTACCGATCAGAGCAGCCGGCCGCTAGAATTCTCCTCCAGACAGCGACTGAATTCAACCTAGCTGACAAGCTAGTGTCGACAATATGGTCACTGTCGCGACTCGATCCTGGGACATCTCACTCAAAGGCACTGCAGAGACATCAGTCAATGCACTGAGCCACCTCTCCCTATAACAATGGTGTACTTTTCATTAATTTTCCTAGGCATAATGCCCTGAAAAACTGAGTTTGAAAGTATTTTTGTACTCCAAACCCAGGGGAATTGGTGCCCTCAAGCGTCTTGTACGCTTCCATTGCTCCATGTAGCGAGATGTAAGTATCGCATACGTTACTGATGGACTGTTTTCATCGGTTATTACTAGGAATGGATTTCCATGTAATTACATGTTTTTACAGGAACTAGATACCTGCATTCAATTATATTTTACATATTTTTATATATTTTGGTTTAATTACATATGTTTACATATTTTACTTATTAAGGCATATTTTTTACATATTTCGCTATACATTTTAATATCTTCATATGTCAAAACGGAACATTCCAGATGCGCGTTTGCAATATTCGTTGTGGATTTATCTTTCTTACAAATCAAATGTAATGCTTTTATTACCACCATATCTCCGCCATGATTTATCAAACTTACCTCCCGATTACTGTGTTCTTGCCAGTCAAGGATGAGCGGATTTTTATGAACGAAATTATTTCCAACCACGTGCTTGCTCATGTTTCAAATAGCAAATTCGTTACTAGATCGAAAACTAACAAATATTTTTACGGAAAATTGTCGCGTTGCTCAATTTGGAGGGTGGGTATATACAATTACCCCCTCCCTCCCCGCGGGATCCATCGCTACACGGTACTACTATTCGCTTGTACACAGGCTCCTCTTAAACATTGTAATATATACTATGAACGTATTTTATATTTCAAATAAAATTCTTATATGTGGCGAAGTCTAGTGTACAATTACTTCAGTACAGCTAGAACCTACTTTTACATGTTCAGAACTGATCTGTGACGTTCTGTGGTCAGAAAATACACGTAGAAAACCACTTTAAACACAATAATAAAGTTTTATTTTACATATTTTCTATTTTTCCTTACATGTTTTCGAAAAACAAAGTACATATATATGTACATATCTTGCATTTTTTATTACAATAAATTCCGTTCCCTAGTTATTATCAATGAGCCCTGATTGTACCACCCCGGAATATTAATTTCCTATAAAATTAGGTGTAACTCTAACACAAAATGTGAAAAGATACTGAAGGCCACAATAAATGTTTACACGTCTGAGGTCTGGTGGGAACCTTTTATAAATCCACCTAAAAAAATATATACGAATGCCGAAGATCATATCCCACAAACAAGTTAGTACGTATGCGGTGGGAATGTGTAGCTACAACACAAGACTTGTCAGAGAATGAGGATTTGCGCCGATAGCAGAGCGGCCAACTCCACAAGACCTGCTTCTGTATATTTGCAGAAGGACTTATTTTTATTGTGCCATGTCATAAAAGATGTAAGTGACCATAAAGCAGTTTTTGTCGTCCTAGACTTCAGAACTATTAACCTCGTCATTCCAGTGAGGCACCCCAACAAAGCGAAAGTAGAGGGGTTCCAACATTACTACTGGGACCAGAACAATGAGATTCTTAGGAGGAGGAATGGACGTAAAAACATTCTTGAAAATGCGGTGCAGGCATTTGTGCCATGTAAATCGTTGTGAAGAAAATCGGACCCCGAGTATTATAATGGGAAGATTAGACGTACGAAAAGAAAAAAGGGAGAGGCGTTTGGTAACAAACCCCATCAATTAACAACGTTCCAGACCATTAAGAACGTAATTAAATATTCCGAAACGTTGGCAAACTGAAATGTTTTAATATTTTGAATTTAATTCGGACAAAACCCCATAATTCGAAGTTTCTTGAATATAATGACCGTGAATCTTTCTACAATGGATGACTCTAGTTAATTTCTTTAGGATCTATCCGACGAAATTGACATAGTGTCGAAGGGTTGATGGGATAGTAATAATTAATTTACCTAAAGCTTCTGATTTTTTGAAAATTCAAAAACTTAACATCTATTTATTTATTTTACGTCCAAAAAAGTTAAAAACTGCGTATGACGTGCTATGGGGAAAAGTGAATTGTGTGCACATTTTCAAAATTCTGTGATCCCTACACTAAGTCATATACTACTTAAATTTTGAATTTTGAAAGGGAGAAAAAAAAACAAAAACTCCCATGTAGTAAAATCAATTTTCAAAAATAAATAAGCAATAAATTTGGGCTCTTATTACTTCCTGCCGCGACAACATGGAAACGAAAATTTGAATAATTGTATTTCCCACTGAATTCTAGAAGACGTGCACAGAAAATGAAGTTACATTTATGTCCAGAAGCAAAACAAGGGGCCATCTCAGCATAAACTGGACGAAAAACCTGATCGAGATGGGTCATCAACTTGGCTTTGTTGAGTTCAGTACAATGCCTCTATTCTTTCGAAAAGTTTCAAGGAAGAGAGAAGAAAGAAAAAAAAAAAAAAAAAAAAAAAAAGGAGAGAGAGAGAGACAGAGAGAGAGAAAAAAAAAGATTTACACAAACTGGGATTCGAATAAATGTAAATTCCAAGCCATGAGGTTTACCGCGACGCTACATAATCGGGTGATAGTTTCTGATGATACCATGAATTCCCAGAAAGATAAGTAATCCATCTAATCATTTACCATTTGGGGTACTTTACATGAAGCTCATTGAGGGTTTTGGAAATTTTCTCATTACGCCGCTTAAGTTTTTTCCTAAAATTTCTTGTTCCAATAACTTAAATATGATGAATAGGGGGCGGATTTTAATGATTTTTTTCTTTTTACTTTAGAACAATGCCTTTTAAAAAAAGAAATTAATTTTATGTTCTAACAAAAGAAAATTACCCAATTTTTTTTTTTTTTGCATTTTTCGTAGATAATTTTTCAATCTTTTTCCGGCCTTTTTAATGCATTTTTCGCTGATTTAATCGATTTTCATATTTTAATGGTAATTGCTTCAAATAATATTTCCGAGATGCAACAAATGTTTTCTACAGAATTTCTGTGTTGACTATTCGATTTCTTCGCTCAGAAATTGAAAGTCCACCGTTGTATGTAATCTATGGTTCCTGTGACGCCATTGTCGTGCGCCAATGGCTGATTTCGGAGTCACAAAGATTTCCTGGTAAAGAACAGTCCAATTCAAGATCGCAAGCTGAGTGCACTTGAACGAATAGAAGAAGCCTCGATTACATCTGTAACGTATTCAGCTCCAGTTGTTCATCCGAACTGGTTTTGATAACATTTTTACGTATTTTTAATTGGTTTTAGGTCTTCAAAATCCACCCTCTAGTGATGATGTCCAGTTCAATTTTCAATAAAATCTCTGAATGTTCGAAAATCGCAAAAGTTTTTAATATTTGCGACGCCATCCTACATCATTTTTTCTTAATGAAATATAGTATTCGAAATTAGATTCCTCAAAAATAGGCAGAATGTTTCGAAAAATATGAATTTTTTTGGGACTGTTAAAAGGGACGGAATTGGGGGGGGGAGAGAGAGAGAGAGAGGAGAGAGAGAAAGTGTCATCTATTTTTGACTTTAGGCCTAATAAAATAAGTTTAAAGACGCTAAAAAGTAACGATGTTTTGAGAGTGTGCGATAAGACATGGAATATGATATATAACAAATTAGCTCCTCTCCTTTCGAATCTGTCGTTCATCCTTAGGAATTAGGATGTTTAGAAAATTCAAGAAATTTTAATTTTAGCTATGTATTCAAGATAGTCTACCGCGCAAGAAAATACTCTCCGCAATACGCAATGAAGAAATGTAATGGTCAGTTCTTAAAAATCCCTAAACCATTTTTGTAACCATTGCATTTCAATGAAGATGAGAAATTCAGCTGCTCAAAAGCAGAAGAATCTTCAATTATGGAAAAATTCGAGATTATTGGTGTACGAAAATCATATCTTTAAGGCAATTATGTGCAATACTTTGGGTCATGATTATGGATGCTGTATATTATAGAGAAACGTAAGAGGGCCGATGAAGCAACTATTCGTTTAAAAGGGGCCGATGAAAGAAAAAGGTTGAGGATCCCTACGCACACACGCGCACATACGCGCGCGCACACACGCGCGCGCACACACGCGCACACACACCCGCACACACACCTCGTACGACAGACATTACGTTCATTGGTGAATCGAGTGAAAATAGAAGCCTTCCACCCCTGACAACGCTTTGCACTCGGCGCACAGGCGAGCAGGTTGCTGCGGAAAGGAGGGATGCGCGCGAAAGCACATTGGGGTCGCCAATGGCGGCGCTTTCGGCTCCGCGGAGGGAAAAGCGGGTTTGCGCGGGAGAAAAGGATCTCAGCCAACTTCGTTACGTCCGGCAAATCAAGCACAGTAAAAAAAGATACATGCGCGTACGGTATACGTAAGTTTTCCCCGACAGTTTCAGCGTCTTATTTTCAAACTTAACTTGAAGTCTGAAAGTTCTTTTCCATCTTAACAATATTCCGAAAACGCCTTTTATTTGCACTGGTTTTCATCGTTTCGTGTTCTCGGCTTGTAGTCCAGTCAAATGGTAGAAAATAAGAGAAAATTTTGTATAGTTTTGATATTCGGTTCCTCTATGTTTTGGGGTCGCTAAACACGAATATTAGGTTCGCCAAAAAAACAGAAAATACGTTTTTGAAGCAAAAAATGAATCGCGCTTTTTTCTCAGTTCTTTTTTAAATAACTCAAAATCTATCTATTTTTCGTAATAAATGGTCCTATATGAAATAAAATAATATTCAATTACCTATGTTCAATTTCATTAATATTAACGGTTTAGCCAACTAACGGTTTAGCCGTCACAGCACCCCAATTAACGGTTTAGCCGCCAGAGCACAGCGAAATGTGGTGACAAGAGCGAAACAAAAAAAATGGGAATTGTCCCACTTTATCTCAATGTAACGGAAATACTATCAATTTTCCGTAAATATTAACCCGACATGATATGAAAGAGGATAAAATTGTCTACATTTTGTGGGCAAAAGCTTTTCATCTAGGATCAATGTTATATGGCAACTTTTTACACACTGACAGACCGAATTTCCCCGCTTTACTTATAAGCATATCGTAGTAAGGATTTTAATCAAAATGTTCTGTAGGTGTACGTTAATAAGGGAGTCCTAATGTTCAGGGTGTTTTAAAAATCCGCCGTGCCACATCCTGAATAAAACGAAGAAACTTTTTTGCTACGTGACTGTATGCCTTGCCCGAACGTATACTATTTCACGTTTTATGATTCATCGCGGATGAACTATTACAAAATAAAAACCGCAGGGAAAAACATCTACAATTTCACAGAGAAAAGCACGTACGAACGTTTTTAAAGATGACTAATTGTTTCTCTCCAATTTCAAAAGGAATTGTGACGTTAATAATCGTGTTCAAACGATTGTGTTCCTGAAATACTTTCTCTGCGTTTCTCGTATTACCAATACACTTTTGTCGTGTTTTTAACATCTGCCGTCATTGTTTAAAGGTAGGATGTTTGCGTATTTCTCTGAGATGGGACGCTCCGGCGATCGACGAGCTTTATACTGCGGTTTTTACAGAGCTGTCTCTCAAGGCCTGTACCCGCAGTGGCATTATGGCCCGGTTTTTCGCGTCTTTCTCGGTTGTGCCGCTAGAGTAGCTTCATCTGCAGCACTGCTTGATACGGTCACGAGCATACACCAGCGACCGACCGATAAAGACGCGAAAAACCATGCCACCATGGGGACGGACCTTGAGAGGCAGTTTTGTTAAAACCTCAATATTATGAAAGGTTTTTTTTTTTTAAAGAAGAAACTGAAGTAACACTAATTTTGCAGTTATTCAAAATATGGGGGGCAGTTACACATGTTCTTGTACGAAGAACCAGATGGTATAATTTCAACTATTATTTTATCGGAATAATTTATTTTCATGTCGTTCACTTTGACAGGAACTATGAGCCACAAATTACACACATCTGAATATTCTAAGAAAATAGTTCATACCGTATATCAAATCTTAATTTAAGGAGACTGATTTATTTATTTATTTATTTATTTTACGTCAAAAAACAGTTAAAAACTGCGTATGACGTGCTATGGGGAAAAGTGAATTGTGTGCACATTTTCAAAATTCTTGATCCCTACACTAAGTCATATACTACTTAAATTTTGAATTTTGAAAGGGAGAAAAAAAAACAAAAACTCCCATGTAGTAAAATCTATTTTCAAAAATAAATAAGCAATAAATTTTGAATTTTGAAAGGGAGAAAAAAAAACAAAAACTCCCATGTAGTAAAATCTATTTTCAAAAATAAATAAGCAATAAATTTTGAATTTTGAAAGGAGAAAAAAACAAAAACTCCCATGTAGTAAAATCTATTTTCAAAAATAAATAAGCAATAAATTTTGAATTTTGAAAGGGAGAAAAAAAAACAAAAAACTCCCATGTAATAAAATCTATTTTCAAGGATAAATAAGCAATAAATTTTGGCTCTTATTACTTCCTGCCGCGACAACATGGAAACGATAATTTGAATAATTGTATTTCCCACTGAATTCTAGAAGACATGCACAGGAAATGAAGTTACATTTATGTCCAGAAGAAACAAGGGCCATCTCAGCATTTGCTCAATGGATCAGGAAACTGGACGAAAAACCTGATCGAGATGGGATTCTTGTTTGAGCAGCTGCAAACATTGTGTGATATATTTTGTTCAACAAAACGAGAAAATGATCTAACAATACAGTTTTGTCTGATTTCGTAATGGCCTTGGATTTATTCTTCAACGCGTTTTTTACTTTTCGCAGCATTTCGTACAATACAAACTGTAGATGAAGTTCTAAAATCCCCATCATAGCTGCCGCCGGAAGATCCTGGTCGAGCTAGTTCTTTAAACACAGTAGAAATATCCAATAGGAATACTTCTAACTACTGATTTTCAAAATCACGATACTGTTGACAAACCTAAAACCATTACATCTAAAGTATCGGCGCATACAAATGAAAAAGAAAATTTGGAGCCACATAAAAAAAATTGAACTTTTTGTGTCAAGTATCGATTTCTAATATTACCGTATTTTTACCCGAACCACAAACTTATTAAATTTAGAAAGAAGAACATATTCCCATAATTCAGTTTGGAAACATCCACAGACTACTTTTTTATCCAAAACAATTTTATCCTTTATAAAACCCTAAAGACGACTTCATATTATATACATAAAATACTTAAGAAAGTACAGAAGAAAGTAATTAAAATACTTATTTGCATCAGAATATTTTCTTTTCCCGCGACGCATTAGAAAAATAAGAATTGTTTTCCCAAAGCAGCCGGGAACGAAGTCGTAAATCGATTGAGGATCGACCAGTGATGTTCACGAGTAAATAATCAAACATTTCTTTTTAGAAACGCGTGCTCCGTGCGTGCGTCATAACTCGAGGTCATGCAAACTCGCGGCGCATTCGCAACGCCACGAGCATCGAGCGCGGTGGGAGGAAGGAAAAAGGCAATCACCGCCTTCTGATGAACGCCACCGATTCGGGAGAGAAACAATTTACTAGCGTGCCCGTGCGAGGGAACTCTCGCTTGTTAACCACCCCCATTCCTATTTTTCATTTCCATAGAAGTCTCTAATATATATTTTTTTTCAAAATCCTCTTATCCTCCGTTACTTGTTCTCTATGTTCCATGTTGATTGATTTTCGTGTTTCCGGGCGCGTCACCTGCTTTGATCTTTGTCCCGTTAGTGGGGCATGTTTTTTTTCGGGGATGGCGGTGATCTTCCCCGCTGGATGGCAGATCCGCCCGACCTACCGTCGGCTGAGTGGGTTTCCAACCAGGACTCTCCCACCGCGGGCGCCCCTAACCAGGTCAAACTCTAAGCCGACCGGTCTCCCCGGGAAAATGTGGTAGTCTAGTCCATGTTAGTGTGGTGTGTGTGAAAAGGAGAGGATAGGACAAAGGGAAGAGGAAGGACAGATCGCGCGCGTTCCGTGGCCCCTTGGTAGGGTTCTGCTCCGGCATTCGCCTGGTGTTGATCGGAGAAACCGGAAACTACCGATCAGGAGCCGGCCGCTAAATTCTCCTCCAGCAGCGACTGAATTCGAGCTGCTGAAAAGCTAGGGGTCGAAATCCTCGCCGTGGGGTGTGGAACCCAGGATCTCCCGGTCAGAGGGGCTGCAGTGACATCCCGTTGATGCACTGACCTACCTCTACCGGTATATGTCTCCTTGTAATTGATAACAATCACCCTTGTCATTACAAACTATTCTTATTTAACGTTATTACTAAGCGAAAGGTACACCCGTGTAATTCATTCGCGTGAACATCAAGCTAATGGTTCAATTTCACATTGTTGAACTCTGTGTAGCAATTTCACAGAGTTGCTACAGGTTCTGAACAGTGGGGTAGGATGAGAAGTGTCGAAACAGCAAAAACGAAATAGAATGTTCAAGATATCCTACAGATTACGATGAGGAGGAACGTTTCTTTGAGCCCTGTGGCCACAAAACTTAGTTTTAAGGCCCTAAAACGCTTCGTTTAGGAGTTATTTAACGATATAGATCCAAAACAAATACGATCGAGTTTGCAGGTTGCATTCGACATGGATATTTAGATGTGTTTTTATAAACAAATCCTTCATATTTCCAAAGATAAAGTGCAATTTGTCACGTCTCCGGGGAACTCTCTTTCTTTCAAGACCTTGTTTAAAAAAATTGGTAGCGAGGGAGAGCCGCAAAGGTATGGACTACTGGAGCAGAAAGTAATACTATTGAAATAATATAGGAGACGACTATACAAGACGTTAAAGATGTACATTATGTGACAGGAAGGTTTTATCTTCTTGAGGAATCTTACTTCATGATAAGATATCTTTATTGTCGTGTAATATTTCATTTTATTTCTATTTTTACTAAAATAGCAAAGAAAAAATGTTTCAAGGTTTCGCCAGGATGAATATTGTAGTTTGCTGACCGTCTCAGAAGCGCGTACGTTACTTCCGGATATCTCGAAACATAGTTAATAATTGTTATGCCCCGTAGTTGATAAGCAGGTACTGCAACAGCATATTAGTGGCCATTAAGAATCGTCGTTAAGGTTGCGAATAAAATATTTCACGTTAGGTCAGGAATGAGGGACCATTGTTTTGATCATCGACTAATTGATGTATCCGGCCAATCAGCTGTAAGGTCATTAGTCCCATTAGCATAGTGCATGTATTGCGGGAGGTGGCGGTGAACTTGCCCTCTCGTATGGCGCGATCCGGCGACGATTTACATCTCGGCTTACGGGTTTTTCCCCCCGGTATCCCCGAGCGTGGGTCACCGCCCCAGTCTGAACAAGCTCTTAAGCTCCGGCTGGCCTTCCACTTATGTGGTTGTGGTAGTGCATTACTATGTGTAAGAAAGGGGGGTGGGGATAGGACAAGGATTGGAAGGCAAGATCGCGCGTCGTTGGCCCATTTGTGAGGACACGCCCCGACATTCGCCTGATGTTGATCCACGAATCAGAAAACACCGGTCAGAGCAGACGGAGGCCAGAATTCTCCACACGCTGAGTTCATCCTAGCTGTGAGCTAGTCAAATTCTACCGTCCCGGGCTCGGCCAAGTCAGAGGCAACAGTGACATCAGTTACCTTTTTATTATCACATGCCGTTCGGGCGACCGATCTTCTCCCGAAATTGCCAACCTGGCGTGGGCAGGCCCTCAGCGTGGTCAAGACTCTTCATGGGTTGGTTGGTTGGTTTTTTTGTGTTTCCCGGCGCGTCAACTGCTTCGGTCCCTTAGTCCCGTTAGTGGTCTGTTTTTCTCGGGGGATGGTGGTGGTCTTCCCGCTGGATGGCGAGATCCGGCGCCGTACTATCGTCGGCTGGGGGGTTTCCCTAACCAGGACTCTCCCACCAGCGGGGGACCGCCCCAGCCGGGACAATAACTTCCGACCGGTCTCCCGGAATATGAGTAGGTAGTGCATGTTAGTGGGTGTGTAGAGGAGGGACAAGGAAGAGGAAGGAAAGATCCCCGCGGTCTTTGGGCCCCTTGGTAGGGTACTGCTCCGGCATTCGCCTGGGGTTGATCGGAGAAACCACGGAAACTACCGATCAGGGCGCCGGCGCTGAATTTCTCCTCCAGACAGCAACCAAATTCGACCTAGCTGAGAAGTCAGTGTCGAAAATCCTTTGCTGTGGACTCGAACCTAGGACCTCGGTCAGAGGGCGCTGCAGTGACTGCCATGGACCTCCCCATTCTTCGGGAGAAAATTACAGAGGTGCTTTGACGCTATGTATGATCATAAAGAATGAATGAAGAGGTGAAAGGGACTGATTATGAGTGGGTTGATTCAGATCCAATACGGGGTGTAATGCTCAAGTCACTGCGCCACAGAGGCGGGCATGAAACCTCCTACCAGCTTTATCCACTGTACCCTCCAACTACTAATAACTAGAAGCCCACGGGTGCACAATACCAAATGAAAACCTGATATACCATACTTTTCAATTTTAATTTAAGACGTCAATAAATTAAATTGTAGGTAAAATGTCATCAATGTCTCCTGACTGTAAGTCTAGAAAAAGAGCTCACTGCAGAGACAGGTTGAACTTTCCCATTAAATCCCCCCAAAGATGCTTTTCGATGGATGGAAGAGATTTCCTATCAATTTCTGCTTTTTCTCAGACCCAAAGCATTTGTCAAACTAAAAAAATTAGCATGATTATTCGTTTTTGTCAATTAATAGTAAAAATTTCAGGCGTCTGTTCATTCTCAACATGAACTCCTCGGCGAATGAAACCAGACATTCCCCGTCCCGGACAAGAATATTGCAAATCCTTTATTAGGTTGTCAAACTCGGACAAATGTTGGCAGAAAATCTACAGAGCCTGACCTCACTATAACGTACTCCCCGGCGTTAAATTTCTGGATATCGCAAGTGAGGGAAGGCGACCTTTATGTAACATCCGCAATTAACTCCATAATTGTGAGCTCTTATGCTGGCAGTGACTGTCGCTCTCACTGCATCCACAGTATGCACCCAACTGAATTTTCTGTCAGCAGCAGCGCTAGCTGCTCTTATCTTGAACGCATTATTTTCGGCAACAGATTACCCACTACATTCTGTAAATAAAGTTTCTAAAGGAAATAATGATATAAAAAAACATTGAATTTACTCCAAGTCATATCTAGTTGCTAGTTCAATTCTTGTTTGAAACCCCATCTCGATCAGGTTTTTCGTTTCTCTGATCCATTGAGCAAATGCTGAGATGGCCCTTTAGTTTCTTCTGGACATAAATGTAATTCTTCATTATCTGTACACGTCTTCTATAATTCAGTGGAGAATATAGTCATTCAAATTATCGTTTCCATGTTGTCGCGGCAGAAGTATTATTCCTGACGAGGACATCATGGATAAGAGTCAAAATGTATTGCTTATTTATCCATGAAAATAGATTTATTACAGGGGAGCAGGTTTTTTTTTAATAATTCAAAATTCAAGTAGTATATGACTTTGTGTAGGGATCATAGAATTTAAAAAATGTGCACAGAATTCACTTCTCCCCATAGCACATCATACAGTTTTAAATGTTTTTGACGCAAAGTAAATAAATGTTTTCAACACAATCTATTACTCACTATCTTCAGGAAAATCATTTCTCCTCTCGGATCGAGAGACTAGATCTGCACCTTTCAATTACGGAATTTACAATCGTAGTAAAAATATGCTGTTGCGCAATATATTGAATGTTTATCACGAGAGATTTCTTCTGAAACTCACTCCCATACTTTCAAGTAACATCGTCAGATTCATCTCAGAACTTCCAACACAGTTACAGAAATTCAACAAGCGAACCTATTGAATAATACTCATGGCGTTTGATTTCAGGCCAAATGAGTCATTAGTCCCGTAAATGTAGTCCACGTTATATTCCGGTATGATGGTGTTTTCTTCTCCGTTGAAAGGAGATCCGGCGCCGACCTACACGACCAGGCTGGAGGGTTTTCCCTTCGTGTATCTCCTCCAGAAGCACACCACCCCAGCCGGAACAGGCTGTAAACTCCCGACTTGTGTAGAAGTACAGTGCATGGAAGAGCCAGTCTTGTGTTTGGATTAACGGACCGGAGAGAATGAGGAAGAAGAAATAATGATCGCGCGTGCCACATGGACGGTTTGTTCGGGTATCCCTCCGGTATTCGCTTGGTGTCGATCGGAGAATCTGCGGAAAACTAACAATCAAGATTTCCCACAGCACGATTGAATTCGACCCAGCTATGTAACGTGACGAAAATCCACCACCATCGGCAGTAGTTCGAAGCGAATACCTTTGTTAACATCCTTGCAAAAAAATGCTCATTTTTTTCTGTATTCAAAATTCAATTAGCATTTGTTAGGAATGTGATCACAGAATTTTGAAAACGTTACTGAATTCACTTCTCCCCATAGCAGTCACGCACAGTTTTTAACCGTTTTGAATAAATAAATACAGCCGAACCCAAGGACCTCCTGTCAACGATGGTGCGCTGCGCCTGTGCTATTGCTTCGATTGACCAAAATGACACTTCAATGTGAATGCTAAGAGCAATATGTTGCGAAAATCATCTAGAGAAATGCCAAAATACGCACTGATCAATACCTAAATGTCAATTTTGGATTATCCAAATTATTTCTCTACATTCAAATTATGTACACGTATATGGCAAATGCACATTTCCAACAGCGTTTACAAGAAAACAGAAACAAGAATTATGGAAAGTGAAATACGCAAATAACTGGATGAGAGAAACTATGAGAATGTATGCTTCAGAATGGCATATATTTTCTTGGGCAGGCGAGTCTATTGCGTGGTAAAGTATATTTGCAGTTTTATTGTAGGATGAACTAAAAATAAAATCATCTAATCTCTTCCCATCATCCCTCCCTCACATTCCTTACAACAGCAAAACTGTCTGAATGTCAAACTTCCGTTTGTAACTCTCGTAATCATGTTCACCAATTTTAAGACAAGTTCATAACATTTGTGACATGTAATACAATATTTATTGAATTTTGATAAATATAATCAAACCTGAGAACTGGCTCAGGGCATCAACTGATGTCATTGCAGTGCTCTGACCGGAGGTTCTAGGTTGAGTCCCCTCGGTGGCAGATTTTCGACAATAGCTACATAGCTAGGTCGGGTTCTGTCGATGTCTGGAGGAATTCTAGCAGCCGGTGCTCTGATCATTAGTTTTCGGTGGTTTCTCCGATCAATACCACGCGAATGCCGGAGAAATATCCAAACACATGGGCCACGGACCGTGCGCGATCTTTCCTTCCATTCCTTGTCATATCGTAACCTTATCACCTTTACTTATATGTACACTTTCCTGGACTACACTGCAACACATGCCGGGAGACCTGTGGGGAGCTTAAAGCTTGTCCCGACTGTGGCAGTGCCCAGCTGATGGAAGACACCTGGTGGAAAACACGTTATCCGACGGTAGGTCGGCGCCGGATCTCACCATCCCGCGAGCGAAAATCGTAGCCACCTCTCGAGAGCAAAAATGCTCTGAACTTTTAGGAATAACGACCTTAGCAGTTGACACGCCCGGATTCACTAATAAATGAAATATAATCAACAGTAAATTATATCAAATGTGAATCGTGAGTGCTAACCTGATCTGTCTACCTTGTTTCATAAGTCATGAGGGTTTCACCTTCACCACATTGAAGCAACTATGTAATGCCAACACTGTTTGAACTTTCAGGCTCTTCAATATCAAATATTGATGCCCAAGGTGGGCATCAACAGGTTTGATTGACATTTCGATGTTGCTGGCTTATTGCTGACATGCTGGCTTATTGCTTAATGTTTAAAAACACAAAGATTGGATAAAATGGAGTTCAGAGAACACAATTATTTTAAAATAAATATGCAGGGATGTTGTGTGTGTGTGTGTGTGTGTGTGTGTGTGTGTGTGAGTGTAGTGTGTGTGTGTGTGAGTGTGTGTGTGTGAGGTGTGTGTGTGTGTAGAGGTGTGTGTGTGTGTGAGGTGTGTGTGTGTGGTTGAGGTGTGTGTGTGTGGGTGTGTGTGTGTGTGAGGTGTGTTGTGGTGTGTGTGAGAGTGTGTGTGTGTGTGAGGTGTGTGTGTGTGTGTGTGAGGTGTGTGTGTGTGTGTGAGGTGTGTGTGTGTGATGTGTGTGTGTGTGTGTGTGAGGTGTGTGTGTGTGTGAGGTGTGTGTGTGTGAGGTGTGTGTGTGTGTGTGGTGTGTGTGTGTGTGTGTGTGTGTGTGTGAGAGAGAGAGAGAGAGAGAAGAGAAGAGAGAGGGAGGAGGAGGGAGGAGAGGGGATAGTGTATAAGAGGGATAGTCTGTGACAGGGATGGTGGATGTGCGTGAAAGGGATAAGTGTGTGTGTGTGTGTGTGTGTGTGCACACAAAGGGGAAAATATACGTCTGTGAGAAGAGATAGTGTGCGATATGAAACAATATGTGTGTGTGTGTGTGAAAAGAGAGAGAAAGGTGTGTGTGTTTCATGAGAGTAGGAGGAAATCTTCAAAAACCTGGATAACCTGAACTACCCAGCATCTGAGATTTTCCTAATTACATCGAACCTCCCTCCTTCTCTATCCTACCCATGAAACTGCATTGCATGGTGGGGAGTGGAATATTGTGTGTGACAGAAAGAAAGAGGGGATAGCGTGTTCTTTTAAATACATATGAAACACCAAAGCTGTAAAACTGGAAGTAGTTTACTGTAAATTTGTACTGTAATGTAAGCTTTACACCAATATATATTTAAATACTTCATTACATGGCACAGGAACAACAATAATTATAATAATTATAACAATAACAAAAACATACATTACATGTATCATCATACATTCATCTATACATCATCATCATACACCACACCATCTAGACAATAGTCACAGGTTGACTTTGGTTAGGCAGAGATAAAACAGCAGTAACACACTTCTTTTATATGGATGATCTTAAATTGTATGCTAGGAATAAAGCAATTCTCTCTCAAATGTTGTCTGTGGTAAATGAATTCAGCAGTGACATCTGCACGAGTTAGTTTTCTCAGGTGCAAGCCAACACAAAGAGGGCAGAGTGGAAACAATCAGAGAATATTCAAATTCACATTCATATACCTCGAGGTATAGGCAAACCTACAAATAGTTAGCCATTGAAGAATATGAAATCTTGAATGACAAAATGAAAAAAGAATACTAAACAAGAGTATGCCAGCTAAGAGAGCTCAATTCTAACACAAAGTTTATAATAATAACTAAACATAAACTTGGGCCTTGGCTTCACCTGCTTTCAAAGGGAGTGACAGAATCCAGAGGTGTAGGAATAATGTCAAATACTGACATGAGGTTTTCAATTAATTATTCTCAAATTATCTGGCTGCTAACGATTCTGT
The DNA here is from genome assembly GCA_964035755.1 of Teleogryllus oceanicus. NCBI lineage: Eukaryota > Metazoa > Arthropoda > Insecta > Orthoptera > Gryllidae > Teleogryllus > Teleogryllus oceanicus. Next base: position 237,519,951 of record CAXIVR010000002.1, on the reverse strand, counting down.
TCAAAGGCAAAGACGCAAGGTCAAGTGCAATCTTGTGAAGTGTCAAACATTTCACATTTCAATGGATCTGTACCCAAAATTCAAATTGTAACAAAATTATAAGTATTTATTCGTGAAAACTGAGAAACAAGTATCCAAATCTTCAACTGATTTTTAAGTACCTAGCATATCTCACAGAACCTTAAACATCATCATTAATACATTAAAAGATGGACTGGAAAATTATATTTTTATTACATTTATTCATCTTTATAATGCAAACTCAAACAAGAAATTATACTGAAGTAAAATTCTGAGTCATTCACATTCATTTGAGAAAACTGTATCAAGCCAACTACAAATGAAAATAGTATAAAATTATCATGTAGACAAAAATTTTATAAAATACAAAAGTTTTTCAACTTTCTAATCTTCACTAGTGTAACTTATGTCCATTCAATCATAAAAATAGTAGTGAGAATCTTTACTTACTTTAAAGCTTGTGCGAGCTCTTGAGCAGCAGACTTTCTTCGTTCTGCATTGGTATGTAACAATCCATAAAAGTCAATACCCTGACAAAATGAACTACCAGTGGATGTTAAAGAACAGCTCTACAGGTTTCGTCCTTTTCAGATGAGAAAGAGCATCTTTAGTTCTCTCAACACCTGCAATATACAAAGGCATGAAAATTAATTAAAGTTTCAGATTGCTTTATAGGAGAAGAGTATTGTTGATTGATGTTTACCTGCAGATTCATTGCATTCTTCATTTTGTGGACTGAGGTGTAGAGTATCACTTGCACCAAGTTATCATAGCGACAGGCTAATATCTTTGTAATGTATGCTCCCGATTTTGAGAACACTTGACGTTGTTTGTCACTTCTTCACCATCTTTCTTCCTCTGCTTCTGACTTTCATTTCAGAGTTTCAGTAAATTTGAGGTAAGCTAAAAGACACAATGAAAAAAATTGAGTTTGTTTTTCAGAACTATTTCCCAAAATTATAGGCCCAAGAGAAAAAGAAAAGTTACAGTTAAACAACAGTTAAACCCTTTCCATTGACAAATGACTTCCTAATTTACTTGTTTAAAATGTAATAAAATAAGTCAATTTAACAACCAGTAATTAGTAACAAATATTCCTTTTTTCCCTTAGGCCCTTCCTATGAATTTGTCACACTTACTTGCGGCATTTGGGCTCAAAGGAGGTGCAATGCCTTTCTTGCCAGTAGTTCTATTGTTGGGTTGGCTTTTGAACTCCTACTTGGGCAAGGAGAGGAGAGTGCGATGTCCCACTGGAACTTGCTGTCTTTTAGACAACTTTTCTTCTCTTGCTTCTTGTGCTTCTGCAGCAAAGCAGAAGCAGCTGCAACAGGCATGATGTCAAATCTAACATTTCATCAACGATAGATCCATTTGCTGTTACCACTTGTACCAGCTGTTGCAGATTTGGAAATCTTATCTTTTGTCACTTCTTCTTTCTTCTTGCCCTTGGCTGATCCGTTTTCTGTAGGTTTCTTTACACTCTGTTTCACTTTTCCTGATTGAAAACCTTTTGAAGTTCTTTGACATTTCCATTTTTAATTTAAGCTTATCACTAATACAGTCTTTTCACAGCTGCTTTCTTTTTCTCTGATACTGTCTTCTGACAGATACAGAGGACCCTTTCGATGTGATTTTGGGATCCTTATTGCTTTGCTGAGAAGCTTTATTGGATTGTTGACAGGTACATTTGCAATTGAACTTTCTGGTCTTGTAGTGGAATCTTCTTTTCTTTCCTTGATATGTTTGGATAACTTGTGGTTTTCTAATGAAGATAGGAACTCCTTTTCTCCTCACTTGAAACAGAGCCACTAGACTTAGATACATTCCCTGAATTAGATATTATCCGTTTCGAATCTAACGACTTCTCAGCATTTTCTGCACCTTGTATGTCAACATTACGATTAGTGCTTGGGCTTGCACTTCTACTTGAGAAATTACTGCTGGAGGAATGAGCGAATAATCCTGGAGGCTTCAGCTGGTACGAGCTCAGGATACAAAGACTGAGAAGATGGATCCTCTGGAGTGAGAGGTGGAGGTGAAGCGGAGGGATTCGCAGGAGTCCAATGACAACTTACGCTGCTGGTTGGATCCTGATCAGCTGATGTAGACTGCAGATTAGGAGCTTCTGTGCGTCTTGTAATTCGTGAAACAACTGGTGAAATCCCTGAAGAAGAGCTGTTGCTTAAACGAAGAACAGCATTTTTAACAAGACGGGTCTTCAATAAAAGATCTTTCTTCTTTCTGCGGACAGATTTCAAGATTCTTCTCTGGGGTGGTACTACTACATTTTCTTCTGGAGCAGAACTTCTTCTCCTTGAATCACCATGTTCAGCCTCATAGAAGATTAATGCTCCTTCATCCATTAACAAGCGATCTACTTCACCTTTTCTCCGTTTTACATTTTCCTTGCTCTCCTTCTTCTTCTGAGCTGCTTTTTCAGAGTTTTCTGGGCTTTGCTTCGGAGATGGTGCAGGTTCTGGAACCTTGGTCTCAACAGTGGCTTTCGGTTTAACTGGACTGCTCTCTGGTTTGACACTTGCTACATTATTATTATTTGTAGAAAGCATCTCTGGTGTCTGAAGGTTTGGAGAAGCATTGGCATTGGGTGTCCTTTCTTTGGACTATATGTTCTAATAGGTGTAGTGAATGATCAGAAATTCTGGAAATCGTCAGTAAGTGATGAACTTTGAGTATCTTGACTATCATTCAATAACTCTGATTTTAACACATTAGCATTTGATCCTCTGTTAGATGTTCTCACATTACTGCCTTCCTAGTGGACTGCCCGTCTTTCTTCCATCACTCCCTGAGTTTTCCAGATGTGGCAGGAGAAATAGATTTCTTTGGCTTAGTTTCAGAAACAGCTTTTGTGTCTTTAGCACTTGCAGCTGCAGCTCCTTTACCTTTAGCTATTGCATTTGTACCCACATTTATATCCAGTATTATTATTGTTAATACTACTTGGAGAAGCATTTTTTAATTTTTAATTTCTTGGACTTTCTCTTCAGTCTTTAAGGCATTAGCTTTGAGTCACCTTTACTTTGAACTACACCCTTCTTCCCAGAGATCCTAGGCTTTAACTTCTCCAACTGGACTCTCTTCATATTTTCTTTGCGCCTTTAATACAACTGGTGTCCCAGAGCACTGCCAGTCATACTGGAACTCAAAACACTTGATGGTTTAGCAGTATTCTGTCCATTGCCTTTGAGATCAATTTCCATTTTTTATTCAATGGTTCTTTTTCCCCGAGATCTTTGCCGTTTCATCTTTTCATCAGGTTTTGAACTTTATTTGACTTCCTTCTTGAGAATTATTTTGAAATTCCATGGCTGTTTAGTGCTAATTCTTTCTCAGAGTGGATCCAACTTCACATTAGTAATGTAGGTAAATGGGTGTGGAGGAACATGTTCATGGACAACTGTAGCCACAGAAGTATGTGGTTTGCAGCTGCTACAGATGTTGGATTCCAATCGGATCCCCATTCCCGAGAATAGCTAAGAGATCCCTATGATCTGCTATGGCAGGTGATGTTGCAGCTGAAGGATGTTTTAAAGGAACAGTACGATTAACCTCTGGAGATTGTTGTTGGGATGTCTAACAGCTGCACGAGATGCTACTGACACTTGTGCACCACTTGGAGACAAACGGTTAGCAAGTCTCTGAGTAAGTTTAATGGCAAAATAAATCCACCTTCTGGCACATTCAGAACGGATGCTTTTAGCGACCTTCAAGTAATTCTTGGCTAATTCATCTTGAGTCACTATTTGACTTGTCAAATTGCGATAAACACTTTAACACCCAGGCGAGGTTTCTGTAATCTCGTACCATGAGAACTATATCTTCAACTGGATTATTAACATTAGCGTCCCATTAAATGAGGTGGAACAGGAAAACTTGGAGTAGCTAATGGTTGTGGCAAGAAGCTTTCTCCCCAACATTTGTGCTCCTCAGTGTGTGTTGTTGTGGCATTCTGGGAGCTGCTAGCAGAGGCTCAGCAGCAAGACTTGATAACAAAGAAGACAGACGACTAGTAGCAACTTCTGTAGAATTAAGCTATACCTTGTACAGTGGTGTCACTGCTACTTGCACTGCAGTACCACTGGACTCAGCAGTTCTGTCAGTTCCTTTACCTAGACTAATAGCACCGACATCCATGTTCTACGAATATACACTTACCTCAGGTACAAGTATGATAATTAAAACTTCCTATTCAGTGCAGTACTGAGTAACAGTCATAACATAACATTTTGGTCATTTAAACAGTTCATATACAGCCGAACGAAAGGCACTCTTTCATCTGAAGGCACAATCACCGATTAACACAAAAATTGCATTAGAAGGATGACTTTCATGTTGTAGAAATACGATTCTCCCAAACCTGAAAATAACATTACATTTCACGCTAATACAGTACAGAAAACGACACACATAAACAAATGTTAAATTGTTACAATTAAATATTTAAAAACATACAAACGTTGATGCCTCGTAGGATAATATTAATGCAAAAGAATATTAATGTCGTCACTTAAGAACACGAACCATTGTCGTTTAAATTTTCACTAAAACCTTTCGTGCGCGGGGTGAACGAGTGTTGACATTCTCGTTACGTTGTAGTGGTATTATCGGCACAGTGTCTTTCACAACACATCAGTATTATAAGTGCTGCCCACCAATTTTCGAAGACCTTCCGACTACATGTTCCAACACAATCGTCAAATACATTTATATTCTACATGAACAAACGGTGGCAATATACACACGGTATACGTCGTGTACTGCGAGACGTTCGCGATATAGTATGACGCGAGTTGACGAATGATCCATTATCAAACAGTAAACAACATTAGGCGCACACTGCATACGAAATGAATTTCATGCGCAGACAAATCCTAATACAGTTAATAAAACTGATCACACCAACCTGTTTTCCCCAGTGTGGCGGTCCCGTTCTTGCGCATGCGTCACCCGAAAATGCCCGATGCCCACCAAAGCTTCACGTTGCGTCGTGTATTTCCGTTCGACTTACCAGCCTGAACGCAAAGGGGTTCGGCGCACTTGGGCGAATAGTGTCCAACGGTAGTGCATATGAGTGATCTTTATCATGTAAGGAAATAATATATCACTTTTGCGTCGTTGTTTTCCTATTTGTAGACCGGTGATTGAAATTTCGTAAGACCCACTGTGCCGGTTAATATCTCTACTCCACCAGTGCTCCTTTAATATAGATTAATATACGCACCCCTTATTTTGATATACGTAGTACTTCGCACTGTACGTTGGGTAAGGGTGGAACGCTGGATGGGGTGAGCGGACTGTTCAACAGGTATGATTGCGTGCTACGTGCAATAACGCATGAGAGGACATGTGAGATAGTTTTGTGACATCAAGCATAATATGTCTGCTGTCAAAGATCTCTTTGACCAGAACAGTTAATTAATGTGAAACCAGAATGTAAACAATGAAATAATTCTTATAACATTTTCCCATCAACTTCGACAGTTTTACAGATTCAAAGAAAACAACTCATTTACATCCTTTACACTGACGATCTCATATCAGAGTATTTTAGCGCCATTCTGGCCGAACTTTGACCGTAGATGCCCGTCCGTTTTATCAAACGCAACTGTGTTGACATACCTGAGAAGGTGACTATTAAATACGCGTGGACCTATTTTAATGATTGGAACATTGTATTAATGTACTTCTTCTTGGACAAGTTTTAGAAAGATCCCAAAAATTGTTTGTTTGCAAGTCTCAGAACACGTTATTGCAACACAATTTGTTTCTAAGAATTTAATTAATATTTCAGGAAAATATGGCACTGCAAAGACATACAAGCATCTTTAATTTCTACAAGATCTCATTTGCGAATAATTACTTTAAATAGACCCAAATCGAAAAACGCTATCAACAGAGAAGTGAGTTGTCATAATTAATTTCTAATGGATAATATTGTTTATATGGAATTTTGCACATTATAAACTGTTGATTGTTATTTAGATGTATGATGAAATTATATGTGCTCTTAATGGGCTGCTAATGATGATAATATTGTACTCACTGCAATAACTGGTGCTGGTGATTACTACAGCAGTGGAAATGATTTGAGAATTTTAATGATGCAGGTGGTGATATGGAAGAAACAATTAAAACTGCATCCACAAATTTGCAGTACTGTTTCTTTTAATTTTGTCTCTTTGTTTTTACTGTGTCATTTCTAAATGGTTTCTATAATTTTTTTGTCTTCTTTTCCCAGAAAATTTATACAAACATTTTTGAATTTCAAAAATACTGGCAGCTGTGGTGAATGGCCCTGCAATGAGTATTGCCACTACTACATTAGGTCTGTTTGATGTGGTTTATGCATCTGACAGGTAATTATCATACCATATTCTTAATTCTTAACATGCAAGATAAAATAATGCTCAGCCAAGAACTTCCAGATCTCTTTCATTCCACAGCAAATTAATATTCTACCCTTAAAGGTACTCAATAAATTCAAATTAATGTCAAAATTATTCTTTGAAGTGTTGATTATAATTGTATAGTTGTTTATAATAAGTATTCTGTTTGTTTGAAATCATTGTATCAATGTATTTTAAGAATTTGTTTTTTATGCTAGAATGCAATTGATGAGCATCCTAAAAAGCACTTTCACTAAAATCTTAATTCACAAATAAATGATTTTGCTTATTGCATACTTTAGGAGTAGCAATGATTACCTACTTGTTCAACCTAAGAATCACTAAAGAATTTTTATGAATTACATCACTATGCTTTATGCTTATTATAATAATAAACACAGATTGATGCATTGCTTTTAAAACAGTCCACGTTCTCTACCGTTCACTTGTTGGTCTTACAGTGGAAGGATGTGCATCTTATACTTTCCCCAGAATCATGGGACCTGAAAGTTAGTATTTTTATAATAAAAGTTGGAAATAGATATATTACTTCATCTATATTGTAATAAATCTCTCCTTTCATTTTCCTCCATATTTAGGCTAGTGAAATATTGTACTTCAATAAGAAATTTACTGCTCAAGAGGCCAAGGAATGCAGGTTGGTGACAGAAGTTATCCCACATGATAAGCTTGATCAAGTATGGCCAGAGCTAGAAAACTGAGCAATCTTCCAGCAAATGTAGGTAAAAATTTGAAGTTAAATTTGAATCTCTTGACATTGTGCATATGATTTTAAAAAATTGCAACAATTTCCAGAGTCTTCTGTATTCAAAAGCACTTGTTCTACCAAGAGAAAGAAAATTTGCAAAAGGCTGTAAGGCTGAATGTAAAAGATTGAAGACGATGGCAGTCCAAGATTGTTTAAATGCTGTTATTGCATTCATGAGTAGAAAGAGTAAATTGTAGAAAAAAATCAATTACAGAACCAAAATGTTTTTATACATTTTAACACTTAACTAGTAATGGAAATGGGAAATACTAAATTGAGAATAAACAGCATTGTATCTTTCCTAGGTGTTTTCCATTAACTTCCACATCTGTCATTGAATTTATATTTCCAATACTTCCCGTGTCTCTGAGTTACTATTTGTCTTCACTGAAATATTCATCTTAATAATAATTTTTATTTGGTCTTTACCTGTTTTCACATTTCAAAGAATTCCTGAAAGGAAAAGCTTAGTACATCATATTTCTGAGCTTGTTAAAATAGTGTTGAAAGTATTGAGGGAAGAAGAAGGAAAGGGGGGGGGGGGGTAATAGAATCAATTATTTAAAGGTCTATCACAGTCAAACTTTATTTTCATGAAAATACTACTATTAATCAAATATGTAAGTTTGAGACATATTTTAAAATAAATAAGATTTTTTTTTACAATGGTACTTCTGTATGTGAAGGAATAAAACAGTTAAATAGACATAAAGACAAAAAATTTACACTTGTCTTCTTGTAGTTCTCATAAATCATTCAATTTTTAAAACATTTTTCTTCGACTTCTTAAAAAGGTCAGTAATGAATACAATGTCACCCAAACTATTCACAGATAAAAATGAATATTCTGCAATAACATAAACATTTACATATTTTTTAAAGGGCAGATGTCTTTAACTTATTGACTGGTGAATCATTTTAAACTGACATGTTTCTAAACATATAAGTAATGCAGTCTGTAGAATCACTCAAACCCATATTCTGAAAAAGAAAAAAAATTAACAATCACATTCACAAAAATTTGCCAAGAAACACAATAATATACCAACTTGCAGAACACAAATTTTAAAAAGGTTTGCCATGATGTTCCCATTTAAAGAGTTCATTCATGTGCAATTTCAAGAATCAGCTTTAGTTCTTCAGTAGCAAACCAGATTCTTCAGCAGCATGGATCACTGATTTCCACACACTCTTCAGGAGGCTACGCCACTCCAGAGCCAGAACAACCACATCGCAGAAGATCATGAGTAAGGCAGGATACATCAGTGTGAATTGTGAATAAGTCCTGCACACAAGAATCACAAATATTTGAAAAAAGGAACAACACAAGCAAGCTGCATAATGGAAATCAATAATAGAGAAGGGAACCCTCATAAATAAATAAATAATAATAAAAAAACAAAAGCACGACAACAACCTAAATGTGAAGGAAAAAGACGCCTCAATGTTCCCAATTAAGAAAGTAATGTTATAAACTAAAGTTCATTTAACCATGAAAGATTGTTTCTCTTTAGAGAAATCAGAAAATCAAAGAATTGCGTTTTCAGAATTCTGTTAAATTCAGTTTTTCAGAAATAATCAACACAGAATGTATGAAGTGCAATTAACATAACATAACAGAAAAAACATTTTCTTTCTGTATTAAAAATTCAAGTAGATATGGCTTAGGAAGGGATCACAGAATTATGAAACATGCACGAATTCTCTTCTCCCCACCACGTACAGTTTTTGACTATTTTTGATGTAAAATAAATAAATTAATTAATCCCAAAATGGAAAGTAAACACTTTTTGTCTGGAACATCTTTCAGTTCCTCATTTGATAACTTGATACTATTCTTCTTATGTGAATCAACAATTGACGCTGAGACCTGTTTTACTTAGCTGACGTTGAAACATCTTTTCTTCTATGCTTCCAGTAGTCAGTAGTCTAAAAATTGATCAAAAAGAAAATGCTCAAAGTCCTCTGTGTTAAGCATTACCTTCATCAATAATGATCATATGATTTGCATGTTTTAAAACTAAAATTTTCAGTTTTTTGAAAATGAACAATGAATGATGCAAGAAGAACAAATCATCCTTTAATTTACATGAAAAAACAATTAACTTCAATTTTTACCAAGATGTGAATCGCTAGGTTAAAAATAAATACGGATGGTTTATCAATAAAATAATGTTTACCTGTATATATGAACAGCCCTTTCTGACCATCTCTCAAATTCTGGACATCGCTTGAAGATCTGTTGCAGGATTCAATCGCAGTCATAAAGAACAAGACGTGAAGCACGGTTAAATTGAGTCCTACACCTCTCTGCTCGGGCACTAGCAAGAAAATAACTAAACATCAATTTAAAACAATTCAAACTTATGAAAATCTTCACTTTAGAAGTGGGTACCAACTCTTACCTTCTTTATTTACATTAACTTATTTATTTGAATAATTTTGAGTGCAAATTTTAATGACTACTTATAAGAATTTGTTATATTTTTTTTTATCATTATTGAATAGTTGTACTTACAATAATCAATATAATTGCCATTAAACTGTTCCACTATTTTTTGTCTGTGACCAGAAGGAACTGACCCATCTAAACGACAATACTTAAATTGTTCTTGGGAAAATACAGATGCCAACATATCTAAAGTCTGTAAAAAAACAAATTAATTATATCAATGTATTAATAATATCAGAATTGATCTCATACTGCATGCATTAAACCAGTTTCAACTATTTGTGTTACTAGTTTTATTCTATGCATTGTTATCATAGAATAAAACTAGTAACTAAAATTAACACACTGCAATTGAAAACCTTTTATTAGGTATTAGTAAGTTATCATTATATTCACCAACTCAATATTACTATATCCGAAAAGTGAACTAATTATGTACAAACAAATTGATGATACCAGAACAACCTTATCACATAACTGTAGATAGGTAAAAATAAAAAAGAAACAATACAATACCTGTGTGTAATATGAAACCACCACTACTTTCTCTTTTTGACTCCTAGCATACCGCAACAAATTCATGAGCACAATCAATTTACCAGAGTGTTCAATAGAAAAATTATACTTGTTTGTGTACATTTGTTCTAAATACTCAGCAATCATTTCCTAAAAAATTAAAAATCTTTAGTATTTGATTTTACCTTCATGTATCCATCACAAAAGAAAGGTAGATTCTTTAACAAAATGAGTATGAATTGTAGAGGAATGCATAACTGGACAGAAATGTCAGATAATAAAATTTAATGTTTGTTTGAAGAGAATAATCTTTATCATCACAAAAGAACAATTTTATATTAATTACTCACGGATTTATCCCAAACCAAGAATGGATGATTGCAGATTTTCTTCAAAGCAGTGATCACACTCAAATGGGCAACATTATCAGAATGTCTAATTCTTCCCTATTTGTCCAATATGATACAGCAGTTTTATACAATTCTTCCTAAATCCACAACATTTATGTTAAATACTTTTTTCTTAAAAACAGACAATGATTGTTTAATTGGTAATCCACAGTTTTCCTATATCCTAAGACTAATTGCTTAAGAATGTATTTATTCCCGAGCAAATTGTCATGAAATAATTTTTACTATTCTGCTGCATGTTTTGAAACCTCCAACTGACTGTTGGATACAAGGATGGGCCCAACCCAGGCATCAATCTCATATGAAGACAATTGTTTTTCTTTTCTTTTTATATAATGGTTTTTCAATGTTAGTCTTCTTACACGTTTATAAACGTTTATAAAATTAATTAGCATTGTATTATATTGTATTTAGTATGAAAATTGAATTTAATTTTAATTTCTGTATCGTATTTAATACTTAAATATCTATATTGTACATTGTATGACTATGTACTTATCCTGAGTTGTCAAATATGGCTTATGTGACAAATATATTATTATTATTATTATTATTATTATTATAGAAAGATGTATTACATTGAACATTCAAACAATAACAAAAGGGTATTTTGAGGCTAGATACAAGGTAGTATTGATTGCCATGTTACTAATAGCTCATAGAATCATTCAACTGTGACATCAGCTCACTGCTAATGTTTACATGTAATGGCACATAAGCATGAAAATGTGAAACTAGAATCACTTCTTTCTTATCATGTATGGTATCTTCTTTCTTATCTGGTATGGAAATAATAAACAAAAGAACATCATTTCAATGATTCTCAAGCTTTCAGTATTTACTATTACTTTAAATATTTCCTCCTAGAAAAAGATAAGTTGATTTCATTTCTTAATGGAAAGACTTCTCTTGCTAAATTTGTAGTACATTTTCTCTCGGTAGACTGATGAGTTCTCTAATCAATTTGGCATAAATTAATATTTGTCATAAACATGCATTTATTTTTTTAATAATAATAATAATAAAAATGTCCATATGTGTGTTATATATATATATATATATATATATATATATATATATATATATATATATATATATATATATATATATATATATATATGTCATACACAAACAATGTTCAATGAATTAAAATTATAGTAGATTTTGCATTTGAGAAATTTTGCATTGGAGAGGTGCCCTCCACCCCCTCTACCATCTCTTATGATATGGAAGTGTGCAATATACCTTTGGAGAACATGAAAAATTGAACTACCATGTGTGTAGCACAGTACCTGTAATGAAGACATGCTACAAAATACTACTGATTCCTCTTTAGTAGGTAGAAACTTGTTAATAACATCTTGTGTGTCTGTAAAATAAACCAACATGTTGCACAGCTTAGTTCTGATGTTCTTTTCTCCTAATTCCTTTACTGATTTTGATGCACGAGGTTGCGATGCTACTATTGGTTCTTCATAATATTGATGAAATTCTGAAAGAATCCAAAATGCTATTATATTAATGAAAAATAACACACCAGCAATGTCATAATTTTAACACGCACATCCATACATGTTTATATATCCATTCACACATCATACATACATTTCTTTATATTAAATTCTCTTGAAGTCTTGTCATGACTAGTAATGAGCATTCTATCATAAATTGTAAACTAACACATATTTACTTATAAAGGTGTTAAGTTTTCATTGAACAGGGAAACATTTGGAGAATAAAATCCAGAAGCATAATTTTCCATTTCAATTCCAAGAAGTATCTGTCTTTTCAGTCTCCCAAGTATATACTATACATTTGTTTCTTTCAATGATGCAATTAAAAGCAATGAAGGCACAACACACTAGTTGTCTATCTCTGGATGCACTCTCTTATCACTATTTTTCATCATTTACATGAATAGTTAGCTCCTTTAAATACCTGGAAATTCAATTGATCAATTCAGGATATGGAAAAAAAATACAAAAATGTAAAGAAATATTGGAATAATAAAGAGACTTTGGCCCTAAAAAAAAAAGAAACTATTATAAATTCATAACAGTACATCAAACTCCATGTTTAAATATGGTGAAGAAAGTGGATAAATATGAGTAAAGGAAAAAGTATGGGAGGAAACTAAAAGGGGAAGTAGCTCAGATGAAATTTTAAAGGAAATAACAAGAAGAGACAAATTAACATGAAAAATTACAGAACTAAAAGCTGAAAACTTAATAGAAATAACATTCACTTTTTGTAACTTGAATATGATTAGAGTCTATAAATGTAATTCCTCTATAACTGATATGAGCACTTCTTGAAGTGAGAATAAAATGTCTTCTTTGAAATCTCACTTAGTCAGGTCAAATTGTCTTAAAGATCCTGAAAAATAAATCTGGTGACATTCTGCCAACAGTAAAAATTTAAAAATTTCTATAATCAGAAAAGTAATTTATTTAAGCTGTTAAACTGTTTGTTATTTTAAATGTCTTAGAAAAGGCAACATCCTAACTTATTAGATCAAAATGACCTGGGGCCATGAGACTAATATTAATTACTTCCTACGTTTTCAAATGGTAAACAGAAAAAATTTTCCCCATTAACAAATTTTCTTTACAATTTTCTATACCTTCAAATATTTAAATTCCCTGGATTAACAAAATCAAAAAGAGAGAAAAACTCTTGAAAAATCGTTTTAAATTGGGTTCTGTTAAAAGAATTTTTCCTACATCTCAGTTTTGTTAAGCTGAACAAAAATTTTTTTACAGTAATCTAAAAAAACACTTAATTATAAGGTGGAATTACTGAATCCAATTCTTCTTACAATGGAAACTTTTTTAGAATTATTTTTAACCTGTATCCCATCACAAATAAGTAAGTCAAACTGTAAGAGACTGATGTCTTCTGGTAGGGAAAAAACATTTCATATGAAATAAGCATAAGATTCTTTTTATATTTTCCATAGTCTCTTGGTTTTTTTTCTGTAACAAACAGTAAAATGTTAGCTTCCTAAAGTGGTAAAATTCAATTTCTTGATAAACACTCTTACTGATCGACAACAAACAAACTATCCTTCTCCCAACCATGATAAACTCTCTCCCAGTTTGAAACTAGACTGCTAGGTGTAACAACAATAAAACGTTTTAACATGGTATTCCACCATAGCCCTTTTTCAATAAAGTCTGCAAGGTGGTAATTTAAATTTTAATACAGAAGTTTCATACACAGAAAATTTATACAGTGATACTCAAACTAGGCTGTGGTGGTAACTTTGGGCAGAGGAATGACAAGGAATCTATGTAAATGATTGCAGATATCATTTAAAATAACAAAATACTAAATAATATAACAATCTCTTGTGGGGAAAAAGTAATAATACTAGAAAAATAGATAAGAAAGGGTTTTTAATATTTTTTAATTACTTATTTGTCTCCCTAATGTTCAATCCAGCCTGTTAATCCCTTTAAAATTAAAATGATTGAGATACATTTATCTGCAATAAAATATACAGACCAAACCAGGGCAATACATTGAAGTGTTTGCTAATCCCCTTCATCAGCAAGTATTACCAAAGCAGCCATTTGCATTCCTGTTATGCACTCATATGGAAAAACTCCTTCTCTCTGATGTGGACGTAAAACACGGACCAGAAAGGATCTACAGCAACATTTTTCCCGCAGACAAGCAGTGTTAAATTTCCCCATTTTAAAAATAGTATTTGAATTCATTAACTCAAATAATGAAACAAAAATTTTTTTCTATTAAATGGTTTATTATAAATTCTTCCACAATTTTCCTATTTTGAAATTCATGATACTATTTTTAATAATTATTAACTAGTTTTTTGCATCCCCAAGTTTTTCCCTTTTTTTTTTTTTCATAAAGTTAAATCAAAAAAACTTGTTGTTCTATTTTCATTTAGAATAATGTCAGCATCTAAAACATTGTAATATAAACATACTATTTTTTTAGTATAAATAACCCCCTGAATTTTGAAAAATTTAGGGTTACAAAGAAAAAACCCCAACTAGTATTTATTTTTTTTAAAATTAAAAAAATTTTTTAATTGCACTATGTTACATTTAAAACATTTTTTCTTGCAATTTTTTAAAAAGTTATATTAAATTCTTTGAGAGGTTGAATGTCCACAAGACAACCCATCTTGCACAATTTTCACAATTTGGGTTTATTTTTTTTGGGTTCTGTTGATAGTATGAAAGGTTTTTTTCATGTTTTCATCTTTTTCCCTTAATTTTAATAAATCTTTTGAATTATTTTAGTTTTTTTATCAAATTATCAATGGCAGCTTATTTGCAATTGGATGTTCATAAATTGACAATTTTTTCGGCTTATGTTGGGGGAATTTTTTTCCCATTTAAAATATAAAAAGCAGAACAAATATTTCATATAGCCAATTAGCTCTTCTTTTGTTACAACCCTTTTGGTCTTTAACAGAAACCATTTTATTATAATAATAATAAAAATGATAAAATAAAAAAAAAAACAAAAACAACAATACTAAACTTTTCTTTCAAAAAATTTTTAAAGTAGAAATTTTAGAAAAAACCCCAGGGTAAGGACGGGAAACAAATAAAATAAAAACACTTTTTTCTTTTTATTTATTATCTAAATTTGACTTTTTAAATAAAAGACAACAAAGAAGGCAATTTTAAAACAATATAAAATCAATTTGTCAGGCTAAAAAATTATTAACTAAAATAATAAAAAAAATTAACATAATTTTCCCAATTTCTATAAAAATTTCCCCAAGAGTTTCATGAAAAAAAATAAAAAATCTGGAACCTGATGTTTTTGGGAGGCTGTGGGCAAACTAAGGCCCTTGAGGTTGTAAGACTCAGTTCCTTTTTCCCCCCAAGGAATTTGAAAGGATGGTAACTTTTCCTTTTTTAAAAAGACTGTGGTTTTTAAAGAGGAGTTTCCAGTTCTCTTGAACTACTGCTCTGGTTTAAAACTTCACCGGGATTAAGTGAATTACAAGATATAACTTTAAAAAATTTTCCCCAATATAAAAAACATATAATTATTTTCATAGAACAGTACATAATATTAATGAAAAGTCATTCAGCAAAAAAATTACAACGGATTTGTCCTTAATTAAAGTTAGAAAAAAACGTAGATTTTTTTGAAGTTTTTCCCAACTTTTTTTCAATTTAGTCCCATCGCTTTTAGTTTTTTTTTAAAGTAAAATCGGGTTTCCCCTTCAAAAAAGTTTTAAAATATTTAATCCTCTTGTAATCAAACAAATTTTATTTGGTTACTTATTTAAAAATTCATTACCATTTGGATGTAAATTAAATTTAGTTAAATTAATTAAAAATTTTTTGTAAATTTTTATTAACAATTTATCATTAAATTAGTCTTTTTTTTTAAAAACATGGGACTTATCATTAATTTTTTCCCTTTTAAAGTCTTCTTATAACTTAAGTTTTTAAACATTTTGTGATGTTAAATAATTAAATACATTTTTAATGTTTGACATTTTGGCTTTTTATCTTCTCTTTTTTGGTAGAAAACTGTATTCCCTTAAACAAATTTAACTTTTACTAATTTTAGATTTTTTTAATTTAAAAAATTAAAATTGAAAGGAATAGATCAAACCCGAAAACCCTTCCCAACACCCCGGGAACCCTTAAAACACCCAAAAAATGCAGCTTTACTTTTTGATTACAGTGCTTTTTTAATGAAAAACCAGCTATGTGAATACAAATAAAATATTTTTTGAATAGAGGGAAAAAAATCAGAAATTAAAATTTTACTTACTTTCTTTAACAAGCTCCCCCTTTTCCCAAAAGGGGTTGATTTGTTAGCGCAAAAATTTATTCTTTTCCTACAAAAAAAAAATTAAAATCACCAACAGACACTAAACTGTTTATCTTTTATAAATAAAAAATCAAATTTTTTTGTATGAGTTTGAAATTCCCTTAAAATCCCTTTTATGAACTTCCAAACCACCCCCTTAAGTTTTATGTTTCGGACTGTTTTCCCCCAAACAACATTGAATAATCTGTAAAAATTAAATCCCCATATATCCATGAAAAAAAATAAAATACAAATGACAATGTTTATTATTTAGACCTTAAAATACAATATTTAATTACTAATATGATGAGCAGCACTGTCAAAACTGCCCCAGGGATGGTTTTTCATCCACCCTCTTCATTTTGGTTTTATTTTCCTTTGTACCGGGAGGGTCTTACCCTGATTGATTTTCCCCAGACTTATTATTTCCCTGTTTCTAATGCCTTTTCTTCTTCTTCTTCATCAGTGTTCAATGCTAAAAATCTTGGTACTGGGGCTGCTTTTAAACGTGATCTCGAAACACAATTTAAATTTTTAGACAAAAAATTATATTAAAACCCTTTAATTTTTTTCAAAAAAAGTTTGAATATTTGTCTTTGGCCGAAAATCGCTTTATTTCTGGGGAAATCTTAAGAGTAAATTTGAAAGAAGGAAACCCCGAACATTGCATTTCTGTAGAAATTTCCAAAAAAAAGTATTTAACAAATTTATAGCATCCTTTACCCTGTGTTTCAAAAATTAATATCAAATCAAAAAATCATTAAGTCCATTAGCGTTTAACAATAACAATTTAATATTTAAAAAAAATGATTCAAAATTATATGGCACAATAATAAGCAACACAGCTTTAAAAAACGAATACTAAAACTCACTTTAAAAACATCCGCCAAATCCGATAGCCAAAGTCAGCCGAAACTCTCCCCCAAGATATTATAATATTATTATTGCACACAGCTTTTGGGGAAATTTGGAAAAACCTCTAAAACCTCCCCCACTCAACTTCTCTTTTTTTCCCGCGCTGAATTTACGTTTTTTTATCTGCATGGGGGCCAACCCGACAATATTAGTGCTTTTAATTAGTACCCAACTGAATTAAAGTGAGGACGGCCATGTCAACATCTGAGGGGTTTTTGCGCATTACTTCGAGTTTAGGAATATTTTGAATAATTTTCCGTTGTATATTTTTTAAAGGGCTGAGAGCTTTAGTGGTGCCCATCTTTAAAATAAACATGAATTATGAATAAGATACCCAACCTCAAAATCTTTTTGGGATATGTACCGGGGAAGATATATTTTTTATTTTTTACAC
Source organism: Teleogryllus oceanicus (assembly GCA_964035755.1). Lineage (NCBI taxonomy): Eukaryota > Metazoa > Arthropoda > Insecta > Orthoptera > Gryllidae > Teleogryllus > Teleogryllus oceanicus. The sequence continues at coordinate 237,502,253 of CAXIVR010000002.1, read as the reverse complement.
TGTTTTAATTATTATTCAATCTAAATAATTTTTTCTAAATGTTTTAAATTCCTCTAAGATTTGTACATTGGAAAAAAAAATTTTACATTGGAAAAAATTTAGTGTTGACATTTCTATATTTTTTTAAGACACAATGGGAAAAAGGGAAATTTTGTAAAAGATCATTTTTGATATTTTAAATGTTTTTTAAATAAATAGTTCATTAATTGAAAAATAATTAAAACTTCTGTGACTTTTGGTTTTTACATTAATATTGACTGTAACAAATAATCAATAAAAAGGTTAATTTAATTTTAAATAGAATTATCATATTAATTTCATGTTACTTCATACTTTATAAATTAATTTTTAAGAAATTTTTTCAATGAAATTAATTTGGAATATATAGTTTCTGTTGTGTTCTTAGTATTTTGTAGATGCAGCAAACTAACATAATTTTAAAATTTCTCACTTATGTAGAGGTGTATTATAACCTGCTCATTTATGTACTAAACATTTAAAAAGTCTCTGATTTGGAAATCTTTTCAAATATTTGTTGTGATCGTTTGACATTAACATAAAATTTCTTTAATTGGGAACATAAAAAGTTTAAATTTGTGAAATATAATGGGGGAAGGGAAATCAAAATACTAAACAAATGATGTTTTTTTGTTTGTTGATTATCATAAAATTCTTTTCCAAAAAAGACGTGTTTACATTTTTTTAATTATAAGTTTTTTTTTAAACCACTTTATTAATTTTATTAGTTATTACAATTATTACGATTAATTTCTTTTTCAAAAAATGTAAAATCATTCTTATTCTTTTGATATATTGTCACTAAACCCCTATTGAAATAATTTTTTTTGACAATTAGTTATTAGAATTGTCCCCCCATAACCCTTTTTTGGGTCTTATACATTCAAATTTGTCAAACCATGGGGGAAATTTTTGCAACTTTTGATTCTTTCCGTTATTTTCTTAAAACTTTCCCCGTAAATTTCATTCCCTTCCCTGGGCCCTTTAAAGTACAATAACAATAATCCAATGTTTTCTTGAGACTAATTTAAAACAATTTATTATTTTCAAAATTTTATTATTTTATAAATACTTAATTTTAAAAATCATTTTTTCCCTTGTTTCGTGTTTCTATGTGTTTTTAATTTTTTAATGGGTTTTAATCAATTAAAAGATATTTTAAAAAATTGTTTTAAAAAAGAAAGTATTCTTGCCTGAAAAACAAAAATTTTTAAATTTCATTTGATAAACCATTAGAAGTTGGGTTTTGTTCTCATCCAAAAAAACACTGAAAAAAACGAGGATCCCTTTTGGGAAAATTTATAATATTTTGGATATTACACAGTTAAAAAACCCAATTAAAAAATATTAATTATAAACATAAAAATAATTGATTTTTAATATTTTAAATTTATTTTTCAGAGGTGGTGCAGGCTTCTTTGATAAATTTAAGAAAACTGTAAAACTTTTGACTGATAAGACATTAAACCTCTAAAAAAATTAATTTTGATCTATCCTGAATTCTTGAGAACTTTAATAAACTGTAACTTATAGGACCCTAAATCTATTGACATGGATAAAAAAAAACCCCAAAAAACACCCGACTGTTTGTCAAAATTCAGTGTAAGATTTTTAAAAATTTACATACCTTATCTAAATTTAAGGGAAACATTACATTTTTTATTTGCAGAGACCAAAATTCTTGTTCTTTTAAAAATGATTGGGGAAATTTTTGGTGAGTTATTGCATGTTTTTATTGGTTAGTTAATTTTGGTTCCAGTGTTATGAGCTCTCTTAAAGTAGATTTTAAGTTTTAGTCAATTTTACCCCGAACTGATGGACCTATGAGAAAATTTTTAAACCATAAAAAATGGTTGGGGGGTTTTGGGCATCAACATGTCACCAGTGCTTTGACCCGGAGGTCTTAGGTTTTTAGACCCACAGTGGGGGGATTTCAATACTAGCTAGTCAGCTGGGTTGGTTTAGCCACTTCTGGAAAAATTCGCGGTGGCTACTCTGATCGTAATTTCTGCACCGTTGATCAACCCAGACAAATCTGGAATAGTATCCTAAAAATGGGCTACGGGCCATGTGCAACTTTTCTTCCCCTTTTTTTGTCCCATCCTCACCCACAAAAATTCACTGACATGCATTCAATCCACACATGCCAGGGGGACCCTTCGGGGTTAGAGGTGCCCCGCGGGGAGTGCCATTCTGGGGGTTGGGGAAAAATCCCAAAGCTAGATAATGTGCGGATCTTGCCATCCAGGGAGGGGATCATCACCCCATAAAAAGCATACACCTAACTAATGTGAGTTTCGCCCCAATCACTAATTAATCATTTAATGAAACCAAAAAATGATCATATTTTTTTTTTTAAAATACTAATCTATAATTAATATAATCAATGTTAGGGGAAAAATGGGAAAACCCCTTTTGTAAAAACTCATGAAAAGATCAGATGGTTTGTACAAATAATAGGGGTTTTAATTTTTTGATAGATCAGATAATCTATGTGATTTGTTTGTAAATTTTTTCAATTTAATTTGAAATTAAGTGGTTGTGATTCTTCAAAAGGTTTGTTCAAGGTATTTCGTAATAAACCCACATGCAAAAAAAATTCTTCACCTTCAAGGATTAGGTTTGTGGCTGTTCTTTCTACTCCCATCATCGTTTCCTTGGGCATTCTAATTTTTGTTTTTCAAAAGGTTTGTAGTTGAGAACTGATTATACAGCTTTATTTTTATAATGTCTGTTTACTTGTTCTAGCGATTTTTGCTTATTTCTTGGATGAATTTCATAGAGGAAATGTTTAGATCTGATTTTATATCATAATCTCTCATCTGTTCTAATATTAAAAAAATTCCACTTTTCTTGAAAACTTCAATTCTGCAGTTTTGTGTACTAGGTATTCTTTGGTTGTTAAGTCCAGGATTCATTTCCCCCGGGTAAATAATTAGCTTTATTTTCATTTCTGTTCAAATTTTTTTTTAATGACTTGGGCAGGAGGGGAAGATTTTAGTGAAGGGAATATATATTCATTTGTTTGAAGTTCATAAAAGTATAAATTTGAATCAAAGTCGCAGGCTCCATCACTACAATCTTTCATTAAAATCAATGGGGTCTTAAAGCACCATAGCAACCATCCAGATTTTTCTGTGTCTTCTTCAATGAGGAAAATAGTGCGTTTCAACTCTGAATATTTTAATTTTGTTCTGCAAAGTAGTTTTTATCTGCTGGTTTGCCTAATCTTGGCATGAATTAGAACAGTAATATAGTACAGTAACAGTATTCGTGATCCAAGTCAAGGAGATAATGCTAACTGCAGGGGTGTTGCTGAGGGGGTATTGGAATAGGCACTTAATTTAATCATGGATATAACAATTTGTAATCTGGTAGATGAGCAGAGCTATAGGGTTGTCCTTTATCCAGTACACATTACAGTGATGTCTTAATGTTTCATCTACTGTTATGGTCCAGGTCAAGGATCAGGATCAAGTTATTAATATGCTACCTGCCCAAATAGAATAGAGTATGTTACAGGGTATTTTTTTCGAAACAAGTTCGCGTTTTTGTATAGTTTCTTTGTGGTTTTCTATTAGTCATTTTCCTGCCTCTTGCTACCGTCGAAATTAATTAGGCGCATTATTGTAAATTAATTATACGTCCGGATGCTGTACTTCATAAAGGTACCCGACATGTAAAAATGAATACTTGAGACAGTAGAGAAGACAAATGGCAAATTCATCACGTATTTTTTGGTTCCTGTATTTCATGAGATCTAAAATTTGCTATTGAAATTGCGGAGTTGAGTATAATGTGTAGCTTCATAGCTGTTACATAGACTTTTATAATATTTTGCTTTTGACGTTTTCACAAGGAGGGTTTTTTAAATTTTTTATTTTTTATAATCCGAACTTCGTATTCTTTGCACTTTATCAAACGATAAAAAATATAAAGTAAACCTATCTCACATGTAGTCTCATTTGAATAGTTCACTTGTCCTTTTCTATTTCTAGAGTTTCCGGGGACAGGAGCGCAAAAATTTCATCAGAAAAAAAATTGGCAACTGTCTGAAAGTAACACTTTGTTTGCTCATAATGCTTTTTGCAGCAACTTGAAGTATTGACATCTAATTGTTCGACCGATGGTTTAATCAGTAAGTGATTAAGATGTTAGTAATCACTTAAAGAACGGCGTAAAATTCTCCACAAGCGCACACGAGGTCTTCGGACGACTTTTTTAATCGAAATTCACCTACCGAGCCTTATGAAAACGCCATGGTGGGAATTCGCTATCATTTATTTCAGAATGTCTAGCTTTCTACTTTCGAGTTAGCGCGATATTGACGAGACAAGAACTAGGTAAATTGACCTGTCTCAACCCAGGGAAATTTTTAAGCCTCCTACCCGTTTCCGAGATCGTGGTCCAGAGCTAGGTCTTGCTGGCCAGATTCTATCTGGGTGCATGTCTGAGAGAATACTGCGCGTGCGTGGGTATACGCTTTTTCTTGCAGCCAAGCACCTCGAGTGGGACCCAGAGAACAAAGATGCGATCTTTCTGCAGCGGCGAGGGGGGACTGTGTCGCCCACGACCGTTTGTTCGTCGTTTGTTGTTCCGTTTGTTTGGTCGCAGTTGCAGCATTACAGCGGCGTGGGCTACCGGGGAGAATGACTGCTAATGGGTACCCTCCATCCGCCCCAGTGTCTAATTTCTGAGGACGGGCCGCTCTTTAAAACCCAATTAGTAGCGACTTCAGGATATTGGAAGTTTGGCGAAACCTTGGGGAAGGTATTTAACAATTAATCGGTGGTTCTAAAGTAAGGAACAAGATATCCGCGAAAGCGGAGAAGGTAACATTTGCCGATTGATTCTGGTTACAGAATTCACGAATAATTTACCTTCGTTTGAATTGAGGTTGTTCAGCAATTACCTCAGAGGAGGCCTTGAGAGGGATAGCGACGTTGGTGGGTGGTATTACAGCTGCAGCTGGTTATTGACTCAAACGATCGTGGCATTCACGTATGCATGCGCTATTGCGGGAATACTAGATTCAGTTGATTCGTAACATTAACTTCTGCAATTTTCGAAAAGTCAGAGAGTTCAACGGATATAAGATCTGCGCCATTATTATCGGCGTCACTTCTATCCGTGTAAATAATTGAGAGCATTTTTAAAATGTTGTTTTTTATAATTTTCATTATATTCAAGGAGAAATTACGTGAAAACTAATCGTTTATTCAAATACATGACTTTTATAACACTTTGACTGCCAGATCTAATTCGACAAATTCTTGTGCCAGGTCAGAGCCGTTTTGTGGATGTGTGTAACTAATATACACACGACCTACAAGCTTAATTTTCGGAAACTTTCATTATCCTAGGCCATGGGTTTAAATATTATACACATATACATTACATTTAGTACATATAAAATGGTGTGCTATTTGTGAATGAATTCCGAAACTAAACCTGGACTATAATCCAGGAGGCCATGGAAACGTATTCACCCATCACTTTCCAAAATAATTATGTATCAAATATATTAACTCGGCCTAAGTAGGATTTATACACGTGGGGCAGGTATAAAAGATATCCTGTGTATCAGTTTGATATGCCTGGCAGCCAAATGTTAAAAGATCTGACTTTTTCGTAACCAGATTTTAACCCAAAGCAAACCTCTGCTTCAATATTTTGCTTTCGCAGTGTTAACTGTATGCAGCTTTCGAAAACAGAGAGTTCGTCGAAAATAGGACTAACACGAATTTTTTAACTGTTCTTTGATACACACGCAAGCCAAATTCAAAGAAAAGATTTGTAGCCGTTTTTTAGAAAAAAATCTTTACAAATTGCGTATATTTCACGCAAAATCTACTCATATTTCCAAAAAATTGCACAGGGCATTATTTTAAGATCTGTCTTTGAAGAACAGATTTCGTCAAAGGAAAAAATACCTATGTACATCATTGCTTAGTACACCGAAAAAAATTTTCTCTTTCGCAATTTTTTCAAACATAAGGGATTTCAACAACCATGAGACTTGCACCTTTTTTTAAAATGTTCTTTCCTCTATCAGTGGACAACGTTTAATCCAAAAATTTAGAACCACTTTTGAGAAATGTTTGAAAACGATGTGCAGAATTTATTTAAAGTATCTCTAAAAAGAAAAATAGTTTCGAACTCACAGGGCCTCTTGTTCCTTTAAATCGATCGATAAAAATCAATTTTGGAGATAATCGGCTGAACGGTTTAGCGTCGACGACAGACGGACAAGCGGTCGGACAGATAGACGGACGTTTCAATGTCAATCGAGTTTTCGGTATCAAGAACATGGATTCTGGCCAGAAAACGTGTTGGCCGCCAAAAATTCATTTTCCGACATACGATTTAAACACTCTCTTCTTACGAAGGGTGATGAAGTAAAAAATTCGCTAGTCACATCTTTTTCTGGTTTTATATTGTATATATCTAAATTATATTCGTAAGAAATATCTCAGAAATCGGAAATAGTGACCTCGAGAAATGTCAACAATCTCTCTACGCAGCTGCAGGCTAGCATGTCAGTAAACTCAAAACAATTGTATAATCTTGTATTATTATTATTATTATTATTACTATTATTATTATTATTATTACTATTATTAGTGTGTATTAATTATTATTAATTATTAAGTTATTATTAATTATCATTATTATAAATTATTGTTTAGGATAGACTTTTATTCCAACTTCCTGGTAATAGTTTGTTCTAATTAATTTTCCTCACCTGTAAAATGTTTTGAACTTAACGTGTTTTTTAAAGAGAGATGGCATTTTCATAAGTCACATTATACAAGAACCCCTCAGAGAAGAAATCAGAATTACGTTATTATATTACACTGTTAGTGCAAGGTTTGCCTATCGATATCAACTTTCTATTTCCGATACTTTGTTCCGTCACCCATTTGAAACTACTACTGATTTCAATAGAAGGGAAAGACGTTTGAGTCGAAGTAGAAAGAAAAGAAAAAATACTGCAATAAGTCAACTGTGCCTTTTGAGGTTATTTTGTAATACTGACAAAAGTAATGCTTTACGGAGTGACATGTAAATGAGATCGTTGTAGTAAATAACTTCATATTAATAAAATTAAAATAAATAGTACTAAATCATTGTGTTTCACAAGTACCTTTACTACGCTCAGAAACGCTCTCAAGTAGAAGAAAACTTGTATAACAGCATTTGTTTAACTTCGTTTCTTGTACTTCGAATAAACGCTGAACGAAGACAGGCAATATCTATTCCAGATTTTCCAGACTAAATCATTGGACGAAAATAAATGTTCTATATGGTATAATTTAAAAACTAGTATTTACTATAAACATTATACTTACCCATGTGACCTCAACACAAACCAATACGCTGCTCGTATTAAATTGCTACTACTGCCTTGATAAGTTTTTGTACTTAGCAAGGAGAGATTTCTGTAATAAAAACACACTTTTCTCAGTCATCGAAGAAGCTGAACTTATAAATGAAGGAAACTTTTTTCCTGTGAATTACAAATCAACGTATGCGCTAACTAAACGACTTCATCTGCGCCTTTTGACTTCTTCTTCTACGCAGACAGCTTGAGCGCAGCGGGAACGAGTTTAAGACGTTACCGAGAGAGCTAGGCTCACCAGCTACAGAAACCATTTAACTCTGTGACGTCCGAACATTTTGTTAATTTACGTATTTAGGCATGGGAGTTTCTCTAGAATGCTTTTAATTAATTGGATATGTTAAATAACTGTTTTTCAATTTTTAGATTAAGAAATTCAAATTGCCTTGCAACTTACAAATAGTTATTAAATATTACATAACAATAAACTCACTTTAGAAACTTATTTTCATAATATTTCGATGGAAAATATGTATTTCTAAATTCACGACACTACAATTTTAAACTTTTCAATATTTTTGACAATTTACAATGACAAATTTTGACGTATCGGATGCATTTTTTATATCTTGAACTGTATTAGAACTGGAACATTTTATTTATAAATAATGTATATTTACATTAAAGTGTAATTTATAACATCATGTGTGTTGGTAATATATATTTACATTTTAAAACTTAAATATGTGGAATCTTTTCGTTATTTTCAGTTTGGGTAGCGTTATAAATCGATATTAGTATATAATATCAATAATATCCTGAGTACTTTTTACAAAACGCCTAAACTCATTGTAACTTCGACTGTGTTTTCTCAAGTTTGTTACACCTTCATTGCGATTGAATGAGATATAAATTTAATTAATTTATAAAATTAAATAAAAATGCGATTAGTTGAAATACAACTGTAATATAAAAATAAGATACAACAATTTAAATTGTCACTACAATACATTCATCCGTTTGACATTATTAATGATTTTCTTTCAATAGTACCTGTGTTGTATTAAATGTCTTTGTCCAAGTCATTTCTTATTTCTTTCATTTCAGAAGAGTAAACAATTTTATTCATTACTACATTTTTCAAACTTTTTTCATATATTCATGAATCATCATAACTTTACCTGTAGTCGCCATTTCATTGTTAGTTATTTTCTTGTCAAATGTAAATAATAAAATGTCTTGTTCGTAAGTAGTAAGTGAATGAAAACCTCAAACAGAGAAATGAATGTTTACTTTCTCGTATACATACGTATATACGGAGTAATATACGTAGTATAGAGAAAGTTATGTAATGCTGCGGAAAATCGATTTCGAGATTTCAACGGAAATACATGTTTTGGGGTCCCCTGAAAAAGTGTTTTTTTTCAAAATGTCCGTCCGTCCGTTCATCTGTGTACCTGAAATAAAATTTTTCTATAAAAAGTTCATTCATTAAGATCATGCACATTTTTTGAACAATTTTATAGTTTTCGTGCAATGGTGCGTGCAATATTTGCAAATTGCAAAAAATTTCAAAAACAAGATTTTCTCAAAAACAGCTCAAAATTTTTTCTTTAAACTTTTGGTAGGGGTAGTAACAAGTGTACCTCTACGATGATATAAACGCCATATTGCTATATTCTTTTGTTTTTTCAAAACAAAAATGAATTTTTTTTTACTTGTCTCTCACGTCGGGAATATTTTTTCGTTAGAGGCGATTTCTTCACATTATTGTATATTAATGAGTACTTGTTCATTAAATAATGTCATATAAAGTTTCTCTAAAACTCAACACTTTTCTGTGAAAATGAGCTCAAAATTCCGCATTTTCAAAAACACTCAAACGCCATTTTCTCAAAAATGGCTCCACAAATTTTTCTTCAAAATTTTCCAATGGATAGTGCTAATTGCACTGTTTAATATGACGTAAAGTTCATTTTGGTATATTCTTTTGTTTTTTCGAAACTTACAGGAATATCAGTTTTTTTAATATGCCGTTTACATGCACATTTCCATCGATTTGTGTACGTTATTGCATTTATGAGTGGAAGTGCTTCAAATGACTTTAAATGAAGTTTTTCGAAAACTCATTAAACTCCTGTGAAAAAGAGCTTCAAATTTCTCATTTACGATAATGCTTAATAGCCATTTTTTCAAAACGGCTTCAAATTTTACAATGAAAATTTCTATTTATGACTATGTTTTGCTGTTCTTTAATGTTCTTGAAGTAATATTTCAGTTCTACGATCAGGAAACTGAAAAGTTGAGAAAATGTCAAAAAATGTACTTTGGGCGACAATAGATGGCATAGGATGGGGCAAGACCTTTGAAGGCAGTCCACACCAAGGAAATTAGAAAATCGTACTACGAGAAAGTCTGTGCCATTCTGTAGAACCCCTCGTTTTAATTCGTAAGAAAATACAAGTGTTGTTTATGTTTTCAGGGGCAACGAAATAAATGCCGGTTTAGACAGTTGTGACGGATAAAAATGTGTATGGCACTCGAGAGTAAAAACATTTTACTCTCTTATACCATAAATTACTACTGTCTCTTGCGTAATTCCTCTAATGATAAGTTGCTCTCTGTATAGGTTTGCAATCGCGCGCTCCAGGTGTCAGTGCGCTACAAAATGCTGCCAGAAGACTCAAAGCTCAGACACAAGATGCTTTTTGAGATCCGTTGGCGTGGTTATTACAGAATTACTCGTGTATATTTCATTGAAATGTATGCTCATTGTCAACATAAATAATATACTTCAAGATCGTTTATTTATTTTCTAAAAACCTTGAATCCTTATCTTGATTAAACTTTAAATTAGTGTTGAATTTCCATAATTTATTTTATTAAATGAGAAATCATGTTTCCTCATAAAGAAAAACTAGCCTCACATACGATCTGGAAATATAATTTTACTCCATTCAAATTCTTTGTATTCTTTGTTTATTCACAAGTATTTTTAATGCAGGAAAATTAAACAATACAAATTTTATTTATAAAAATAAAAAAATTGGAACTGTTTCTTCAATTTGCTCAATAAACGTCAATTTAACGGAGTTAATGGTCATTTCAATACGTGATAAATAACCTCTTCAGAAATCTGAAATCATTGAAAGTTAAACATGCAAATATTTTTTCAAACAATCACAACTGAAAAAATCAAAATGAAATGGATATATTTCTTAAATCATTTGACGTTTCAAATTTCATCGAAAAATATTTATATTCACTGGTATGTATCAGGATGTTTCAACGAGATTTATTCGTGTAAAAAAAGATGCGAATACATTTGATAGATTAGGGTAAAAACAGTTACAGTGCCCACAGTTAAGAACATTTACGTAGTTTTCTCAAAAGTCTTAGTCTACAACTCTAAATTCGTTATGTGAAACTCAAAGGGCAATTAGCATGCCTCTCATCGAACACCTACCAATTTTTAATTTGTTTTATTATAAATTTATTTCCAAATACCGGTTTTATTCCAGTTGTGTTCATTTCATAAATACAAGAATATGGATGGTCAGATACTGAACTGAGCAATGCCCAAACTAAGTCCGCCATCTGAACGTTTTTGTGACCAAAAAAGTCCAAAATAATGCCTCTTCATGTTACTTTATTCCAATGATAAATATATAATCTTCGTTTTAATTCACATCACTAGAAGTGTACGTAAACTGCACGTTGACAAGGTTGAAACAAGTGAGAAACTTCCAATTCTATTTTTTTTGTTTTTGTGCTTGAAGTGGCCAGTACTTGTGTCGCTATCCCTAAGTGAAAATGTTGGAGTAAGCATTAACACAAATTAGTTTATAATAGAATTGCGTGGAGGAAACCACCTCGACACATCCAATTGTATACTATTGTATGCTACTTAAAAGATGGACATTTACGTATCCTTTTATTTGCTTTGTCCATATAGGCAGTGGAAACAGTAAAGTATTTCTAATCCGTCTTGTAAAAAACTATCTTGTAATCTCATTTTCTAATATAGCAAATAGACGCAAAAAAGAACTTTTATTGAATTCTCAAACTACATTCATGATATTACTATTTTTTAAACTGATAATCATCAGTAAGATAATTCTAATACAAATACATGAAAAATGACTGACATTCACATATATATTACCTCGTGCATATTTTCGAAAGGTCAAATCCAAAGGACACCTATTGAACCGATGGTAAGGTCGCCAACTCAAGTACAAAAAGTCACTATGATCTTGCCTAAACTATAAAATGGAACTTCTACATTTTCATTCACGAACAGAATAAAGACACAATGTTATCGACAGTGCTTTATTACTTTTCCAAGAGATTTTAGGAACATTAGCAATATGTATATATGCGTTTTGACAACTGAAATGTTGACGTTGAATCCATCAATAAAACAACACCGAACACTACTCATGTCAGAACTCCTTTTATTGATTTTTTTGGAGGAGGGTCGCGTCTGCCGAAGAGGCGGAGGAGGGAGAGGCGAGGGGGAGATCAGGGCTTGGTGAGGGCCCAGGTGACCCAGTGGGCGACGGCGGAGGCAGCGGAAGTGACGGCGCCCACCACGCCGTTGCGCTCGCCCGGGTCGCTCCCCGGCGCAGACGCCTGGCCCAGCGCCACGCCCATCGCGCTGTCCCCGCCCTCCGCGAGGCCCGCGCGCGCCACCAGCCCCGCCGCCTCCACCACGCCGTCCACGGCGTCGAACTGCGCACGCCACGCGGCCCCTCCAGCACTTCGGGCGTGGATTGAGTGTTCCGCGCGCAAACTAGTCCTCGGAATGGGATACCTCGATGAGGCTGTGTATATTTGCAATATACATAATGGTCAACATTAGCTTTAATAGGAAACGAAATTTACATAAACTTCTTATGTTTTTCCCCTGCACATTGACTAATTGATTATTTTGTGATTCCGGGCGCGACAACTATTATGGTCCTTAGTGTTGCAAGTGTTGTGTATGTTTTTATCACGGGAGGTTGTGGTGATATCCGACACCCACCTACACCTCGACTTGTGGGGGTTTTCTCCAACTAGGTTATCTCCCACCAGGGAGCACCTCCCCAGCCGGGACAAGCTCCAAGCTCCTGACTTGTCTCACGAGATGTGCGGTATTGTAGTGCATGCAAGTATCCGTGTACGTTAGGGGAGAGAATAGGTCAAGGAAGAGGACGGAAAGATTGCGCGCGGTCCCGTGACCATTTGTTACGGTACTGCTCAGGCATTCACCTGGTGTTGATCGGAAGAAACCATGCAAAATTACTGTTCAGATCGGCCGACCGCTAGAATTCTCCTCAAGACTGTGACTGAATTCCACCAAACTGTCTAACTAGTGTAGAAAATCCTGCCACCGTCGGGACTGGAACCTAGGACCTGCTGTTCACAAGCACTGCAGTGACACCAATGGATGCTCTGAGCCACCTAATCCGATTTGATTTACCTTTTCTGGCACATCAACTGCTACAGTAATTCGTCCCATAAATGAAGAGACTATATTAGACCTAAGGTGGCAGTGTTTGTCGCCCATTAGTTGAGTGAGATCAGGGCGTTCGACCCCACTGGACGGTCGATGTGGTTGCGCCACTGTATATTTCTTCCTGATTCCTATGTTATCATGTCCCAAATTTCGAAGATGTAATTCCAGATATCGAAGGCATCAAATATTAGCTTACAGCTTCCGCTTCCAGAGGTGTAGTCAGATCACAATTAAATGGTCTTCAAAATGCTACAAATTCTGAATTGTGTACAGAATTAGATAGTAGTGTATTCAACTGTTAAGCCAGAGAGAACATAAGTGTTATAATAATTAACTTCTTAAAAGTGATAACAATGTTTATTTTGAAAGTCTGTTGTTCAAAACGAATAACGAAACATCGTGTATGTCACACGTTATCAAAGTGACTTCAACCGGTTAGATGCTCGGTTTCGCTATCTTTACGCTTCGTAGTTGGACAATATTATGCATCAACCGGCTCAGCGCCATTAAAAAAATATAGACCCAATCAATTGCATTGGACCATACACTAAGTGTTCGCAAAATGTGTGCAAAATCTTTAAAAATAGCCTTATAATTAATGAAACAAGACAACGCCATCAGTCACATCAGGAATTTTGATGTTTCGCAACAACCGGCTATAAACCTATATCTTCGTAACTGCTGTTCTTAATTTCGCATTATGCAGGTAAGTGCCAGATATTCCCACTCTCATATTGGTGCAGTTTGGCGGGTTTTCCTCAACCAGGTATCTCCACCAGCGGGGCGCCGCCCCAGCCAGGACAAGTTAGAAGTCCCCGACCGGTCTCCCGGCATGTGTGGTAGTGTAGTGCATATTAGTGTGTGTGTGTGTGTGTATAAGGGGGTGAGAGTAAGATAACGCGCGGTCCGTGGCCCGTTTGTTAGAGTACTGCTCCGGCATTCGCCTGGTGTTGATTGGAGAAACCACGGAAAACTACCGATTAGAGCAGCCGGCCGCTAGAATTCTCCTCCCGACAGCGACTGAATTCGAGCTAACTGAAAAGCTAGTCGAAAATCCTGCCGCCGTCGGGACTCGAACCTAGAACCTCCTGGTCTTTAGGTCAAAACAAATTCTATGATCTAAATTTATAACATGTATTAGTATTTCGAACGCTCGGAATTTTATGTGCCATCACCCAAGACAGGGTAATTTTAAAAACGAATCGAATAAGTTTCTTAATGTCACCGTCAGCCGTTAAGCGGACTTTTCGGAAGGAAGGACGCCTCGGATTTACGAAGTTTCCAACGTAGAGGAGTATCTTCCGCCTCAACCGAAATCAAACGGCCAAACGGCCGTTAATAAAGCTCGACCGACGCAGCGTACCGCCATGAGTTGCACAGCAATGAGAGATAAAAAGGGTGGCCGGGCGCCAACGATTGTAACTAATCGCTTCCAAACATTACTGAGCATTGCCTCTTGAATTAGTGCTCTGTCACTCCGGCCCGATGGCTACACTTAACCTTACAAGCTGCTAGTAACCTTCTTGAACAAGCTACATCTATTTATCAGCGCTTTTCCAATTATCAAAGGCTCTTCCAAATTTTGATTTTGTAGATTTTCAATTATACTGGGGCCACCGCTAACTTCTAAACGGTTCTGGATATCAAATGCATTTCGCTGAACAATGCAGAATCATGGGACAAATAACATGCCGTAAATTGTCTATAATATATTTAGTTTTCCGGAAATTTAATCATTTTTGATTTTGAAATGGAACTATATATTTTTCTCACCAACAATGGATCGATCATGAAAATAGGAATAAAATGATATTTCAAATGTTAGTATTTTGATAGTAATCTGAGTATAAATTTTTTTTCTAACATAAGATATTCAAGTAAACGGGCAGCCTTTACAACGGTCCCCGTTGGGAGAAGGTGGCTTTCGTGGCGTCGATACTGTTTTGTGGAAAGATTGTGGACGGGGACCTTGCAGGATGAAGACATAATTGCAGCAATGTATGGTGTATTTGAAAACATATGAACAAGCATCATACAACAAACAACAAAACTATTGCAGATATCAAATATTTTCTCACCAAAATATTCTGAATAATTAATGCACAGGAAAGAATATTTTCCAAAATCAAATTTTTTTATTAAGACACAAAAAGACAATAAAAATTATTTTCTGTTATTTTTTCAAAAATATTTTTTTGTGTTTGAATTTGGATCTGAGAAAATATCAAAAATATTTTTCTAATAGTATAAACTATTTTCTTCTTGTTTTTTAATCAGATAAAAGTGTTAAATTGACAAAAAAAAAACTAAAATATAAAAACACATTTTTGGCTATAGAGAAGTGTGGGTGGTGGGGCAGGAGCTAAGAAACCTTTCAAAAATAATATATTTAAGCCAGAGTTATAGTGTAACTATTCCCAAGTCGTTTGGTTTAGGGAAATTTTACTATCTTATCGGGGTTCCTTCGTTCTTTTTATCAAATGTATTAAATTTTATTTTCTTTTGACCATGAAAAAGTTACTTGAAATAACTTTTTGTACAAAACAATAAAATATAAACATTTTTTCAATACTAGGACAACGTTGTAGAAAAAAGAATATGTACTAATTCATCGACATATCACTCGTGGGCTGCAATAGTGGCACAACTCAAAAACATAATAATTTGGTTTTACGCATTCTCCAGAATCAGATTGATCTACCTTCCAGCAAAATCAGCAGCCTACCATACATTCAATATTTCACCAACAAGTGGCAGAAGAGTAAATTATGAATTTCAATACAAATTTAAAACTTCAAACTCATTTATCCCACCAAGACTTGATTCTTTTAGATTTGTGTCATTATTGCGGCCATGGGTAATTATGCACTTAAAAGAATATTCATATCATTAAAAAAAAATCATTTGAGAATTGGTGATTATCTTTTGGAAACCTATGCAAAGTAAAGTCCTCCATCAGTATAGCAATTTGCTGTTTCTTAAGGGAAAATTGTGAAAACCACAGTAGAAACATGTTCACATTAGGGAGATTTAGCACCAGGCGTTAGGAGACATCCTTAAACTCTATTGATCACGTGGCTATCAAGTTTATAAGGTCGTAATGCGCAACGTTCAGAAAGTTTTATGGTGCGACATTGCGTTATGCACATTCTCAACAAAGAAGTATTTCCAAGCGTTGAACAAAGAAGTTGCATAATGTATCAAGAGTGCTTTATACTAAAGCTGGTAGGACATTTAAACACGATACGAGACAAGAGTATAACAAATCTACATTGTGCACAGAGTTTTAAATTTTATGGCCCACTGCTACAGAGCACGCACTCTCGAATTTTTAGATGAGCTTTTCTTGAAAAGTGGGACATATTAGAGAGTTGTTTTGTTTCTAAGACATATCCTAATCCAGGTATGACTTCATCTTCTTTTTGTAACTACTTACCCGTCACCTCTCAGACATTTCCATTAATTCTTGCCACGTTAGAAGTTGGTAAGGAATATATAACTACCTTACATGGGAATCGGTTTGTGAGTTGATAAAATCACATTTTCCTGTTTTTGAAATTGTATTTTGCCGTTTGGTATTAAGATTCCTACAGGTGTGCACTATTTACTTGAGGTATAAGGTCATGTTAAGGCCTAAGATAGACGTTATGACTTCAAGGTCTGTCGTGTTTGTTTGTGTATAACGTCGCTACCTTAATATCATGTAACGCTTCGTGGAGCACTATGGCAAGGCGCTAACGCTTCGACTGCCTGGGACGGCACTTACCATTATTTTTTAGTATTTGAATACGAGTGTTCCTCTTTTACACATTTTTGACGTTCGCCTCGTTTCGGTACCATGAGTGCGGAAAACTTTATTTGAGTTTTGTTCACGCGATCATTTTCTGGTGTTGGTGCAAGCAGCCCCAGGAAAGGGGAGTGCAGTCAGTTCTTCTCTCCGGGGCCCATGAATCTCAAGAAAGCCAGTGAAGATCAACCCATATTTCTTTTATGATCTCAAGTATGTTAATTTAATTTTCATATCTTACCTTTCATTTTTCAACTTTACATATTAATGTATTTTCAGAGTATAATGTATTCACAGTGTATAATGTCGCGTTCTGACACAAAATGTGGCGTAACATCCACCGACTGTTTCAGAGGTGACACAAAGCACATCAAACCGAAAATTGAGGAAAGCGATACCGATCGTTGTGAACACTCGAACGCCGAAGGATAAAATAATCTACTAATCTAAATACACGTAAGCCTTCAATATAATGTTAAGAAATAATCATGTACACTTGAAAATTTCGGTAGTTTTCTTATAAGGACCCACACCCCTTCTTTGTACCTGGGCCCAGGGTGCATTTGATTTATTGATTCGTGATTTCGGGCGAGACAACTGCTCAGGTCAATCGTCCCGTAATTTTAGTGTTTTATCTTGGAAGATGGCGGTTATCTTCTCCCGCGGGCTGGCGAGATTCAGCGCCGACCTACCCGTCGACCTACGTGGATTTTCCCCAACCAGTTTATCTCCCATCAGCTGAGCACCTCCCCAGCTCGGACAAACTCTAAGCTTTGCCTGGTCTCCCTGTATGTATCTTACTGTGTGTAATTGAGTGAGGTTATCCTCAAGGAAGGGAAATGAGAAAGATCGTGCGCAGTCCGTGGCTCTTTTGTTAGGGTTTTACTGCGACATTTGCCGTGTGTTCGTCTAAAAAAGCACGATCAAAGCAGCCAGCCGGTAGAATTCTCCTGCTTACAGCCCAGGGTGAAAGGCACGTACGGCAGCCTCTCACCTCGAAAGCGAAGTCGGGCGAGACGGGGGCCGCGGGGATCTTGTGGTCAGCGGGCGCGGGGGCGTGCGGGGCGAAGGCGCCGTCGCCGCGGCCTTTCGCCTCGGCACGCGACGGGCAGCGGGCGGCGCGCGACTGCAGCCCGCGAGGACGCGCGGGCGGCGAGCGCCGCCCGTCGTCTTCGTCGGCGTCTCAAAGTACGGGTATTCACGGCGTCGATCTCCAGGCACAGCTCCGAGCCCCGACCCGTCGCGCGAAGTCGCGAGGTGGAGCGGGCGCGGAGCAGGCGCGGGGCGGGCGGCGTGGAAAAAGCGGGGCCGGTGGGCGTGAGCACGACGCCGGGCAGCGACGCCCGCGACGCCGCGTCCTCGTCGGCGCAGGGACGGCACGTCGGCCATGCGAGTCGTCGCTGCGCAGCGTCGTCGTGTCAGCGCGGCACGCTCACCATCACCGCCAGCGACGACGTGCGCGCCGACAGCTGCGCGTCGGGCATCGGCCGCAGCCGCGTGCGCAGCGACAGCGCGTCGTCGCCCTCGCCGCCCAGCGACGCCTGCAGCTCGCCCCCGCGCGCGGCCTCACGCCGCGCCTGCCCGCCCTCCGACATGCCTGCGCACGCCACTTGAGCACATGGCCATTCGAAATAACAGATATACAGTCATTTGGGGTGACTTTACACCAAGGAGGGTGTCTTTGCACCATGTACATTTTAATAAATGTTTGTTAAATTAAATGTTGGGCGTTTTCAGTTACCTTAACCAATAATGGATTCTACCTGGCAAGAGAATTGACTACTAGCGTTACCAACTGAGAAAATAAACGCAATCATTTATTTAATTACCCAAATGACTGTATCAGAATCAAAACTCGACGATACTGAATATCTGAAAGGTCTAAAACTTCTTAAAATGGCCAGAATTCACCATCATCTTTTCACTATAATTTAGTTAATATCAAATTAAAAGTACAAGTCATTACAAAAAATAACATAAATGAAAGTTATAAAACGCAATTAAATAGTACATATTGCGTCATTATCTTTTGTTCTCATTATATAAATGATCCATTATTGCTACTGTAATACTACAACTTATATAAATTGAATGTACTGTGATATATATATATATATATATATATATATATATATATATATAAACATAGTTTTTGGATTACTTAAATGGTACTGTAACCTATGGTTTAACGTCCTATTCTAAAGCAACAGAAACATGGTCCTATCTAGAAATTACTCTTTACAACAATTGTATTTAAAGAAAACTTGCATGCCATGACAACACTGGAACAAGAGAAAGAAACTTCTAAGAGAATCTTACGCCAAAAATGACTGCAACTCAGTTATAAAAGTTCACAGTTACACGGTACAAAGTGTTTACTTTTGAGAATTGCTATTGAAAATTAACGAAACACGACAATTTTGCAGTTGCATAGATTAAGTGCTCTCAAAACTTTCAACATGTAAGCGTCTGTTTTATGTCACACGTCGCGAATGACACGCGATTTGCTGGGTGTTCGCGTTCAAATCTCCCCTTCTGGACGGTTGTTATGCTTGGAATTGTGGCATGGTGGAGCCGAAATCAACCATTATGCAGCACTTTCAAAAACAAATTTTCCTTCCCAATCCTCTCCATGCTCAAAAAATTGCGTGTGAGTTACATGTGTGATTGCCTAAGGTGGGTGGGGTAATCGCAGCGTATAATAGGATTCATGGGCGTGGTCACAAAACTGGCTGTCACTAAACTCGCTACCTGTTGCAAGGTTCAAGCAGCTCCATGAACATTCCAGCTACTAGCAGCACAAGACATTTCTCGTTCACAATGGGTTTAAGAGCTACAGAGGAGAACAGAAGAGGAAATTAGCGTAAAGGCCGGTAGAGGTGTTTTTCTCCATTGGATAGTGAGATTTGGCGCCCACATCCATATCGTCTTGCGGAGGTTCCCCCAACGAGATATCTCTCTGATGGGGTACTGCCCCAGCGTGGCACGCTCTAAGTTCCCGACTTGTCTCCTGTCATGGATGGTGGTGTAATGGATGTAAACATGCCTGTAAGTAAGGGAAGAGGCGAGGACAAAGAACGGAAGGAAGGAAAGAACGTGGGCGGTCTGCGGTCCGTTTGTCAAGGTACCATTAAAGCATTCATCTGTCTTGATCAGAGAAATCAAGGAACTACCGATCAGAGCAGTCGGACGATGGAATTCTCCTCCACATAGCAATTGAATCCGACCTTGCTTTATAGCTAGAGTCGAAGAACGTATCCGTCGAGGACTAAGCCCTAGGATCTCCTGTCGGAATCGCTGCAGAGACAACGACAATACTGCCTCTGAGGTAAAATTAGACTGTCAATTGCAATGGGCTTACGAGCTACAGCGGAGTTAAGGATTTGACCGATAAAAAGATTCCTAGAGGATAAAAGATTTTGCTGGTAGGAAAGTCAGCTGATAACCGGGAGGTTAATCAGACATAGAAAGTCAATATTGATGCTGATGAAGAACCAACAAGATGATGGAAGTAAAGAGCGAGATGCTTTGTTGCCTGCGTGTTAAGCTCAATGCATCAAAATCAAATGCAAAAATATTTTCTCTCACACAAAATGTTATCTCTCTTTCCAAATCTATCATTAATTCGTTGGACTCCACCCTACTAAAAAAGATAAAATGCCTTTGGACTAAATATTGATACAAAAGCTACAACGGAAAGACCATATAAATGCAAAAACTCACCATGTAAAAGTAAGGATCCTCCCGACAAACCACTCATTAATGCCAAAAGTAAACTTTCTCTGAACAATTACAATAGCCCCTTACAAACATATTATCCGACTGTTATGGTTTATGAGTGCTCATCTGGAACTAACTTAAACAAAATCCAAATCATTCAAAATAAATACTTCAGTACAATTGTAAAGGCCCATGGTTCGTGTCAAATTTATACGTGCACAAATAATTAAATATTCATTTCATAATTCCCAATTTTTACAGACGTCCAGCAAATTCCTACTGAATCAATCAAATCGAACATGTTTCCCTAATTTAACCCTAGCCAAATCCACACGATTCCTGGACAGGAATTAAAAACCGTATCGATTCAAGTATTTTTGAACATTCATCTCGAGTTATAGAATCGTGATTAGATTTAGAATTGGGATTTAGTTTATAAGGTAAATTCAAAATTACGCCGCGTAAAAGTATAGTACTCATCTATTCCCCTTGTTATTCCAATAACTAGAAAATGAAAATGCCCTGCGTGTTGTTTCGGGCCCCGACCTTTATTGAGGAGCCAGTCGTGCGTGCGCTCGCGGGCGAAGGCTCCGGGCAGCGAGAGCGGCACGTGCGTCGCCGCCACCGACACCACGGATGGCTCACGGGACACGGACGAGGTGGAGGTGGAGGACGGGGTGGAGGACGGCGTGGTGGGCGGGTCCTCCTCCTCCTCTTCCTCCTCCCGGTGCAGCGGCTGGGGCTGGGGCTGCGCCTGCGGCTGGGGCTGGGGCTGCGCCTGGGGCTCGTGCTGGGACGCGAGGCTGCAGCGGTCGTCCTCGGTGAGGTCGCTCCAGCTGGCGTCGTCGTCGTCGGGGGCGCCCGCCAGCCGGCGCAGGGCGAAGGTGCGCGGCCGCGGGATGAAGCCGCTCTCCTCGGCCAGGCACTGCACCTGCGCAGCGCCACGCGCCACGCGCTCGCTCGCTACTTTTAGCTAATTCTAGTTTGGTTCGCTCGCTAGTTTTTTATTCACTCATTAGTGATTCTAGGCATGTCAACTGCTAGGTCATTAGTCCTGTAAGTGTAGTACATGTTTGCCTCGAGTGGCGGTAATCTTACCCCACTGAATGGGGAGATCCGGCACCGACCTAGTCAGGCTTTCCCTCATTTAGGTATCTGCCACCAGCGGGGCATTGCCCCAGGTGAAACAAGCTCTAAGCTCCCGAACGGTCTCTTGACATGTGTGGGAGTGTGTGTGTGTGTAAGGGGAATAAGTAAGGAGTGAGGATAGGACAAGGAATGGGAAGGAAAGATCGCGCGCGGTCCGTGGCCCATTTTTAGGGTTCTGTTCCGACATTCGCCAGGTATTGATAGGAGAAACCACGGAAAATTACCGATCAGAGCAGCCGGCCAGACAGCGGCTGAATTCAACCTAGTCGCTATCTAGCTAGTGTCGGAAATCCTGCCACCGTTGGAACTCGAACCTAGGTCCTCCCAGTCAGAGGTACTGTAGTGACATCAGTTGATGGCCTGAGCCACTTCTCCCGGTCACTCACCATAGGTAGAGAGGGATTTGGAAGGAATGAAAATAGGAGATAGTCATATCTTCCGACACCAATATCAGTGTCATTAATTAGTACCTTGGCTCCGATTAACTAAGGAGGAGCGTCGTGGCGTAATGCCCGGCACCTTCCATCGTCAATTACGCAAACAGAGGTAAACTACGAATCGATTTAATCACCAAAATAATCAAAATTGTTATGGCTAATTCCTGTACCTTGTCGACATACTAGGTAGAAAATACCATTTCGCTCTAGTGTTCACGTACCAAATGAGTAACTACCAGTCTATCTAGGTCAAGTTTTATTGTATTCCAAGTAAGAAGAATTGCTTGTAAGGTATTGTCAACTCTAATTTCTATATTTTCTAAGTCACAGGACCAAGAAAGGTTTTCGTGACAGCATTTCAATCATAATATTTGCTTTTGGAGACATTCTATATGATCATTATTTTGTCTTTATAGAATAAGAAGGTTAGCACTGTTATGCCAGCCCCAGTATATCAAAGTGTATATATAATAAAGTACTAAAAACCAAAAGGAATATATATTTCTATAACAATCTACAATATTAATGAAAAATTATTTATGTGAAAGTGAATAATAAAATAATGTCTCAAAATAATTTCTGAAATACATGTTATTGTACTACATACCATGCATGTTGAATATACATTTGATTCATGACATTCGTATCATACCAATAAATAAAATCCAATTGTATTCAAACCCGTTTGAAAATCTATGACAGTTCATAATATGACAATATTTTAAATTTGGACCACAATATTTTAGATATACAATAAGAAATTTCAAACAGCTTTAGAATCTACGTTGGTTTCGTATTGAGTACAGTTTAATATTAGTATATACTATAACTATAGTATTTCTTATTAAGCATTTTTCATTAATGCTGAATATAAAATGTATTATTTTCATTTATTGATTTCTAACTAAATATCTACAACGTAAACAATTTATATAATGAATAACTTTCGTTAGTACAGAAAATTTTTAATCTTTTTTTAACGTGTCTTCATCTGAGCCTTGTGCCCCTCTCCCCTGTAGGTGCGTCACTTATATAATGTACTCTCTTTTCTTTGTTATATATATATATATATATATATATATATATATATATATATATATATATATATATATATATATATCTATATTTCATTCCCTACACCAACCTTTTGCGATTAAACCTTTTACCACCGTGAACGGTGTATGTTCCTACCTCCGCCCACTGCTGCACGGGCGGCGGCACGGCCTGCATGCAGTAGTGTGGTGTCGGGCGGCAGGTGCGAGCGCGAGCGGGCGCGCCGGGAGGCGCAGAGCGCCGGCGCGGGCAGTGGGCGTGGTCGCGGGCGCGCGCGCGCGCGCGTGCGGCCGGGTCGTCCTCGAGGCGAGCGCCAGCGTGTGCGCGTCGGCCAGGCGCAGGCTGGAAGAAGCGCGACGCCTCGTGCGTGGTGGCGGCAGCCCACGGGCAGGCGCAGCTCCGCGGCGCTGACGACGTGCGCACCGCGATGTCCGGCCCGGGCTCCTGCGGCCAGGCGGCGGCCCGTGCTGCACCCACGCGTGCCACTGGGGCGAACAGTTCTGGCAAATTCCTCTCACTCTTCCATCCACAACATTTACACCAATAGCCTTGAACTATACATTTGGTACGCACCAATTAGATATCCCCCAAAAATTATTGCTTTTTTACCACTCCTCTTTGCTGACCAATCACGAGGTGCAATACAAGGCTACTCCCGCGGCGGTCTCTGAAGCTCCGCAGCCTTTCGGATACGTCACGCTATTGTGGAAGTAAGTGATGGAGAAAAAATCATGAGCCGTAATGCGACGAGCGATTTTCTTTGACTATTCCCCCCGTGAAATGTATTCCAATAGCGTTGAACTATACATTTGGGATGCACCAATCCCGTTATTCTATCCTCCAAAAATTATCACTTTTTTACCACCTCCTCCTTGCTGGCAAATCACAGAGTGCCATACAGAGCTCCTGGCCCGGCGGTGGCCCCTGCTGCATCGACGCCGGTCGCATAAGATATGCCACTGTGGAAGCTCGAGGGAAAAAAATTCCTGAGTCGCAACGCGACCAGCGAATTCGTCTCACTATTCCACCCGTGAAATGAACATCAATAGCGTTGAACTATACATTTGGTATCCTCCAAAAAGTATCGCTTTTTTCCTATTCTGCTCGCTGGCCAATCTCAGGATTCGGTACAGGGCTCCTGGCCCGGCGGCGGCCCCTTTTCTCAGATTCATGTATTTCCAAGATTCCTGTATTACATATAAGACTTTCCAAAGTACGAGTGGCATTCACTAAGACTGATTATTTCATTAGATCGTGCAGATTATATTGAGAAAGCTCAATAGACTAAAAAACTAGTCGTTTTTTAACTCACGTACTTAAATAAACGCCTTCGCGGATAGCTCACTGGTGAGCGTGCTCGCTTTCCATGACGCGATCCCGGGGT
Source organism: Teleogryllus oceanicus (assembly GCA_964035755.1). Lineage (NCBI taxonomy): Eukaryota > Metazoa > Arthropoda > Insecta > Orthoptera > Gryllidae > Teleogryllus > Teleogryllus oceanicus. The sequence continues at coordinate 237,477,860 of CAXIVR010000002.1, read as the reverse complement.
GGATCCCTGTCGGGCAAGATTATGTGCGTTTTTCTTGCAATGTACTAGTATATGTTGCTGTGTGGCGATGATAAAACTCACTTTCAGTTAGAGAAGATCAGAATACGGCGTAAGGATGCCTACATGCTAACGACACGTACCACGTAACTCATGGCCGCAAGGGCGGATCGCCGCTGGTAGACCCAGGCTTCGTCAGAGTTATTACACTTAAAGTACACATAGATGGATACGTACTTAGATAAAACAAACAATTTATAAAACTCTAACTTGTAAACTTCATTAACGACAAATTCTGTAACTGTTGGGTCTGATGTCGATTGACGACAATGTCCAAATGAACGTAATATTTCCGATCGATGTCTCTCATGTATACGGTATTGTATCCCGGCTATCCGGGATGAGTAGCGTCTTGGTCGATAGAACTGACGTTTCAGCCATCTTGTTGTGACTTTCTTCAGAGCTATACTGCTGTTCAAGACCACAACAAGATGGCTGGCTATCATCATCGACAGACGCGATCCCGAACGCCAAGAATACAGCCAGGCTCCCGACCACGGAAGGCCTACGAATCCCTTTATACGTTGCGTTATAAACACAACTCCCAGAGCGGCACCGCACCTGCGTGTCTTCGCTGCTGGCGGTGGCGGCGCTGCTCTGCCTGTCCGCGCCGTCGTCCGCGTCCAACGCCGGCGCCGCCATGCTGCCGCCCACCAGGTGCGCCGTGGAGATCACCAGCCGCCGGATGCTCGCGTGCTCCGACAGACGCACCACCACCTGCCGCCAGATACAACGCCCCTTGCAAAACGATTCCCTCAAGTCTTTGGCAATTTTCAAACGTATTTTTTAAATATTTAGAACATACGTTTGCTAAACTGAGGGACCCGGGTTCACATCTCAGTGTGCCTCAGGATTGGTCCTGAGGTCATGAACTATTCAGGGCGAAACTAGATTCCACTCAGCCTGATTTCCAAATAAGAACCATTATTTACTGACTTTATTAACAGTAAATATTGTGTTTGGGCCCACACGCAAAAGCAGAAAAGGGACGTATAAAATAAAGCGCGTCCTAGGCGGCAACACCGGACGCGCAACATGGAAAGTTCCATAAGCCGAGCGGCACCACCGCGTCGCGAGATAATTCGCCTCGGCCACCCGAACCTTCTAAAGCCTTCCAGAACATTTTTAAATTCCAGCAGTTGCCAATTGGACTGTTCAAATTCACCCCTATTCGCCATACAAGAGCCGCTGGAAAGCAGTCGCTAATTGGCCAGTTCAAATCAATTCCAAAGCCCCTCTTCAGCATGCCCGCAACCGAAAAGAAATCAGTCGCTGAGATGCAGCCTTGCGAGAAGTATGTCTCGGCTCCGTGTTAAAAGATCACTTAAATTCTTATACAGAAAGTAATATTCTGCTTATGTTGTAGCTAAGTGAAAGAAAAGCGCACATTGTTTCAATTTATTTGTAGTTCAGCATTGTATGAATTGAACTGTCAATGTATTTACACGAAGTTGCAAGTAAGTTGCCAGGCGAGCATATGTTCTCCGCATTTCATTGATCAAGATGGAAGAGTTCCTGTATTCTCACATTGGAGACAGTAACTTAGTGTATTTTTATTGTGAAGAACAATTGTGACAACTCAAAGGTTATTAAACATCATTCTGCAAGGTGTGTTTCCATGATACCCCACATCATTACAAAATTCCTAACGAGCGTCGAAAGGGACTGAGTGGATTGCCTACCTACGTTCAACAACCAATAATACAGTCCACTCCAAGCAAAGGCAACCCGCCCCGTCCATATTGCGTAAAATACCCTTCTGAGCATGACGCTTGCCATGCGCTTCACCCCCACTTGAAGTCATATCAAGACCATCTAGACACTCGCGTTACGATGGTGTACAGAGGACCTTAGAAGTGTGTTATCCGGAAAATACTAAAAGAGACGATTCTCCACATCCTCCAAACGTTATGCAGGGTAAACCTGCAGTACTAAAAGTACAAGGGCGACTGGCGGGTCTGCATGGTGAAACAGAGGGATTCCTATTCTCCATACAAGACCACGTTATTAAAAACAGAGCCTATCAAAAATATGTTGTGGGCCAAAAGATTGATGGCAAATGCTGATTATATAAAACTACCGATGAATCTATCCAATATATATGCATTATTAATCCTGAGCAAGTTATCAGTAATAATCTAGCACGAATACTGTGGGACAGCACAATTATAACCGACAGGACCGTTGAAGCAAACAGACCAGACATAGTTTTATTTGATAAAATAGCGAGAACAGCTATGATTATTGATGTTGCAGTTCCTACAGACGACAACCTAGTGTCAACTGTTGCTGAGAAAAAACGAAAATACTAGACACTAGCTGTTGAGTTGAAGAATATGTACACATTGCAGGGAGTGGAGATTGTACCTGTCATATTATCAGCAAAAGGTGTAGTTACGAAGGATTGGCAGAAGGCTGGGAAAGTCTGAAGCCACAAGAAAAACATCTCAGAACTATGCAGAAAGGAGCGCTATTGGGTGCAATGGCATGCCAAGAAGTTCTTGGGTTTGAATGAGGTTGATGAAAGACCAAGGAAGTAAAGACATCGCCAAACTCATCATTAATGAAGGACTACATGAAGATGGTGAACCCTGTATGAGGAAGTTCTTGTTATTTACCAACTCTATATTGTTGTACAGAGAAGAAGTTGTGTGTCTTGAGGAGGAATGTTTCTTATTTGTGTCTTGAGGGCGTTGTGTCTTGAGAGGACATTTCTTGAAGGTAATTAAAATGTTTAATAATAATAATAATAATAATAATAATAATAATAATTGGGGATAAATAAAAAATTGGAACGTTTTTAGTTGACAAACAATTTTATTCATATTTTTGCCTACAATATACATTTTTGTTTACAATTCACAAACGATTCATACTTATCTAGTTCAGAAGATATGACCCCTCTTAGTTAACGTAACTTCTTCCACGTAACGTTCTGGAAGGAGATGCTAACCGCCGCGTTGGACTGTGCTTCGCCACAGGTTCGAATTTCTCTTGGACCTTTTTCTGCGCATCGTCACAAAATGTAACCACGGGAGATCATCTGATATGCAACTCGATTGTTTTCATACCTGGCTACATCAAAGCTAAGAAAGTCTTCGCCAAAAAATGTAATTCAATGTGTCGTAAACACCTTGTACGAAGGGTAAAGTTGAAATTATCGTAGCTATTTAAATTTGTTTGGTCTTTTTTATTCCTGAAGATAAATTAACAATTTTTTTAAAAAGTGTTTAAAAATGCTCACAAAACATTTCTTAATGTATAGGAACACTGAACACATTGTTCAAATCTGATGAACTCGTATTGTTCCTACGCCCATTCGAATAAAGAACGCGTGCATTCGCTTATTTTTATTAGTTTTTTATTTATTTTACGTCAAAAATTTTACGCTTCACTTACCATTCAATTTATCTTAGAGCAGGGTTATCATAATATCTTAAAAGCAGGGTTGTCCAATTGGCGGCCCGTGGTGGCATTTATTTTGGCACGCAAAAGATTGTAAGTCAAAAGTGAAAGTCTCTTTCATTCTTGTCGGGCGAGAACATTGTGCGCCTAGCGCATGCATCCTGCCGGTGTAAACATCTTTTTAGATATTTATTTAGTCAAAAAACAGTTAAACCTGTATGTGACGTATGGGGGAGAAATCATCTGCGCACGTTTTCTTGAGTTTCAGAATCCTTTAACGATTTAACAGTTGAAGAACCTTTTGATTGTAAAATAGATTAAGTTTAGATTTAAGGATTTTTTTTCAGTCAATTCAGAAATTCAAAATCATACCAATGTGCATAACTACCACTATGCGCACGTTTTTGTTGAGCTTTCCTGTTGCTTGTAGTGGTAGTAGAGCTTAGGGTGAGTTTCTATTTAGTTAGCAGTACAAAAAAATCAAATCTGCAGTTCGTTTACCGTTGAAAATAAGTTTTCTATACCTCGGAAACGAAAATATCTAGTTTTTTGAAATGTCAATCTCTCGCTTTTTTAAATTTATTATTATTATTATTATTATTATTATTATTATTATTATTATTATTATTATTATTATTATTATTATTATTTTTCATCTTTCCAACTATTAGTTAAATTGATGGGGAAGGGATTCTGATACTCAGAAGGGTGCATAGATGATTTTCTCCTCCTTACGTCATACAAATTTTTTTCACTTTTTCTACTAAATTCATAAATTCAAAACCATCCCAAAGTGTTTCACTGCATTATGCATGGTACGGTCTGATATCAGGTATGGTTCATTCCCTCCCCACCGGTAGCGGTGGCTCAGTGCATCAACTGATGTCACTGCAGCGCTTCTGACCGGGAGGTCCTAAGTTCGAGTCCTGACGGCGGCAGGATTTTCGACACTAGCTTTTCAGCTAGATCGAATTCAGTCGCTGTCTGGAGGAGAATTCTAGCGACCGGCTGCTCTGATCGGTAGTTTTCCGTGGTTTCTCCGATCAGCACCAGGCGAATGCCGGAGCAGTACCCTACAAAACGGGCCACGGACCGCGCGCGATCAATCCTTCCTCTTCCTTGTCCTATCCTCTCCCCTTACACACACACACCCCACTAACATGCTACCTGCCACATATTCGGGAGACCGATGGTGTAGAGTTTGTCGCGGCTGGTGTGCAAGTTGGATAACCCTGCTTTAGAGATATATACTTGGAGGTAAATTGAATTCGTAACTCAAACTTTCGCGTGATTTACCAAAAACGTAATTTCCATTTGTCATCTTGGAACGATGTAGGCGGAATAGTGCATGTTGCTGCTATGAGCACTTGCTTTATTTTTAGTTTTGTTTCAATAGCCGGGAAAAATTAAATTCTCAGAACAGAAGTACACATTTGCTTCTTTCCTCCAGCTACGATCCGTGGTACTTACAAATCATAATAACTACACAAGGTTTCTATGCTGAACCCAGAGTATAATTCGTCTTTAAGTCCAGGCCACGTATTAGGCCGTACTAGATTGGCAATACGGCAGCATAAACAATTTCCTGTCGGAATAGCCAACTTATGAAACTATTACTCCGATCAACTCTCTCGCTTTTGTTTTGTTACCCACACTCTTCACGCGGTTGAGAGACTGTTCACTGTGCACTAATATAAGCCTCGTTTTTCGTTAGAATTTAAAAACAAATCATCTATAAACTTATATTAACTAAGTGAACAATTAAGTTAATTAAGAGTTACCATTATGAATAAGTGCGAACAAAAGAGTCATTAAGAAATGTCAAGCACAAATGAAAAATATTTACGGTAATACATAAACCTTTTGATTTTTTAAGTTATTTATTGAATCAGGAATATAATAATCAACATAAATGGCACAGTAAATATATAGTTGTACAACTAATATTGAATTACTCTACTCGTTGTGTAACTACACTACTATAAACCATTCCCTGACCACGCAGAAATTGCACAGTAAACCCCCTCATGCATTTATTAAAATAATCATATGAGAAAGATCATATTATACTCCGATTTCCATTACAAATGCATGCCAAATAATTCCCAATAGGCAGCCAAGCAGTTCAAGATTAATATACTTATTACACCAGTTAAAAACACACTCTTGCTGTGCTTATAGGAACTGTGAAAAAATACAAGGTAAGAAAGCGGTTATTTTCAGCATTCAAAAATTAGTGTATTGTATTACAGAAATTCAAAATGGATGTGGGATTTAAAGAGAGAAACAGTGTCACTTGCTCCAAAATCAGTTTTAGAAATCAATAATTTCTATTGACGATTAAAGAAAAATATTATCATGTGTGTGTCACCAATTGTGTCAACAAAACTTGTTGCAATAAAAGATTAAGAGGTGCTAGTTCAGACACATTTCAAATGCTGGAGAACGAATAGTTATTATTACATTAATCATGCATCTACTTCTAGCAATACATTAGCCACTCATCGTAAGGTTAATGCCTTACCTGAAACCATACTAGGTTATGCATCACATTAAACGTTTTTGCAAATAGACTGATCTGACAGTTCAGATGCAATGCATAGTGCATTCTTCTGTAAATGCATGACATAAATAAATCGTTAATTCCACTTTTTTGTTAATAAATGATGAATTACTGGCATGATAAAACTTTTTGAAATATAAGAAATATTGGTGTAATTAATATCATACCTATTTTCTCTTTATGTCATTGTCATCCTCTTTCTAAGTATCCTCCATTTATTACAGTTTCAACTTATGGAACATCTTGGATTTCTCCTCCAATATTCTTTTTATTCTTTTCCGAGTTCTACACATAATTGTTCCACTTTTAAGGAATCACCTAGAGAATATGTGTCAAAACGAAAATTAGATGATATTGGATTCCATATTACAATTAAAATTACTGAAATATTGAAAATAATAAATGTAATAATAAGCAATATGGGCTACACAAAGAAAATCAATGAAATACAAAAAATAATTGTTGTAAAATACCTGCACTCAGATATGAAAATAAGTAATAATAATAATAATAATAATAATAATAATAATAATAATAATAATAATAATAATAATAATAATAATACTTTAATATCAATTAATTTTAAAATACTATTATTTGTTTCAAGTCTTTGTAACTATAATTAAGCCCATATATTAAATATCAAGAAGATGCAAGTATTTGCTTTTCACTTAAATATTCTTAAAAGTTAGGCATTATTAGTATGGAGGAAGGCATAATGGCCAGGGTACCTCATCTTCTAAATGTTTGTCAACAACATATCTAGAAGAAAGAAAACAAACCTTAAACATATTTTCTTCATTCAGCATTTTGAAAATGCAAATTATATATGAGAGCAAACGTTTTTAATTGACTACTTAAACATGCATAGTTGTCTCAAGAATACACAGTGGCATTATTTGGTGGCACCATTCCTTGTTGTAACCACGTCTATTAAAAAAAAATATTGTTAAAATAATTTATGTTTCAAATTCGACCATTAATCTTTAATAGTTGCTTACCACCAAATCATTTTTTCCATCTTGATGAAATATTTTCTTCCATCTCCTACAAATGAAGCATTGTCAATTATGATTAAATCCGTGCAAAAATTAAACTTGCCCCTAATGAACAAAATGTATTTCACTGTCATCTCCATTCAGAGGAAACTGTCTCTTGCAGTTCTGTTTGGGTGTGGCCAAGGCTTCTTGTAATTTGTATTAGTTGATAATTGTTTCAACAAACACCACTTGAAAAAAGAAAATTAGATTTATTACTATTATTACATGACTAATGATAATTAATAGTTAAAGATAATAAACAACTACACTCATCACTATTTTAATTAAAGAAAACTACATTTTCAGTTTTAAAAGATACGATTTAGAAATAAGATATAATCTTACCTGTAATACTTTTGCCACTCCCATTATCAAACAAGTTGCGTGACATGGACTCCTTCTTTCCAGTGATTCCTTTCACAACCCACAAAAATAAATTTACAATCCACTTTTGAAGGAAACTGAAAGTGTTTTATCCGTAATGGCGAAATACTAAGTATATGCGCAGATGTAGTTGAAACAAAACCTTTCCGAAAAGTTGTCCATAGTTCTTTGGGTCATTTTCTGTTGAATGGCAGCCGCTGTCTGGGAGATTGACTTCGTAAGTACTAGAGGGGTTATGGGGTAATGTTTGCACTTGCGTGTTTAAGTGTCCCCCCCAAAAAATGTGATAAATTGGGTGATTTTAGGGGCGACCTGATGTCTCGTTGCAAAGAGAGAAGACGTCCAGGAAACTACTATATCCAAACTGATAGAGAACGCCGTGAAATGTGAGCTGTGGCTCCGACGTGTTGGAATGTTTAAAACGAAGTATTCTAAAATGGCATAATATTTGTTGTTCGCAAACGGATAGGATCAAATATTTTTCAGTATTTGTGTTCGGGCCCACACGCAAAAGCGAAGGGACGTATAAATATAAAACCTTCCTACTTTAGCGGCAACACCGGAAGCGCGGCATGGAAGATTCCATATGCCGAGCAGCCACCGCGCCGCGTGTTCGACAATAAGAATATTCGAATTCTTGATTGCCTATTGGACTACATTTCAGAATTCACCCACCTCGCCATGCAACCGCTGGAAAAGCAGTCTTCAATTGGCCAGTTCAAATCAGTTCAAATCCCTCTTCGCGTGCCCGACAGAACTCGCAAACCAAGACGAAACAGTCGCTGAGCGGCACCGCCTTGCTAGAAACATCTCGAAACTCCGTGTTAAAAGATCACGTAGAGATTCCTATACAGAAAGTAATATTCTGTGTGCTTTATGTTGTGGCCAAGTGAAAAGCCACATTATTTTAATTTGTAGTTCGGCATTGTGTATAAATCACTCGCTGAAGCAGCCAGTGCGAAGTATGTCTCGGGCTCCGTGTTAAAAACATCACGTAAATTCTTATGCAGAAAATATTCTGTGGCAAGTTGTGTAAGTAAATACATTGTTTCAATTGTTATAGTTCAGCATTGCCATGTATTGAACTAATTAATGTATTGTGATTCAAGATGGAAAATTCCTGTATTCTACGTGGGAACAATAACTTACGATATTTTTATTGCCAAGAACAATTGTGAAGAAACTAACTCCAAGGTAATTAAACATCATTCTGCAAGGTGAGAAGTGTGTTTCCATGATAATCCACATTATTACAAAATTCCTAACGAGCGTCGAAAGGGACTGAGTGGATTGCCTACCTACTTTCAACAACCAATAATACAGTCCACTACAAGCAAAGGTAACCCGCCACGTCCATGGTCCTTCGATCTTCGGATATCAGACTAGTGACCCGTGAAGCTTAACTCCGTCAGTTTGTTTTTATTTTTTTACGTTGCCTTTCAACTGCTCAGTCATGCTGACCACTGTAACCTTAGGATAACGGTGGGAGAACGCATGCAACGACATGCATAAACGTCTGTGCCCGGGCAGGATTCAGACCACGACCCTTCAAGTTAAGGTAGCATGGGCCTTAGCCCTTATGGCTCATTCACAATACACACATAAACATAAGCATAATGCATAAACATAAACTTCAAGAGATAAACTGAAGTATTCACAATGTCCAACATAAACGTAAGCAACATTAGATTGTTGTGGGACATTCTTGTTTACTATTGGTTGGATGTGAAATCGATTTCAGAATATCGACCGTGTCCATGAACTAGGGGTTCGATTTATATAATTTTATAATTTTAATAAAAATGAGAACTAAATGATATTACCATGAATACAACTAACTAAGTCCTTTGAATGCTACAACAAAACTAAATCTCAAAAATATCGTACGCTACAAAACAAAGTAGAAAACCGCTGAAAATCAACCTCGCAATCTTTTGTTCCATCTATCGACTTCGATTCTTGATTCTGATTTAACGTACTGTCATTGGTTCATGTCTGATTTCTTACTTAAACATTCGCATAGAAGCTGGAAGCTTGCGAGCGATTTAGTCAACATTTTACGTGTTGTTCTTATGCGAAAGCATTGTGAATGAGTCCACTGATGGACGTAGTCTTAACCTGCCATGCCTATGTTTATGTTTGCATTGTGAATGAGCCTTTAGTGGCCTTATTCCTCAGCCAACCCACCTGGCCGTCGGAGGCGCGTAGCACGCGCACGCGTTCGGTGCCGGCGCCGGATCCGTCGGCGGAGGAGGAGGCGGAGGCGACGGAGGAGACGGCGGAGGAGAAGCGCTCGACGCAGCCGTAGGCCGCGCCGAGGCCCCCGCCCGACAGCCGCTGCACCGCGCGCTCCCGCTCTTCTTCTTCCTCTTCCTCCTCCCCCGCCGCCCGCCCCTCTTCCTCCCAGGCGCGCGCGCCGCCCTCGTCCTCCGAGGACAGCGCCGAAGAGGAAGAGGAGGAGGAGGAGCCGGAGGAGGTGCGCGCGGCGTCCTCGCTGGGGGTCGTCGCGTCGCCGTCCGTGGGCGCCGACCGGTCGCCGCCGCCGCCGTCCGACCTGAGCATCGCGGAGAGCGGCGCGCTGGCGGCAGGCGGAGGATCGCGAGGCGGGATCCGTCCAGTGGCCGGACGAAGCCCGGGATGGCGATCATCGTTGCTGCGCGTTGCCCGGCGGCGCTTCGGTCTCCACTGGCGCTTCCGCTCCACCCATTGTTAGACCGTCAACGACAATTACAGCGCAACCACATGATAGAATCGTCAGCCAAGAAATTTTCTTTTACTTCATGTCTATCCTTCATATCTTTTCAACGTTCTTCTAGTTCTTAAATGTTGTCTTCAGAAATCCACTAAAGATTACTGTTACAGTCCATAACGACTGGCCTTATTTGTAAATTTCAATGCTCTAAAAGACATTTTGTCGAACAGAATGTAATAAAAAAAATTGCCAAGTCAATAGAAATCAAGTTAGTCAAATATCTCGGTGAACTACGTGACTGAAGACTCACTTGGAAATCAAACATCCTTCACAGCATAACTCTGGCCACCCGCAGAACCCATCATTTGCATCCTATACTAAAAATGTCATCACCCCTGCGTCGCTTCATGTTGCTACTCACCTCTTCTAATAAAATTATCCGTCCAGTCTTATCCTAAGCTTCTTCTATCTGGACCTCAGACAACAAATCAAATACCCATAAAATGCAGATGTTCCAAAATAATTCCTCCGAACCATTACAAAAGCAGCCTGGTTACGTAGAACAAGTTTGTATTCTCCCTTCGAATGCGAATGCGCGAGAAGGGGTGACTCCCACTGTAGCGTCATTGCCGCAGCGATGAATAACAGACGTGAAACAGTGTCATATTAATATTTATTACAGATATCCTCCGACACCTGAATCTACCTTTACAATATCTACAGCCTATTTCTAAGAGGAACTTCACCTGGTCACCACAACCGCGCGCAGATAAATTACTCCCGCGGTGCATGCACCTTCTCTAAATCACGGCAATTCCGCCGGCTCAGACCCGCGCCCCACGCCCCCGTAGTCTACCCGACGTGCCACGCGCCCTTGCACCCTCCACGACATCCACGCAGGCTCGAGAATCAGAAGAAAGGAGTCGTGCGAGTGCGCTTTTATACCCTCTGGGCCCGGCTGACGGAACTGCGTCATCTCACCGCTGCCAGCCGCGTTTACCGACAGCCAGGCTTCCGGGGTTCACAAATCTGTCCCGTGGCGGCGGCATCACGGCAGCCCTGGGGTTTCTGCCTTTCGCCTATGCGAGCCGGGTTTCCGTCGATATAGCCTCCCTTTGTTCAGAGGCGTCCATACATGCTGCCGCTGTCACAGCCTACTTCCTTGTGCATGGGATGCACATAGCCAACTGTTATTGTATGTGGCGACTGTATGACGCCACACCACCCGGCTAACCGCTACTTCCCCTGAACATATCGCTCTCACTCGCACTGCGCGCCAACCGCTCAGGTCGGGGAGGGGAGAGGGGTCTGAATGCACAGGCAGGGTGTGCCTGACCCAACGCGCAGTACAAGTGTCAGCTACCCAAATCAAAACAATTTCAGCAGCCTATGCACAAAAGCTATTATATTAAGGTTGAGTAAAAGAAACATGTATAGGAAGCTTCGCCCCTGGTCTCAGTCTATCCCTTTCGTCTTTAAGTGCTGCTGCAGTGTGGTGTCTAACATCTTAGCGTAGGCTAATTTCAGAGTGAAGTTCACAGCGTAATATCGTTTCTAAAACCACCATTCACAGGTAAAGTGACCTCAACTTCAAGCTCCCTTCTAACCATCACGTTCTCAATTCCATCGAATTAGTTTCGGGTTACATTAAGAATCCTGTTGCTAAACAAAGCATCGGTACCACTCTGAGTTAAAGAAAATGTATACCGAATATTATTTTCTAAATATTGCCCATATCGATGGAAGAAGTGTTCTGTGAACACGTGAAAAAAATCGAAGCGAAATATATGAAAACAGACATGATCATGGAAGAAAGTGGACAAAATTTTATTTCTTCACGGGACAGTTCCTCTGAGGATGACAATGAAGAAAGGAAGAACGTGCAGTGACAGTGATGGGGGAGGACGACGATTTGTTTTTTAAAAAAGTTAAATAAATGCTGTTTACCACAACGTATCACTGTCGTCTGTCAATTCATTTATTAAGCAGCTTATGACGTTTGTGCTATACCTTTTGTGTTGTAGCAACCCTTCTAATAGCCAAGTAACATTGATTACAGATGGGGTACCATGAAAAAATTAAGAATAAAGTGAAGAAGGAGAAAACGAATAAAGAGCAGGAAAAGACTAAAAAAATAAGATGACACAGGTCAGGAGAAGGATAAGGAGAAAAAGTAAAATAAAAAGGGAAATAAATGGAAGAAGAATGAGATGACAATAAGACAAAATGGAGAAAAAAGTGAAGAAGAGGAGAAAAGGAAGAAAGAGAAGTAGGAATAGAAATAAAATAGAAACGCGAAGAAAGAATAGGTGCGACTAAGCCAAACGATATGTGTTAAGTAACGAATCATGATTCTGCACACTTATTTCTGACGACGCCCAGCACAGCCAGCTCCCGCCTCGACGGATGGTATGACTTCGATTCAGCAAACGCAAAGAAAAAGGTTTCAATGATGAAATATTTCAAGTCACCAAGCGTGACTTGACATTACTACTAAACGACTCTTACAAATTAAAATACGACCCACTAATTTAACTCAAAACTAAGCAATCGCATAATAATGAACGAATTTGGCTGAACGGTTTAAATAAATAAATAAATAAATAAATAAATAAATAAATAAATAAATAAATAAATAAATAAATAAATAAATAAATAAATAAATAAATAAATAAATAAATAAATAAATAAATAAATAAATAAATAAATAAATAAATAAATAAATAAATAAATAAATAAATAAATAAATAAATAAATAAATAAACTAAATAAATAAATAAATAAATAAATAAATAAATAAATAAATAAATAAATAAATAAATAATAAATAAATAAATAAATAAATAAATGCGAGTGCCCACCTGTGCTCCCCGAGCGGAGAGAGCGGCTGGATGAGGCGGCGCACTGGCCCGCGGGGCGCCCGGGACGACAGGGGCCGCGAGCGGACGGTGGGCGGCGGCCCAGGGAGTTTGCGGGCCGTCGTCTGCGGACTCGGACTCCGGCCCCACGTCGACCGCCAGCGCGCCGTCTGCAACAGCGCCGCCCGCCGCGCCGTGCCTCATCGCCATGCCCGCACCCCAACGCCAATCGAATTCCCTGCGTTCTGGGCGGGCTTGGTTCGTGATGGATTGATGAATGATACCGGGCGGGCCAACTGCTAAGATCACCAGCCCCGTAGGTGTAGTGTAACGCGTGAGGTGGTGGTGATTCAATATACCGTGCTGGATGACGAGATCCAGCGCCGACCTACACGTCCCTCAATCAGGTATCTCCCACCAGAGGCACCGCCCCATCCAGAACAAGCTCTAAGTTCCGAATGGTATCCTTGCAAGTGTGGTAGTGTAGTGAATATAAGTGTAAAAGTGTGTTAGTAAGGAATTTGGATAAGACAAGGAAGAGGAAGGAAAGACCGCGCGTGGTCCATGGCCCGTTTGTTCGGGTACTGCTCCGGCATTCCCCTGATGTTGATCGGAGAAACCACGGACAACTATCGATCAGAACAGTCGACCGCTAGACTTCTCCGGGCAGCAGCTGAATTGGACCTCACGATCTTGCTAGTGTCGAAAAACCTACCGCAGGCTCGGGGAGTGTCCGGTCAGACGCACTGAAGCGACGTCAATTAATGCCCTGAGACACCTAAACCTGTGCTTGGTTTACGATATTTGATCCGTGAACATTTTGGTTGGAATAGCTAGAGTTTAGAGTGAGACAACATATTAGTTACGAAGTTTTAACATTAGATCATTGATCTCTTAGTTTAAGTACACTGACCTGTGGCCGTGCTCATTCACCCACTGGAACATGAGTTCCGGCACGGCCTTCACGTCTGGTTGTGGGGATTTATCACCTCTGGTTTCACCCCCAGCGGTGTACTCTCCCCAACCGAGGCAGGGTCGGAGTTCTCGACTTATCTCCCGTCATGTGTGGTTGTGTGGTGCATGTAAGTATGTGAGTGTAAGGGGAGAGGAGGGGTCAATGATAAAATAAGGAAAGAAAAGTTGCATGCCGTCCTGGCCCGTTTCTTAGGGTACACTTTCGGCATACTGACTGAAGAACACGAAAAAATACCGATGGGATGCTAGAATTCTCTTGAGGTTGAATTAAACCCAAGTATATAGTCAGAAATCCCCTACCTTATCGGCGAGGATCGAAGCCAATAATCTGCCTGACAACGTGAGGTTGCGGCAAAGATGTTGCCATTGAGCTATTGCAACGTCTCTTGTGAATCCGCTGATCGCGTATGTGGTGGCAGGTCTGAAATTGACGCAGTGTAGAATGGGTCTGGATTCTAATCAGCTAGTTCAGAATCGACAACTGCGTTGATGAGAATTCCTAGAGGAAGTAGCTGCCCACGCCAGATCTCGCCTCTGTGGTTTCTTCCGATCAATTCAGGCATAATCATTAACAAAGTCACAAACCGCGCGAGATCATTTCCTTCCCAATCCTGTCTCACTTCCAGCTTCGATTTGGCAGTGATATCTGCAAGTAGTTGAAACAATTGCTTGCGAGGGCTCTTCACCCTAAGAGGCGCAGGCCTTGCTCGAAGTCCTTCTCGCCTGTCGCAGCAATTTTATTGAATGCCGTTTGCCAAACACTACGGTGGCGCAAGTTGCAACTTCCGTTGGAAACGTCGGCTGTTGTATGAGAATCACTGAAGGCTGTTTGTCTAGTTAGTGTACCTGAGTGTAGAGTGGCATGGAAGTGCTGTGAATAGTTCAGATTGTTTAAATGTTCGTCAAATTTTGATAATACGAACTCTTTTGTCGGTATTTTATCTTATTGAATTTACATTATTATTATTATTATTATTATTATTATTATTATTTCCTGCTCCTCGAAAGTATGGAACCTGTGTCATTCGCATGTAATTTTCATTATGTGATTTTTATAATCACTTGAGTACCAAAAACAGGTCTACTTTCTATTTTTCAATAAATTTAGCGTTCCATTCTCGCTCTTATATACTCACTCTTATATACTTATATATGTAATTAAAGTTATTTCCTATAAATTATTATTATTATTATTATTATTATTATCATATCATCATCATCATCATCATTCATGCTCAATCTCCATCAATATGAAAATCTCAATAAGCGTCAAGACTCGGCATGAGGATATCACAATGCACTACCCATGAAACCACCGCTGTTTTCATATGCCACAAGCATGGTTACAGTTTTTAAATTGATAGAAGCAATAGGCAAATATATTGAGTCATTATTGTCTTTCTACTGTACCTTTCAAAATATAAGCTTTAGCTATGATGCTCTCTGACCATGAGAACATTGAAGTCGCAGAGAAATCAATATGAAGTACGTCTTCACGAGACCTCTCAAAAACATAGTTACGCACTTTCTTTTGAATCTTCATTTCTAAAACATAAGTCCTCCGGTAAGAAAGAGATGTAAGGCATTCAAATTCTCGTTAAATTATTTGCAAATGTTTTACAGCAGCCACATAAATTTTTAAAATCATTTATTTATTTATTTATTTAGTCAAAAAGCAGTTAAAACTGTATGTACGCATGGGGAAAATCATCTGCGCGCTTTACCATATTCACCTGGGGATCCCATACAACCCCTCACAGCGATGAAATTTATCATATTTTACTACTTGTAAACATGCATTTCCAGTCCGTTGTTTTTTAGAAGAAATCCACATTATGGACGCATTTCTCACACAGCACACTTCAAAACTATAGCATCAATGCGATAAAGCAATATTGTAAACACACAAACTCAATAGATAAGATAATTGAAAGTAGACTGGATATTCATTAACATTATTTTTGAAAACCATTGATTTCCATTATTGTATGTTATTGCACAAAATCTTGCAACTCCTAACTCTGCACTTGTAGAGACTAGTTAATTTATTTCACATTATTGCTAAATACAATAAATAACTGAATGATTTAATTACACAACATAAAACAAAAACAAGTATTCGCCATTCAAACATAATCCAGTGACTTAGCAAAGATATGTAAGGGAGATTTTTGTATGAAAATAATCATAAAATAGTAATAAGCAGTGCTTGATTTCTAAAAAATTTAGGTTCCGAAACGCACCCCAAATTACTTATTATTTTTAACAGAAATAACTATATCTATTGTATAAGTTAATAATAATTCCGGAGGTACCGGAACGCCATTCCGTCGCGTTCCGCCAGAAATCAAGACCTGGTAATAAGTAATGAACACTATAAACATAATACAATTGTCAGTGTTGATAGAAAACATCTAGCAAACCTGCGTATTCACCGACGCGTCGCTTCGGCTTGCGCATATATATCCCTTACTGGATTTTAGGGTGTAAATGAGTACTGAGTCAGGAGAAATTGCCCGTGCCCGCAGAAGCGCCAGGCTCTCCGGGCGGGCAAGTAGCTCCGATGCGGGCGCGGTTTTGACATGCCCTTAGCTTCAAGAATAAATACCTATTACACTTAGTACGCCATTAGAGGGTGGACTGATAGATGATTCCCTTAGTTAACCCGCCAACTGGTAAATAAATGCCAAACTATTCCCATAAGTTTTACAGAAGTTTCAATTTAACTTCACTTTTTGCGTCATATTTTCTTTTTGCGGCCTTTTTCATCGTCAATAAAATAATGTACTCAATAATAAAATTATCTTAATCACTTTAAAAATCAACGGTAATAATAACAATAAAAAAGAAGTATACTCAATTTACATATAAAGAAAATTTCACATTATTTACATTTACATTCGTGTTCAGTGTGTCTACTTTGATACAAAACGACGTTAGGTTGATAAATTAGACGCCTTGACTTCAAATACAAAAAAATACAATCTAGGCATTCTATCCGAAAAATAATGTTGATTAACAACGAACAATTCAAATGTATCTGGTCATACAACTGGTACAAAGCGACCTCCTTTCCGCTAGCAACAAGTCTCCAATATAAAACAGAAAATTATTCAAAGTACCTCGAAAAATAATATTTTCAAAATTTAATGCACTTTGTGATCATACTCACAAACTGCATTAGATTTCCTTATTGATTTCAAACACCAGTCTAAGGAGGTTTTCATAGTGAAGGCCTCTTTCCAATGCAGTAACACCCTTGATCAAGACACAATGACGCAAAAAGGAAAAATTGTTGTTCTAATCACAAGGACAATGTAAATGCTTCAGTTTTCTCAAAAGCTATAAATCCTAAGTTTGCACGAACTTACAACTCATTATCCCAGGGTATGGGGGATACTACAGAAGATGGCGAAATTCCAAACCTTTAGAGAGCTATCTGGGAGACCGCAGAGTACCAGTTAAAGGTTAAGAGCCAGAAAAACGTGCGGCGTTAGGAAACTGTCAGCAAGTCCAGACTCTCACCTCCTTGAGTTGATTCCGAAGTTCTACAGTTCTGAGCCGGCAGCACATAGTGCAGCAGACAAGAGGATGGAGAAACAGACATCTTGAACGCCTAAAAAGGGGAGCATTGCACTTATTTGTATTAATAAGACTGATATCAAAGTCAGATTCAAAAACCTGAACCACTTTTATTTCGAAATCACTGATTCATGAGATTCCGTGTATGATATCCTGATTTTTAACGTAAAGTGGAATATTATCACAAGATAGCTTGATAACTACACATCACAAATTTGGAACAGATTATTCATGCATGATATTCGTAATGTACTACAAAATTATGTAAAAATATAATTATATATGATTTAGATTACTTTCCTGTGAGATCCTCACAATATTGCTCAAAGAGTCCCATGTGACGAAATGGAAAAAAATGTTCGAAACACGTTCGAATGACACAAAATGAATTTCACATCATCAACGTATAATATATATTTTCTTTTGCCTCTTACTGTATAAATTACTGAAGTACTGTATTTTTTAATGTAGTGGTCATTTTCTGGTGATTTTATACCTTATTTTTTACCGACCAATATCATCCAGACTAGAAATTAGAATTAGTAAGTATGCATTTTTAGTTGGGAAAATAATAACTTTTTTGTCAATTCCGTCTTTGTATTCGAATTGTGAATAGCAAATGAACGCGACATATATGTGCAAACCAATAAGTTCTTAGTGCTACTTTTTCTGTACTGTTTCTTATTACCGTGAGGTAAACACAAAAACAAAATTAAGCGCCAGAACGCACAATCAGGAAGTCATCTGTTTGATATCCGCTTTGGAGTCGTCGCTGGTGTACTCGGCCTCAGAATCGACGTCAGGGCTGTCGCGAACAAGGCCACGGCCTCGACATCCCGGGAGGCACACGTCTGCAAGGGCGTCGGAGTAGGTCTCGGGGCCGGAGGAGGTGGTAGTGGAGGCGGAAGCGGAGGCGGAGGCGGAGGCGGAAGTGGAGGCGGAGGCGGAAGCGGAGGCGGAGGCGGAGGCGGAAGCGGAGGCAGACGCGGAGGAGGAGAGGTGGCGTGGAGGGCTCGGCGCTGGTGGCTCGCTCTCTCAGCAGGGCTTCCGCGCTGTCTGTGTGGAATAGTCCTCTTCTTTCCATCATCTCCCACCCCTCTTCGTTCTCGGCCTCCACGAAAGAGGTGGTCATATTGGATATTGTGCATTTCTCTCCGCCTGCAAGGACGACAATGTTAAGTGAGGAGGTCAATAACTGTGTACAGAGTTGGACAGATGGGGCTCTTGGCATTTAAATCCCCCTCCCCTACCCCGTTTCATTATCCACCCCTTACGATGTGCGAGTTATTAGGGTATGCATTCTGAATTTATACATTAACCCTTCTTAACAAATATTTGATGCAAGATTTTATTTTATTACATATTTGAAGAGAACAAAAAACATGTAAACAAAAAAGTGACTTTGTGTTAAATAATAAAAAATATAGTTTTCACAATTTAAAATGTACTTGCTTTTCACTCTCGTTATATACAGTCATTGAATTTTATAGATGCATTTATGAGCTCAAAATGTCAAGGAAATTAATACACAATTACAAAAATTAAGTGTTTGGTAAGTAAATTTTTTGACATCAGGGCCCTGGCCGTCTAGGGCCCCAGGCGATTCCACCTACTAATAGTTAATCCGCATAAACATGCACATTTGCAGCATTGATGTCAGGGGTCATTGAGAAAAGATTTCTCTACCAGCAAGACTCGACAAAACCGACTAACTTAAAATTTAGAAAAAGACCCAAGAAACACATTGAAGAAATATTTTAATCAGGTTTTATAATTATTGACATATGTACCCACTTCTTAACGAAGAGCAATACGATGATTATCACCACAATCATTGAAATCATTACGAAATGTTTCTCCCTTTAATTCAAAATTCTTCATTCTCTGCTTAAAAACCTAATTCACGAATAAATTATCAGACTTCCCCGATTGCTCTAATACCTGCAAAGCTGATAGAGGTCTTTTTCTCTGATCAATTCCAGACGAATGCTGGAGCAGGACCCTTAAGAATGGAACATGAACCGCGCGCGATCTTTCCTTCCCCTCCCTCCCCCTGTACTCTCCCCTTACACACACACACACACACACACTACACTACTGTACATGTAGGAAGACCAGTTGGGAGTTTAAAACTTCTTTCAGTTAGGGCGGGGTCCCGATAGGATTATACATGAGAAGGAAAAATCCCGTGAGCCGACGAGTATGTCAGCCACGGATCTCACCATCCAGGTGGAGAAACACTACCTTCTCCCAGCTACTACTACACTGACGAGTCCAATCATCATACCAGTTGATGCGCTCGTAAACATCAATGAATCAATACAGAGCCATACGGATTGAGAGGTAAGACATGCCTTATGAACGTAGCGTAATTCAGCCCCAGTCTGGAGGAGAATTCTACCCGTAGGCTGCTCTGATCGATAGTTTTTCATGGTTTCTCCGACCTACACCAGGCGAATGCCGGAGCAGTATCCTACCAAACGGGTCACGGACTGTGCGCCATATTTTCTTCCTCTTCCTTGTCATTTCCTCCCCTTTAATTACACACACTAACGCATGCACTACACTATCATACATGCCGGGAGACCGCTCGGGAGCTTAGAGCTTGTCCCCGCTGGGGCGGTGCCCCGCTGGAGGGAGATGCCTGGTTGCGGGAACCCCATAAGGCGACGTAGGTCGGCATCGGATCTTACCGGACACTGGTGGCAGAAAACCGCCAACTCCCGCGGTACTATTCGCTACTCTTATATAGGTTAATGACCTAGCAGTTGAAGCACCGGAATAATGCGATTAACCAATCCTTATTATCGCAGCGGGTACCGCACCTTCTGCCAGCGCGGCGTTTTTCGGCGTCGTCTTCAACGCCGGGAAGCGGCGAGGGCGAGAGCGATCCGCGTCGCCGGCGGCTTCGGAATGGGAGCTGGGTCGTCGACGGCACCGCCCAGCCGCCACTGCGCGCCGCCTCTCCCGCCCTCATGCCCTCGGCGTCGCCGGCTGCGCGGCGCGGCGCGCGTCGTCAACCAGGGCGTCGATGTCGTCCACGATGGCGATGAGCGCCTACCGGCACTGCGCCAGGCAGCACAGCACGTTCGCCGGGTCCTCGCACTCCTCGTCCTCGTCGCCGCACCAGTCGCCCGCGTTGCCGTCAGAGGGCGACGCCAGCGGGACCCCTGCGGCAGCAGCAAGGGGCTACCGTCCAGACAACGCACGCGGTAACGACGAAAAGAAGGAGCAGCTCGAATGGGGTTAAAAGGAGAGAAAGTTAACAAGGAAGAAAAATTAGTTCTGAACAAAGCATGTATTTAGATTGATCCGTAGCATTGATGGTGGAGGGAACGATAATCTTAGCAAACATTGCAGGACGGAGTAGCACGGGTTAGGTGCGACAGAGCGAAGTGGGGCGAGGTAGGGTGTAGAAGGATAAGGTGGAGCTTGGTGATTGTGGGGTCAGGTGAGACCGAGCGGGATGGAAAAGGTTCGGTGCAGGGATGGTGAAGATGGGATAGACAAGATAGCGGTGAGGATACACTTTATATGAAATAATTCCTTTTCATTTAATTGTCGACTATGAAAAACGAATCGTAGACAACGCAGAGTACTTCACCAACTGAATAATACACAGCGCAATAATATTCTTGAAATGAATGTGAGATCTGACATTTTTTTGTCAGTAAATCAATATTAATCTTAATGTTGGAAGAATAAATTCAAAGGCAGTTCTACCAATGAGCATCGGAAAGTCTGTTCCACAGTTTTGACTTCACGATATTCATGCCCAAAAGTCGTTTTTTTTTACAATGCTCGTTTAGAAACTGTCTCCTACTAAGCAGGGCACTTCCGTGTATAGTTTGCACGAGAGATCTGTCAAAATGCGAGCCAAAACTCGTCGTCTGCAGTGCAATATCACGTGAAAAGTGAACTACATCACCCATACTCCGCATCAATAAGGACATTTGGAATGCTTGGGTGCAAGCCATGAAAACGTATACAAAGGGCCGCATTGTACGAGCATTTCTTTGTGGACCGCTAAAAATTAAGTCACCGTCCGCGGATTGAAGACCGCGGTATGGTCGTGATATAACCACCCTTTCGAATGACAAGGTTACAACTAACAGTTCAGTCGTTTCAGATAATTGAGGTCAGCGCTCCTGTACGGTCATCCTCTCCACGTACAGTTTTTTTACGGTAGCAATTGGTCACGCATTGCACCAGAAGAGAGATATTCTACATGTAGCAGAAGTCAAGTGAACGTTATCCTGCTAACAACTTTAGGTGACATCCCATCATACCATGGACTTCAATTCGTGGACCGTGACTTTATTTTGGCCGTCTACAAACAAATGCTCATACAATGGGGCACGTTGTGCTTTACGTTTTCATGTACCATCACGGAGTGATTTCAAAGTTCTTATCGATGCAGAGTATGAAACATCTAGCCAGAGGAGGTAGAAGTGGAATCGGCTTAGGTATCAACTGATGAGCGTATAGTGCCTGTGACCAGGCGGTCCTAGGGGCGAATGCCGACGGAGACAGCATTTTCGACTAGCTAGTTAGCTAGTGGTTCAATTGTCAATTCATGTGTGTCAAAACCACCAATCGATGGTTTTCAATTGTTTCACCGAACGATACCATCAGGCAAATGCCGGAGCAGTACCCTAACAAACAGTTCTCGCGCCGCACGCGATGTTTTCTCCCTCTTCCCTGTCCTATCCCCACCCTGTACTTACACACATTTACACACACACATGAATTACACTACCACATGTGGGAGACCAGTCCAGGAGCGTAGAGCTTGTCACAGCTGGGGTGAACCCCGCTAGTGAGATACTGCAATAAGGAAAGGCCCTGCACGCCTGTGTTGGGGTCTCGCCATTCACCGAGGGAAAATCACCACTATCAGTCACGATAAAAAGCATGCACTACCCTTCCGGGAGTAATGACCTTATCGGTTTACGTGCCCGGAAACACTCTGTTTCCACTCTAAATCCGTTGTACTTGGGTTTTCTTAACGTGGAGTCTCGAGGTCACTCGCGAAGGAGGGAGAAGGAATGTCGAGCTGCAACGTCACTACAGCTTCGATTTTTGCGGCTCCCTATTGGAGTGTGCCTTCCCTCTCCCTCCCTTCGTGACTTTGAGACGCCACGTTAAGAAAACCCAAGTACAGAAGGGGCAGGCTGGCGCTCACCTCGGAGCCGGCGGCGAGGCGCAGGCGCGCGGCGGCGGCCCCTCGGCGGCGACGCGCGCGGGCGTGCGGCGAGCAGGCGCGCGTTGCGGCGCGCGCGCCGGCACTTACGCCCAGCCTCCGCCGCCGCCCAAGCACAGCTGGCCGGCGAGCGCGCTCTCAACAAGGGCGACGCCGGCGGCGGCGGCGGCGACAGCCGGGGATGGGCGATTGACGGCGAAGCCGGCCGACGGCCGCGCGGCCAGCCGCTCCAGGCGCAGCCGGCGGCGGCGGCGGCGCTCGCCAGCGCAGGCGCGCGTCGCTTTGAGCGCCGCGCGACGGATCAGGTGCAGCGCCGCGCGCACGCGCACTCCAGCACGGTCGGCATGCCGCGCAGGAGGTCAGCCGCGCGCGCAGCGCGGCGGCGCCGTCACGCGCACGTCGGGCCTGTCGCCACGCGGGGCGATTGGCGTCGTAGGGCTACAACGGGCTCAGGGCAGCAACCGCCCAGCAATGCAGTGCCTCTGACTAGAAAATCCTAGGGTT
The DNA here is from genome assembly GCA_964035755.1 of Teleogryllus oceanicus. NCBI lineage: Eukaryota > Metazoa > Arthropoda > Insecta > Orthoptera > Gryllidae > Teleogryllus > Teleogryllus oceanicus. The sequence goes on along the minus strand of CAXIVR010000002.1, from coordinate 237,454,597 downwards.
CGAGACTGGTAGTTTTCCGTGGTTCCTCGATCATTTCAAAGCGAATGCCGGGCAATTACAAACCAGGTCATACACTACGCGCAATCTTCCTTATCTTTACTCACTCGCACTACACTACCACACATATTCGGTAGTATTTTTGTGCTTGAAGTGTTATATTTACTATTGCAACAATACATGCTTGCAAGATATTTTGCAGACGCTTCATGGTGTTTCAAACATTGTTTCGTACACCTAAGCAGTTGACAAACCAAGAAAAACCGTGTATCGCACACATCGTGTAAAATATTTATTTCTCGAATATAAGCGGGGCGCATTGATAAAACAGCGCCTGGGTGACGTTGGAGACTTTAAATTCATTATTGCTTGATTATTAGACAGATATCAAGGACGTCGAGGACAAGTACAGCAATGGTGGAACTAAGCTGAGATTGTTACCACATGCATAAATTTCTGGCCAGAATGGTGTAGCCTATATTTGCTTTGAGTTCTCATCGACCATTATTCTTTATTTAGCTGCTGGTATTACCTGTAGTTAAGGATGGGGAATGGCCCAGCTTTATAAATGGTATTTTGCACGCTTCGATGCTGACGGGGTGAGATCAGTAGTGAAGAGACTGTATCAGCATGAAAACTTTGTGGCTGGGGAATAGGAAACATGCTGATTGAATAGATCGTTCTGAGTGAGAAATAGCAACTGTGCAATGAAAGTCGTTTTTCCTATAATCATTTCGTGCTTCGGCCCTTTCTCAGTGAGGAAAGCCGTAGCAAACTACCCCAATTCTTCAAAAACGGCTACTAAGCCTCATTTATACTGATCATTAGTGTGTACATTAAATGTAATCAGACGATATCATACAATTGTCGCGTGGCCGCAGACAGCTGGCGCCTGCATAAGCAAAATTGCGTAGCTTCGCCTCAAAAAGAGCGTCGCAGCAGTAAAGGCCAATATAACAGCTTGACCTCCGCTTAGCGGGGGGGAGATGCTACTCGTCAGCGCAACCCCAATAATGGCATTCTCGAATCAGCCCGGACTCTAGGATGCGCTTGCTTGTGGAAATATAGGCTCATCCGCCTTCCACATCTTGGTCCAGGTGCGATCCCCGGCCAGTACATGTGGAATTCCCGTTGAATAAAGCATCCGGAAGGTTTCTTGTGGTCCTTCCGTTTGCTCTGCCTCTCACTTCGTTATTTATCCAAGTTCATTAACGCTACCATCTATTCATTAAATCTTTGCTTAAGGACCTCAATGACCTTCGTGGTAGAAAGTTATCTGTACCCCAAAAAATTAAGATAAATAAATTATTTATTTATTCCACAGTTTTACATTGTTAAAAAACAACTTTCTGTTACCCAAAAATTCTAATACTTTATGTAATTTTAATTTTATTTTCTACTTGTCTCGATCTTCATAATCCTTGTCTGTTAAATTCTTCTCTTTCAAGTCTCTCAATTTCTCTCAACCAGTTATGATTAGGTCCTCGTCTTTTCTTCATAAATACATAAATTAATAAAACAAGAGCTCATAAAAAACCTAGCACACCTGTTAAGGTGTCTTATGGCATCAATTAATGTCACTGCAGTGCCTCCGACCGGGAGCTCCTAGGGTTCGAGATCCGCCGGCGGCAGGATTTTCGACACTAGCTTGTCAGCTGGGTCAAATTCAGCCGTTGTCTGGAGAACTCTAGCGGCCGGCTGTTCTAATCGGTAGGTTACCGTTGTTTCTTCGATCAACACCAGGCGAATGTAATGCAAGAGTAATACCCTAATAAGCAGGCCAAAGGCCGCACGCTATCTTTCTTTCCCATTATCTGTCCTATTCTCATCCTTTACTTACACTCACATGCACTACACTACAACACTTGTCGGGAGACCAGCCGGGAGCTTAGAGCTTGTCCCTGCTGGGGCGGTGCCCCGCTGGTGGGAGATACGTGGTTGTGGAAAATCCCGCGAGCCGACGTAGCTCGGCGCCGGATCTCGCCAGCCCACGGGGGAAGATCACCGACTCCTCCCGCGATAAAAACATACTCTACGCTAACGGGACTAATGAACTCCTCCGTTGACGCGCCCGGCATCACTACTCTATCAATCAAACACTTTCTTCTTTCTGGGGTTTTTATCCAGCCGACAGCCGGTTACCCTTTACGTCCCGATGGAACGCATATTCGACCATACACTAAACACCAACACATTTGCGGGCTCCTCTGACGCAAATTCAGTAGAACGCGAAGACCCTCCGCGACCAACACATACATACCAAGACAAAGGGACAAGCAGCCATGCCCAAAGGCGGGACTCGAACCGCGACCTTTCGGACCGACGCGCTGAGGCGGTACACGCGCTTAACCATCTCGGCCATCCAGGTCGGCCAATCAAACACCCAGTACATAAATAGTGGCAGCCAAGCGGAACGTACGCCTGCGGAAGGCCGGCGTCTTGGGCTTGCTGCGGCGCACGAGCGCGCGCACGTCGCCCAGCAGGCTGGCGGTGGCGGTGGCCAGCAGGTTGCGCGGGTGGTGGTACAGCCGCACGAAGGGGCCCGCGGCCGCGGCGGCGGCGGCAGCCGCCTCGCCCGCGGCGTTCACGGCCTGCGCGTATAAATAACATATTTACACGAACAACACACATTTATAGTAACAGAAGACAAAAATAATATTGTTTATTCACAGGGAAGAAAGTTTATTATGGGTGGGGTACAAGCTAGCCAAGAAGAGACAGGTGAATGTAAGCCATCTTATCCTGTTTTCGGAAAGGTATTTCTGTCAAATGGACTGAGGCCCACACAGCAGTTATACACACGTAAAACATGAGATATCTTTCAAGTGAAAAAGAAGGACTGTAGTAAAGCTAATTGTTCCACAATATGATGAGTATGATGCATATTTGATGTTGTGAGTCCATACAAGCGCAAGAAAAGTTATGGAAATTAACAACCGAGATAAATTCTAGAAAGTTTTGTAAAAATAGAACAGTGGAACTGAATGTTTTCTGTAGCGTGGAAGAGCAGCTGGATGAGTTTCAGAAAAAATGTTGTTTGTTAAAAAATCGCCATTTTTCTCATAGAATTACAATATTTTATCTACACTGCATAAGCAGTACGCGAGAAAATAAAAATACCAATTTCATCACAGTTTACAACTGCTGCGCCGCGCCGTACTGCAGCTGACGAGAAGAGTTCAGCATGGCGGAATTAATCGGGAGGCCGCGACACAAAATTTAAAATGACCTACGGACAGCTAATTTATTGTTTTGAGTTATTTTGAATGCAAATTAAGACCAAAACAAGTGTCAGTGGCCCTACCTACGGAGAGAACCTTATCAAAAGAGGGTTTAACATGTGAAAAGAAAAGTATTTCCATTTTTACCTACAATGCTCTCTACGATCGCCTTTGCTATCAATGTCGTTGCTACGGGCAATTGTAAACAAATGCATTGTTGCATACTCCACGCAATAAGGAGTAATTTTTATCTGCAATAACTGAAAACGTAATGATGCTATTGAAAGGAATAAGAAAGAATTTAGTGAGAAATTTTATACGCTTTAAGAAGAATATAGAGCATTCTAATGGGTTTCTTTGCCCTTTTCCAAGTACTTGCAAACATCTGAAAAATGCACCTTGGGGTGTAGTATAAGGTGTAGTCAAAATCTAGGATAACCCTTTTATTTTCGTTTGTTTACCCCGTTTTCACAAGAGTTATTTCCGAAAAAAGAGTGGCTGCAGTTCATTTTGGCTTTCATTTGCATTAAAACTGAAAATAATAAATTTGCCGCCAGTAGATCATTTAAAAAAATTGTGACGATGCCTCTCGGCATAATATAAATACTACTACAAACAGTTCAATATACAGGTGAGTCACGTAACTCTAGCACCTCATGTAACTTTTGAACGGTTCAAGTTATTGCAAGGCAGTTTTCATGAAAGTAGATGAGGGAATGGGGCTAATTTATAAGTGTATTTATTTATATTTTATAACTTGTATTTTACGAGATATTTGGAGTAACTTTGTTTTTTCAAATGGAACAATATATATTTTTCAGTCTATCATGACGAGCGTAAGAAGACGAATTCAATGATATACATATTGTCATATGTTAGATAAGCACTTTTTAGTAATTTTGATTTTTGCGACTCATGTTTAACGGATATTTTGAATGTAATAGCCCTCCACACAAGGCCACGCAGCTCTCCACCTGCAAACGCGCTCGGGAAAGAGAAGCTGATTTTAGTATTTCATAATACCAAACATATTCCAATTATTCACAAAATTGTTGCAATTTTCTCCAGAATTCTGCTTTCCATCCCTCCGCGTTTTCAGATGTTTGCCTTTCGTTGATTCAAGGAATTGAAGGATTGAAAATAAAGGTTTTTCATAAGTATGTATTGTAATAAAAGTGTTTATTACTTCAACTCCATTAATGAGTTTTACATCGCAGGATATTAATGGGATCATGAAACAAAACATAATAGGGATAATGAATTAGGGCTGTGCAAAGAGTGTATTACGGCACGAGCAAACAATTTTATTTAAAAACATAATAATAACTTGGCGATAGGAACATAGGGATAGTTACCGTATCTTCCTGCATTTTTCATTTTCATAGGTGTTATTATATTCGCATGTAAAAAGCTATTTGCTGAAAATGTGCATTTTCTTTTGTACACATTCTTTATAATTTATTATTAAGTGATTAGTTTCAAGATCCCATCAATATCCTTTGGAATAACACCCCTTTAAATGAAGTTGAAATAACAATCTTATTTCAATACATACTACTGCTAACAATTCATATTTTAAATCCTTATTGCAAAATCTGAAAATGCGCGGAAGGATGGCAAGCAGAGTTCAGGAAAAAACTACAACAGTTTTGTGAATATTTGGAATATGTTTCGTATCTTCAAATACTAAGATTCTTTCCCTTCTCCGAGCGCGCGTTTCCCTTTTGTGACGGACTGTTACATTCCAAATATCAGTTAAATATGAGTCGCAAAAAAATCAAAATGACTCAAAAAAATGCTCATCACAACGCTACTTGACGCCTCATATCTCATTAATTTCTCTTTTACCTTTCGTCGCTGAAAAATATGTCTATTTGAAAAGCAAAGTTACCTCAAATATCTGGTAAAAAACTACAAGTGTAAAACTGTAAGTAAATACGCGTGTGAAATAAGCCCATCCCTCATCTACTTTCGTGTTGCATTGTAACTGAGCCATTCAACAATTACGGGAGGTGCTAGAACCGTGACTCTCCTAACTAACTATGGTATTATGATTACCAGTTATTAATAATAATTTAACACAAGAATCCTTTTACTTTTCTGACAATCAATGAACAAATTTCGTCAATCAGATCCTCCTGTTCCACACTTGCACTCATTCTTACGAGAATGTACTATTTTATAACGGTAATTTTTCCTTCTTCAATGTTTGGATTTATGCTCGGATACTTGGATATGTTTTGAAAAAATGTTCATTATTGTCAGACAAGAAAAAGGATACGTGTGTTAAATTATTAGAAATACTAATAGTTTTAGTGCCTTAATCGATAGTCCCTTGGAGCCATGGTGGCTCAGGGGAGGGCGCTGGCTTTCTGACCTGAAGGACTCAGGTTCGAATCCCGACTAGTTTGAGATTATCTCCTGATTTCCATTCAGGGCGGTTCTGAGGTCGTCTAAGTCTCCTTTCCAAGAGAGTAACATGATCTTTCCTGGAGTAAAGGCAGCCGGAGCATTGTGCCCGTCAACCTCTTTCTTGTACCGTTGGCGACGAATAGGTCAGATCCCGTTTCTCCTCCACTTGCGCCGCACAGGCTGCTTTCAATTAGCAAGGGTGCGCTTTGCTCGATAGTTCCTTACCGCGCGATTCTGCGCGGTCTTCTGCAACGCGCGCCACGCATGCCCAGGCGCTGCGGCACCTGCACGCGGGGGCCGGCCACGCCGCCGCCGCTCCTCCCCATCGCCCGTGGCAGCCATGAGCAGCGCGCAGGGGCGCGAGCCGCGAGAACGGGCTGACAGGGCTGCACGGGCGGCCCGGCGTCCATGAGGCCGGCCTCGCGGCTAGGCATGCGCCGCGTCCAGCCGGTGTTGGGCTCGTCGGGCGCGATGCGCGGCAGCGGCCGGCCCAGCCCGCGCGGCGGCGGCCTTCGCAAACAGCCCCGTGTACCACCGTTTATTTTAAAGGGCCTTCCGCGACTCGCTACAACCGTCACCGAGCTACCTGAAGCCTAACTCCAGAATCTGATAACCCCACACCTTCGTCTTATCAGTCCTCCCAGACCTCCCGCAAAATATCCCCTCGACATCCTTCATCTTTCACCCCAATTACCTGAAAGCAATAAGCCAATCGACGAAACACGACGACGAATGACGGGCAACTGACAACGACAAAAGACGAATACAGACGAAACTCAGACTTCAAACGCGACTACCTTATTACCATACCCCTACCCCTATCATCCCATCCAATTGTATTTTGAAAAAATTATATATATATATATATATATATATATATATAAATTAAAAAATAAAAATAAAAAATAAAAATAAAAACTATTATATCTTCCCAATCCCTCCTAACAAATCCTTCTACATCCTCTCTCCCATCTCTCTTCCCATCATCCTAAAACCCCCAACAAAATAACCTACCCTACCTTTCTTTCCCACTCTACCTCCCAATCCCCGTCTCTGTACGGGGGAGTGGAGGCACTTAGAACCATTAACATCCACCCCAATACATCTGGAGCCGGCTGAAGAATCCCCAGGGAATAGACAGCTGAGATACAAGAACCCCAGGAAGCGACACAGAGCCACTTGGTGGCGCCATCGAACCGGCACAGCCACTGCCGACAGCCACCGGCGACGGGGAGAAGATTTCGTGAGTCACACGAAACCTGTGGGCTCAGGCGGCCGGCAAAGACCGGTGGCTGCGGACAAAGGCAGGCAGGAGGCAAATGCCGCTTCAGTGGCGCATCTCGAGTGAACGCTGCCATTTAAAACCGACCGTGCGCTTGGCGCGACTACGCCACTCGTGTGAATACCTCCATTTAACCAATGCTTTGCTAGCAGACGCGCCGTTCGGAAGCGCTTCTGAGTGGCACCGTGTGAAGGGTGTCTTGGAAATTACACTCCAAATTATAGCGGCATCTGTTTAAATCGGAGTATAGTCAAACGCCCCAAAAAGGAAATGAATTAATGTCGGATTTTTTTTCTAAGGCTATATCTCAAATTTGTTCTTCAAAATAGTTGAAATTGTACTACTTCAGTAATAAGAAAAACCCCTAACAATGTTTTCGTAATACCGAAACACGAGCTGAACTGCTTTTAAGAGTAAACAATTCCTTTTTTTCTGCGAAACTGACACTGCAACAATTGGTTTTAGAATAAAGATCACAAACTTGCAGGACATGTAGGGAAAGATGTCAAAGACGATGCCAATCATCTTTGCCAATGAACATGTAATGGGAAATTTCATTTCACGAAGTAACACATGTGACAATTTTCCTAAATAGGTAGGGAGCTCTTTCGATCTTAAGTGTAAGTACTGAATAGCATAAAACAATATTTTGTTTGGGGGACTTCAATTTTTATCTAAAGAATTTGTCGTTATTTTCTATTATAACGATTCTACAGTTCTTGCTTTTGTGCGACGTATTTGCAAGGGTTCAGCTAGTCAACTATTGACATTGTTATAACACATTCATTTGACGTATACATTGAACTAATTTGACTTATCAAAATTTTAATGAGATATTGTTGACTCGAGAAAGATGATTAGAAATAAAATTGCACTCGTTTGTTGATTAATGGCGAGAGGAGTAAAGCTACATTTTCTATCTAGATACAAAGCAAGGAATCGTCACAAAAATTAAACGAATACTGGACGTAAATCTGATTGAGATGGGAGTCGTCGACGCAAGCTAATTACCACAAAATGCTTAATGTGTGTGTATTATTGTGTATTGTGTATTATTATTATTATTATGAGATGCTCTTATTACTGACGAGTCTCAGATCATAAGTCTTATTCTTCCGTCTAATCACAGAATATGACTGTCCAATACTTTACATACGCAATCGTTTAGAATTGAACAGATCGGAGCACCGTACTGTTACGCAATCTTAACCATGCCATTGCTCACCAGAAGGGCGAGATAGTGGTGATGGAGAGGCGGTGGCCCGAGGGGATGCCGTGGGAGGAGATGTTGTGCGACGAGTACTGGCGGCTGCGGCAGATGGCGTCGGCGAAGGACGGCCGCATGGCGAGCGGCTGCGTGGAGGAGGGCGTGGACGCGAGCATGGTGCGCGACGAGGGCGCCTGACGAGGGCGCGACGACGGCTGCGACGACGGCGACACTGCCCACGGCGTTGGCCGGCCGCGCGCGCTGACCAGCCCGCCCGCGGCGCACTGGCGCCTGCCGTCCACCACGGCTCATGCATTGATTGTTTATTGCGTGTTTTGCTGTATGGTCGTTAGACCCATGATGGAAAGATAGGTGCGATTCGGAGCACCGATGTTTGCTCTTTCTGCGCAACATCAGTTTACGTCACGAACCTCGTGACCACACCACAGGCACTTTGTTTGAAAAGCCAGTGCAGACTCTGGCCGCCATGTTGCATGAAGAGCGAAACATTCGAAAACATTTTGAAAGTAGTATAAAGTGACAATTTTCAACGAAAAATAATACGATGAATGTGTAATTAAAATAAAAGATGCAATTTTTTTTTAAGAAAATGTCTGATATATTTCAATGACTTGTAACAAGGTGAAAGTTTGGTATCTGGCTGCATTTAAAATTCCAGCTAATATTGTGACGCAAACTGGTGCCTGAAGTTCATTGGCTGAAGTCAAATACGATCACCAAAGCTAACTTATGTTTTTCCATTATGATTAGACCTGAACTTTATATCTCGGGGTGGCTGCTGTTCCTCCCAATAGAAGAGAGAGATCCGACGCTTCGGCTTGCGGGGTTGATCCACGTCCACGAATCTCCGCCAGAGAAACACTTAGCGAGAGACAAACTCTAAGCTCCGTCATGTTTGGAAATATAGTGCATGTGAGTTTATTGTGTAAAGCGAGATGGTGGCGCGGATGGGGAAAAAATATCGCGCGCTGTCTGTGAGGTCTTCTTGAGGTACTACTCAATGGTCGCCTTTATATTAATCATAGAAACCACGGATAACTATCGATCGAAATTAGTCGAAAATTCGCCACCGTGAGGCCGCAGACCCCAGGACCTCCGTTCAGAGACATTGCCTTGTTGCATTTTCAGCGGAGGCATGACATCACAAGTGTATTGTAGGAAAACTCTATGGAAAAGTATTTTCCTTGCTGCGTTTTTCTTCGATGAGAAGGGTTTATTTCCATTGAATTGGTGGATCACAGGATGAATACATTTCACTGAAAGTATACGTATGAATACCTCCAAAGAATTGATGCGAAACAACAATCTCAAAAACGAGTCAAAGAGGAAGAACTAAAGATGAACCACATTCACAGTGATTGAATGACATGTGAAAGTATCTTGAGATGTTAGTGAAACAAAGCAGGTAATGATAGTGAATTATAGAAAACATTGAAATGGTCAAATTAAGAAAGTCATGCTCAGAGGTGATCCTGTGTATGAAAAATATTTTTCTAAATGTCTTTTTTAGAGTTTCACTTGCAAGGCCAATCTGTAATAGAGATTACCATCCAATGGCAAATTAGCTCACTGGCCACATCCGTCTTTGACCGGGAGGTCCTAGGAATGGAATCTTGACGAAGGCAAGTTACAACCAGTAGCTTCATAGCTAGATCAAATTCAGCTACTGTCGTGAAAATTGTAGTGGTGGGTTTCCCTGGTTGGAGGATTTTCGTAGTTTTACTCCAATCAATACCAGACCGGAATATGTACCACGAACCAAGAGCGATTGTTCTCTTCCCTCTCCTTGCACAGATACGTACACAGTCGACTCCGGTTATAGTGAACTCAAATGTAGTGAACTCTCCGTTATAACGAACGTAGGTCACGTGTTTCATTTCATTTGCATTACAAATAAGCACAAGAAGAGTCGGTTATAGACAACTTGGCTATAGTGAATGTTGGAGTTACAACATCCTGGAAATTCATTCCCCTGGAAAAAAAGTATATCGCCTTAGATTTAAATTCCAACACGAGGAGCTTGGAAAAGGAAAATGTCGTCAGATCTTAATCAAAGAAGTCTCTCCTGAGGAGGAAGTAGCGAACCCGAAATGGGGACTTTACCCCAGTGACCTTTAATATGCCACTCAGATTTCGCTACGGAGCAAATATCATTATCCTGGTGGGCTACAATTGGCAGCGATGACTAACGCTTCAGTTTCAAAGGTTGATGTTACTTCAGATTAAGCGGGACAAAGCCGTGGGATGGCCAACGAAACCCACCGCGCCGCGTAGAAAAGTGATTAGTTTCAGTATCCCTTTGCGCCATGCCGCTACCAAGGATCACGTATGTTATTAGGCGAGTAAAAGGACCTTCGGACAGTGGTATGGTGTTCTAATAAAGATTTAAGACTACATTATGATATTTAGAGGCAATGGGCATTGCAGAATCAAGTATGGAGATAACACGAACTCTGGAGAAGGATCTAGAGGAATTCCTAATGAAAAATGTACAAAGCAAAAACTGAAAATAATTGATTTTTTAAAGGACAAATAAAGATACTGAAATTTTCGATTCGAACTATTAATGTATTTTGATGTATCTTTATATTAATAAACTCAATAGTTATGAAGAAATTCTAGTCAATTTTGACGTAATGGGATAGAATGAACCTCTGATATAGTGAACCAAAAATGTTAGTCCTCAGAAGTTCACTATAACCGAAGTCGACTGTACTTACATACGCCTGCTGCACATGTCGGATGCCAAAGCTTCGCCCCAGCTGAGGCGGTGTCGCTCCGGGGAACCACCTAAAATCCCGCAAGCCGACGCGATATCTCCACCTCTCACGCTCCAATGGGTAAGAAGCACAGACACCTCCCTGCTATAAAATGTACTACGCTCGCGGAACTAATGAAAAAGTAGTTAGGGATACTCCGGAAACAGTATTAAATTATCTCTCATTCACTCTCCTCAGGACTGTCACACTGATCTCTAGACATAGGAGTAGCGAAACTACTAGCGTTCAACCTCTCTCACCTGATGATTCAGGAGTTAGAAGATAACAGCAGAAAATTACAATAGAGATTTTCAGGGATATACATTTTGGTTTGGGTGGGTGGAATTCCAAGCCTATAAACTACAGAGTTTAACTCTCTAGCAACAAGATATAAAATGGCGGTGCAAAGGAATGCGCTACCCGCGGTGTCTAGACTCTCTATCTCCTGCGGGACAACAGCGCCTACCTGTAGTTCCGGTCTGCAGTTTAGCCGCGCTAGGCCGCTGCGCCTCGGCCGCTCCCCCACACCGCACGCTGGTTTTGGGGGAGACGGGGTCGGGGATGGGCACGAGGGAGGCCACGGTGCCGACGGGGGGCCTCGGCTTCATGGGGCTGGTGGGGGTGGTGGGGGCGGAGAGCGAGAAGGTCGGCTTGCCGGTGGGGGGCGTGACGGGGCTGACGGGGATGACCGTGGGGTTGGGGCTGCTCGGCACGGTGGTGAGCGCCCTGGGGGCCAGCGCCGGTTTCGCGGGCGGGGTGACAGGGGTCGTAGGCTTGGAGAGGGCGGCGAGCACCGTGGGTTTGTTGGCAGTGGTGGCGAGCGCGGCGGCGATTACCATGGGTTTGGTGACGGTGGCGGCGGGCGCCGTGGGTTTGATGGCGGCGGCGGCGGGCGCCGTGGGTTTGGTGGGGGGTGGCGGCGGGTGCCGTGGGTTTGGTGGGGGTAGCGACAGGTGCCGTGGGTTTGGTGGGGGTGGCGACAGGTGCCGTGGGTTTGGTGACGATGGCGGCGGGCGCCGTGGGTTTGATGGCGGTAGCGGCGGGCACCGAGGGTTTAGTGGCGGTGGCAGCGGGCGCCGTGGGTTTGGTAGCAGTGGTGGCGGGCGCCGCTGGCGTCCTCGTGATGGGTGAGGCGGGCGGCTTGGAGGCGGCGGTGAAAGCCTTGGCCGTGAGAGCAGTGCTCCGCGGTCCCAATGTCACCTCGACCATCTTGGTCGTGGCTTTGGTAGCGGCCGGCCTGGGCCTCTGGGGCGGGGCGGCGCCGATGGCCACCAAAGTGGCCGACGTGGAGCTGGGGCAAGCGGTGGCGGACGGGGAAGAGGACGGCGAGTTGGATAAGGGCCGTCTTCCCACTCGCCTTCGCGGACGCTTCCAGTGCACTGTCCATGAGCTGCAAACGCAGGAATCAGAATGTGGGTTTAATTCAACAACGTGCATATGACTTCAATTTTTGAAGGCGAGTACCACAACAATACTCCTATACAACCTTAAGAAAGCTTCGTTATAAAACATTAAGAAATGATCACTAGCAAAAATAATTGAATTAACCAATTGAAGCATTTAGGGAACAAAACGTTTTTGTAAGAATCAGTGCCAAAAAATGCCCAGAGTGTTAATTTAAGAGATATTGCATATGTATATTCGCTTTTTACTAATGAAGATTACAATATTATTAATGAATCATGTGAAATTTTGATATTTCAAAATTATAAAGAAAAACAGTTGTCTATACGATAAAAACCTCTAAGAGGGAGTTCAGTAGGTCTAAAGCGCGAGGTAGAAAATCAAGCGTTGTGCAGTTGTAAATGAACCCCAGTTCGAATGCCTATTTACTTCAAAAATGTTTATTGTTTCCTCCAAAAGCGACTACGCGAATTCTAGTGCAGACCGTCGCTTTCCGATCTCTTCGAAAGTCCGAATCCTTTGCGAAGCGAGGGAGGCAAGCGCCAGCGCCTACAGAGATGTTGGCGTGAACAACGTGACAGCCGCTGCTTGGCTATTGCTGAGAACATGACTATCGGTTCTGTCGCTGCACTCGTCAATGATGTCAACTATCACATCTCTCTTTATTCGTTTGTTTGCAGTTGGTTCGGTTGTATATGGCATCAACACTTCCTCGTGCGATCTTATCATCCGATGAAAACATGGTGAGCCGTGGGAAATAGGAAACTGGCGTATCCGTGCGAGAACTCTCGCATGTTAAACCCCACCGTCTTCCCTATTTTTTCCATTTCCATATTAAGCCTGTAATATATCTTTTTCTACAAGATCCTATTATCCACCGTCACTTGTTCTGTCTCCTTGTAATTGATAACAATACAAGTCTCTCCCTTGTCAATATAAAATATTCTTATTTAACGTTATTACCTAGCAGAGAGGTACACTCGTGTAATTCAGTCGCATAAAATATCAAATAATTGGCTTAATTTCACATTCAAGTGCAGATTCTACAGGTTCTGAACAGGTGGGGTAGAAAGAAGCGTCGAACCAGCGAAAATATAATAGAATATTCAAGAAGATTTCATCCTATAGAATTATTTTTGTGTATTTGAGGCCTTGGCTTCAAAATTTTAGTTTTTCAGACTCTAAAGCGCTTCGTTTAGGAGGTATTTAACGATATAGATTCAAAAATCAAATTCTTCATATTTTTAAATCAAAGTGCAATTCGTCAGGTCTCATGAAATTCTCTTTCTTTAGAGACCTCATTTATAAAGATTGGTTGCGTGTGAGCCGCAAAAGGTATGTATGCTACTGAAATAATATAGGAAGCGATTATAAATGCTATGTATGCTTCTGTAAGGATTCTCTTGGTTGAACCGTTACCCAATACAATATTTTCTGATAAATATAATGCATATATTTTAAAACCGAGTCTCAAACGTGCGGTTCGAACGTTCACCTCGTTCTTCGTGAACATCAGTGTCGTCTTCCCGGGAGCTATCAACGAACCTAAACGTTTTACGATGAGGCGCTCGTGAACAGGTGTGCGGTAGGATGCTTCTCTGAAATAAATATGATGTTCACTTCTTTTCCAAACTGTCTCTTTGTTTCTACCTAAGTGTACCTTGACTATTCCGGGAGGGCACGAAGATGTGCTGGATGCAGCAGACGCGCGAAGCAAAGGAGGAAGACAGGCCGAGCGACAACTCAAAGCAGGAGTGGCAATTTAAATGGGATAAGATTGATAGATGTTAGCTTTTACAGTACTGAAGGTTATAATACTATTAATGATCGTTTTTTATATTTATAGCTATTAACATACCTAGTAATGTTTGAGTGTTATTATTACCGAGGCCAAAAGTTAAAAATCGAGGCGAAGCGTAGTGGAGCCGAGGAAAAATAGTAGTACATGCTTAATTTTCACAGTACTATCTACAATGTTTATAAAGACATAATTAGCAACAAAACTACATAAAAGGTCAACTATTTAAATGTAAAAACATGTAACTAAAAAGGGTATTTTTTAAAAATGTTAATACAAATTCCTGTTCAAAAACTAATGATTGTATATCAGATTTTTAAGTTTATTTGCAGTAAGGAAATTTTAAATGTTAAATATTGAAAAACTCAACCCTAATAATACCGTAGTAGTAAAATAGTTTTGGGGATATGCGATCATCATAAAATCATAAAATACACATGGGCAAGATATGGACGTCCTCCCCCACCTGCGTCCTGGAGGGCACGGAGATGTGCTGGACGCAGCAGGCGCGCGAGCCGGGGGGACGAGGCCGCGCGACAGCTGGCCTGGAGGCGGGCTGCGCGGGCTACTGGCGCTGCGCCCTGCACGAGCGGGCGCAGCGCCGCGGTAACGCCGTGTTGGCCCAGGCGAGCGGCTGGCCGCGCACGTCGAACACCTCCATGAGGCGCTGCATCTGCGCGCCGGGCGTCGAGCCGCGCGCCCACGCCTGGTTCCTGGCGCCCGGCGCGTTCGCCGCCGCCAACACCGCCGCGCGCCGCCACTCCTGACCCCACGCAACGCTCGGGCAATCGCATTCACACGCACTTTTTGGTTTTAATCAACGAATATTTAGGGTGAAATATTCAAAGGTGAAATAATCAGTAAATGGCTGAGAGTTATTAATAGGGAGCGGATTTTGATGACTTAAAACATAGCCAAAAATGATCAATAATTGCTCTTAAAATGTTTTTAAAATGCCTTAAAAAGCAAAGAAAAATGACGTAAAAATTTGATCAAAACCAGTTCAGATGAACAACACTATGCTGGATATGGATGTGTTTATGATGTAATCGAGGCTTCTTCTATTTCGTTCAAGTGAACTCAGCTTTCAAACTTTTGGTTGGACTGTTCTTTCCAAAAATCTGTCTTTAGTTATCCCGAATCGGCTGAACCGCCAATGACGCTGACAGACGTCACAGGAACCTCAGATTACATACTCACAATGGCTGACATTACAACTTCTGAACGAAGAAATCAAATAAGCTACTAGGTATAGGTACTCAGGAATTCTATGGAGAACATTTGTTGCATCTTGTAAATATTATTTGAAGCAAGTGACGTTAAAATGACATTAAAATCGATAAAATCAGTGAAAAATGTATTAAAAATGACGGGGAAAAGTTAAAAATGACTTATCCTAAATCGATAAAAATGCAAAAAATTACGTATAAAAATGGATCCTTTCCTTTTGTCATAACATAAAATGAATTTCTTTACTAAACAACATAGTTCTAAAGTGAAAAGTGAACAGAAGAGAGGTTGACGTCTCGGAGTATAGACGAAAGTTTGATGTCTTGAAGTATAGACGAAAGGTATGCGTTGGAGTAAAGAGAGGTATACGTCATTGTGTACAGGCGAAAGTTTGACGTCTTCTAGTATAGACGAGAGGAACTCGTCTTGAAGTACAGACGTAATGTGGATGCGTTGAAAGGTTTTTTGGTATTGCATTATTCAATCATAAATTATCGTGTAAAGTTTATGTTGTCGTTATTATTCTTGTAAAGGTTTATTTTTTTATTTTGAAATCGGAAGCGTTTAAATTTAATATATCGGCCATATTTCCAATCTACGGTGTATGCTGTAGAATTATCAGTCCCTAAAATAAAATAAATAGATATTCCTATTTTTCTCCCCATGAATTTAATTCATTAAATGGTAAAATAATAACCATCCCATTACTGTTCTTGATATCCATAACAATTCTATAACATAAGGATCAATAAAACATTATTACAACAATATTAGATTATTGTTGAGGTTCATATCAAATGCTGCACTACACCGAGACTTCAATATACCAACAGTTCATGAAAATATTCAAGAAATAAGTTCAAAAGATCACCAAACGCCTGGAAGTGCATCCCAATCATCTAGCTCTACATCTACTTGATAAAAAAAGAAGAAAATTCTTGTCTCAAAAAATGTCCTGTTTTCATCTCCCCCATCGTTGTGATAATTATTATTTATCCAAATAGGTTCTTTTATTTTATTATAATATTGTTCATATATTCTAAATCCTCATATACAAACACATGAAACATTTCAATTACAATGCATTTCACAATCCTTATGTTCAAGGTGTTTCAGAATAAATGTGACGTCTATGGTATGAAGGGCAGTCGAGGATGATCACTTTTTGCCAATTCGAGAGTATCGTTGGAAATTTCATATACAGGAGTTACACATGTGATATTTGCCTGTGATTGGTAGGCAACCTCGTTCAGAGGGTACACCAAATACATTTGCCTGCGTCCAAACGTGACTCGACGAACAGCTGAAAATTATGAGTTTCAGAAGCTGGCACGGGTAAATGTCACATTTGTAACTTCACAAGATGCGATTTCCGATTATATGCTCACTGACAAAACGTTGTCATCTTTGACAACCTTACGTGCTCCAGAAGTTTGACACTTTTGTTCGGAGACACCTGTGTAGACTTGACACCGAAATATTATAAAAGCATAAGATATTTATAATTTAAATATAACAAAAAAATCAACAAAGTCTAAGAATTATATTTAACCCTCAAGTGCTTACGATTGTCGAATATTTCGGTATCAAAAAATGATATAAAATATATAAATAAATGGTAAATGGTATAAAAATAAATAGGTAACACGGTAAATGGTAAATAAAAATATAATGGTAAATAAAACATAAATGGTATAAAAATATTTAGGTATCAAAAAATTCTTAAAAAATTCACAGATATTCAGGAAGATTCACAATTATTAATAATATTCCCTAGCATTTACTATTACTGACATTGCATTATTCATAAATATTGATTGTGATTCTTATATTTTCACAGACATTTGCAAATGTTTACAGACATTTACGGGCATCCTCAGACATACATTAAAGTACACTGATATTTATAAATATTCATACACATTTCTAGACGTTGACAGATATTCACAGACATTCAAAGATTTTAGCATACTTTCACATACATTCACATTCACACATCACACATCAACACATTGATATTCACAGACATTTACAGATTTATTCTTCTTAATAATAATTTAATAGTTGTTGACGTTGCAAAATAGCTTCAGTAAATTGTTTTGGAGAGCTACAGAATGTTGGATTGGGTTGCTCACAACGCGTGGCTACCACTTCCTAGCTTGCCACAAGGGAAAATGCTGAAAGGCAATTATTCGAGAACTATTAGTTTATCTCAGCGTGATAATTGTTAATGATGGAAGAAGTTGTCAATGTTCCCTTGTTGTCATATTTCCTTAGACGAACAGAAGATTGTTTTCTGTTATAATTCGTGCGACATACAATTCCCGTTCACTACCAGCTCTTACGCGCTCAAAATACGCTGTTGCCACCAGTCAAAATCTAATTTCTTCAATGCCGCCAAGATGTGAATTGGCACGGCAATTTACTGACGAGGCGATCTTTTGTGTAAACGCACGGCTGAAAAATTCTCCAACAATTACCTCTGGTGGCCTCATGTGAATATATAGTGATATTTCTTCGAAATCTCGACTATGGGAGCGAGTTTGCGCGCCAATATCTCTCAGCTGAGGTCGCAATACCAACCCTACATAATTAAATTGATAGTCGGTAGCATATATTCTTGCATCAACGGTTTTTTACTCGAGCGAGGCGAGTCGCCGCGAAACTGTGTTCGGCCACCTTTTTAAATAATGCGATTCTATCGCGCCTTCATTTGAAAGACGTTTAATTCTCGGAATGTTGACACTCTAGAGTGTCTCCAGAATCTGGCGCGATTTTGCGAAAGTCTATGAAAGCAGTTCAACTTTTCAACTGTTTGTCCTTCCGAAGAGTTTCATACGAAAGATTTCTTTCTTCAAGCTAACCCGCCGTTTTTGAAAAAATATAAGTCCGACGCAGGACGTTTAAAATGCATGCTCTTTGCTGTTAATTAGCGCCAAGGAATTGTTATAAATGATAGGTTTCAAAGTTCGGCGGCAAATTTGAATTAATTCCAACAATAGTAATCATTCATGCTACAAATGAAATATTTATGTCTCTCTTCAATTGACTTACGGGTGCAATAAGAAAGCATCTAACTTAATAAAGGAACTGGTAATAACATGTTTGTTAAAGTGGCGAAATTAGACAAGCTTTTTTAAGGTTAAATTAAGCAATTAAGGTTGAATTCGTATTTTATCGTTTCAATAGATAGTATAATACTCATTAATTGGTTAAAAATCATTTTTTGTGACTGTTCCAATGAGGTTCATTGTAAAAATATTGAGCGAAACCGGGGCACAGAAATGCTCAGTGCCCCCGCCCGCCTGTCCCGGCTGGTCTAGATGTGCGGAGCGTGCAGGGCGTCGCGAGGCGGCGTACAAGTACCTTGGCGGTGCGGTTGCCCTTGGCGAAGGAGCGAACGCGGGAGAGCGCGTTGGAGGAGGCGACCGACGCCTTGGACGCCGCGGCGGACCTGTGGTCCCCCGTCTTAGGCTGCGTTTTGGGCGGCTGTGCGGCGGGCGCGGCGACCCAAAGGGGCGGCGGGGCGGGGGCAGGAGCGGTCGCAGGGAGCGTGCCGGGCGGCCCGGTGGGCGCAGCGACGCCCAGGGCCCCGGACGGCAGCGCCGGCGTTGTCGGCGTCGTCGGGGTCTTCGCGGGCGCCTCAGCGGCGCGCGCTTCCGGTGCCGCCATGCTCTGCGGAGGAATATCAAGCGCCTTTTTCAGTTCAATTCAGTTAATGGCTAATTTTTCCGTGGCGAGTCTCAGGCTATTGGGCTTGTTCTTCCGCCTGACTACGCAAATTCCGCTACGCTCCGACTAGCAGAGGAAGGAGATATCACTCTGGCGACGAAGCTCGCATTAAAAAATACATTTGCTCAGAGGCTTCTTTTAGACTTGATCTTTTACATGCTGTGAATCTACAACATGGGACAGCCGGTTTTACTTCTCCAAAGGGTGGCGTAGGAAGGATTTTTTAGAGCTTAAAAATTTACTTTTGATCGGGTTTCAATCCGCGAACTTGGATATTACAGTCCGTTACACCATCGAAGCCATAATAGCACTCTCTCGCTCTGATTCCGTAAGTGAATTTACCTAATTAGTTTGTATCTAACTAGCACTACACAATATGAACTCTGGGGCATATTTCTAAATTTGGGTGCTTTGGAAAGCATCTAAAAACGGATGAAAAAATAAACATTTTGTGAAACATCTCATTACGTCTCCTCCGTTAATGTATGAAGGCCAGAAAGGATAATATCCAATTAAATTGATATATATATATATATATATATATATATATATATATATATATGATGAAACAATAACATTTTTCACATTCCTTTTTAATAAGAAATTTCTTCTTAAGAATTTGTAAATGTACAATCGTATTTTTTTTTTTTTTCAAATTACAAATTAGCCTGTGAAATTGTAATTTTATTTTCAAATATACTCAATCTGTAAAATGTGTTATTAATATTTGTAAAATCGTCAGTATTTTCTTAACACGATATTGATTGTGTGTCTGTTCAGATAGGGCTAGGTCCATAATAGCAAATATTTCATGAAACGAATGAAGAGAAATGCAATGTAGACAATTATCCACTTACGAAGAGAATCACAAGGTATAGGGTCTCCTTTTCACGGAATACGATTTATCAAACATGCCATTCGATAGTATTTAGAAACTGCAATTAGGTAAGTAACAAACATATTTTCATTGGAAGAGTAAATAACTCTGTCTGAACAAAGATTTCTAAAAAATGCTTAAAATTAGTGTTGGAGAGTAGAGGTGGGAACTAGCATGTTTTTCCCATGGGGATCTTCAGAACTTCAAGAAGGACAGATCGAAGAACTGATGAGAGAAATGAAGATCTTTGAACGCAACACTGTCTGAATGAATCCTATACAAAATACTCCCAACAATGTTTTCTTGTCGGTTTTTAAGTGGGTTGGGTTAATTGGGCTGGGATTAATTTGAAGTGTGGAATTCATAAACGAAATATCTAATCTGAATAAATTACATTAGAAGAAATAATGCTTTTCAACAGAGGACATCAAACTCTCTAGAGAGACGATCCTCGACACACACACGCCGTTTGTGGCAATTCACCCTGTTGGCGGTAACTTGCCGGAGCCGCCCCGGCGGCTGTTGCAGCGTTGGCGTGCACAGCGGGCAGTGCGGCGTATGCGGTGAGGGCTGCGATACAGGGCGCCGGGGTGGGCGCAGCGGTGGCCCCAGGAACCGTCATAGGGGCGGCAATGTATTTGACATTGGGCGCGAATCCCTGCGCGGGGGCGTTGAGGGTGGCGGGCAAGAAGGTGGGCCCATGGGCGTGGTGGTGGGAATGGTGGGAATGGGCCTGCACGTGGGGGAGAGAGTGAGGATGATGATGGGCATGCGGATACGAGTGGGGCTGGATGGGCGGCAGGCCGGCGACGGCGCCGGGGCCGTGCCCGAAGACGACGGGCGAGTTCTGTCCCAGGCCCGCGCCGAGCGTGAGGCCGGGGGGCGGCGGCGGGGGTGGCGCTAACACCTGCCCGCGGGCCTGACCGGGTCCGGCCCGGGCCCCGGCCCAGGCCCAGGCCCGGGGCCCGGGCCCGGCCCGCGTGGGAGCCCCGTCAGCGGGGCGCGGCGGGCGCGGGCCGGCCGGTCGACGGGATGGTGAAGTAGTTGGCGGGCGCGATGGCGCGTCTGCGAGGCAGGGCAGCGGCGCCTGCTGGTGGTGGTGGTGGTGGTGATGGTGCGGGTGGTGGGCCCGGGCGCGACGCGTGGTTGCGGGCCGTGTGGCTGGGCCACGGTGAAGGTGGGCGTGGTCGGGCCGCGCGGCCGCAGCGGGCCCCGCAGCGGCAGCGACCCGCCCTTGAGCACGGCGATGCCGCCGATGAAGCTCTTGGCGCCGGACGCCGCGCGCGTGCGCGAGTTGGTGGCCCTGGGCCGGCTCCCGGGCGCCGCGCCCGGCATCGCCGCCGCGGCCCACTCTACTGCCCCTGGACCGACTCGCTAGCGGCCGCCAGCGCACTTGGCACCCTCTGCAACGACAGCCAAACCCCGCTACAGAAAGATTTGAGGGGCAACTAATCAAAACGCGTTGTCCACTATTGCAAAAATTTGAGTTTCATATGAAATCGTGTATTTTTTAATGCGTTCTACTGGTTCCTGCTTTCAGATTTCTTCAAAACACATTTAATTTAATGTGTTATAATAATTTTAAAGAAATCTGACATTAAAATACACGATTTCAAATCAGCTCAGTTTTCAACTAACTTAGTTGCGTTTTGATTAGTTGCTCCTCATTTTTATGAGAAGGACCGCTTTGACAGCTACTGTTTGGCCACTGCTGGCAACATAATTGCAGGTTATGTCCATGCACTCAATTTGTCAATGCGTTCGTTTACAGTTCGCTCATTCGTAAATGGGTTCATCACTATCTTCTGTAATGTTATCTCGCTACATGACGTTCATTTGTTCCGACCTGTCAAACTGGTCCGTTCGTAGAGTAACTCTGATTCACATGCCTTCTAAATACCCCTTCCCCACTGCATAACACGTTAAGGAAACCTGACGATTTTGTACCATATGTAATCACTTGAACCACTTATAACCAACTATCCCAAACAAAACCTCGTCCACCTTCATCGTCTACACAAAACGGCGTAGTGTGCTACTGTTGGAGCGTAAATCACTCGCCCCTACTCCCCACCGCTTCAAATCGATTTATAGCCAAAAATCTAGCTTACAATGATACAAGGAAAATAGAAGGCATGCATGAAACTCGCAACAACCCTTTACCATCACTTTCCTTTACCTTGGAAAACACTTTACCATCGTGTATGTCCGGAAACGATGGGACTAAAATCAAGTTTCATTTCTTTAAAGGGAGTTATGATTCTTAGCCGTATTCTTCAAAGTAAGCTCTTCAGCAGAACATTCTATTACACTTACGGAATTCAGCACTTCTGAGCCTCACTCCGTAGCACGGGTCGACAGATATAAGCAGTCTAAGTAAAATAGAAGTTTACCATTTTTCTAAGAAATAGAAATAATCCTTCATTGTAAAATTAATAAGACTTTTGGATTTTCTGGTAATTTAACCTCAAAGCTTAGCAATATTAGTTCGTATACTCACTCGTAGTCACTAAGCCGTGTAATGTTCTACCAAATACTTGAAGGTATGGCCATTCCAAGCTATTTTCATTTTTACTACAATGATTTACAATGAGCGGAATACGGTCATGGGTCCAAATAGAGTTCAAAATTTGTCCCAAAATTAATTCATCATAGTTTTTGTAGTTTTATTGATTGCATTGTAAAAAGGACTTAAAATTATATAAAGAATGGTCCTTCCACAAGAAATAATTTTTTTCTAGCGAGATTTTCATGCCATTTGCCTCTTGGAAGTCCTCAACTGGAACGTTCTTTATAAACCTCAGTCCCTAAACCTTTTGATGTTGAAGGTGATCTTTCATGCTCTTTTTGGCTTGGGCAACAACAAGAAATCTGTCGGTACCATATTTGTTCTGTAAGATATGTGGGGAATACTTGTCACCCGGGTAAAATAATAGCCCACAACAAAGCAGGTGCGGCGGTGTGGGATTTTCCTGTTGAAGTTTCAGGTATCTTTGATATCTTCTTGACGTAAATGACCCTCCGCCAGATTTGTTTATTACTTTTTACGTAAATTTACCTCAGCCCAACAAGCGAACGCTTATTCTTTGATCAGAATTCAATAACTTGTGCACTACGCTAGTGTCGTCACCACGTGTTGTTGAAGAGCGTCTAGAATCATCAAAACACGTCCGCTCGACCTTCTCTGAACAACGTATCAACTATTTGTCTGAAGAAATTATCATTACAAAATCTTCTTGAATCATTTGATAAATCGTATCTTGTGGAGTTTTGCCAAGTTTGGTAAAAAAATTTTATGTTTATCGCTGTTCCAGGAATTTCACCAATATGACTTAGACGGAACTTCTGAGCAAAGGTTTACTCTATTCCGCGTTCTGGCACTTCAGGAGCTCGGAGCAAACTACTGCGCTGTAATGGCAAATCATCCCACTATCGAACCCAACTGGAGGGAATGCTCTTCAGATAGTCACGTCAAAAAAAACATTACCTTTGGGACAAACTATGCATCGTAATAGTAGCAACAATGTTTTATTTTTGTTTTTATGAAGCATAGATACATTCCGTCTAACGTCCTCATACTAATATCGGTCTTCATTATTCATACATAATATGCCTTCGTACATATTATTGCATTACATTTTCAAACTGAATTAAAATATAATACACTAAAAATTGCGAAAAGAAAAGCAAATACAACACACGTAAAATTACAAAATACGAAAGTGAATGCAAGTAGATACAAACATAAACAAAATATTATCACAGAAGGATGCCTGTTTCAATAACACATTCATTTTCTGTTCTATTATTTATTCAATGTCTGTAGCCAAAGGTAAAGTCACAGACATAGATCTGTAAATCTTATGTAAATTACAAAACCTATATCTTAAGACGATATCGTATGCAAAAATATCTTTAACATAACTTCCAAAATAAGATGATCCATGAGGGATTATTATTTATTTTATCTGCTGGCACGTAACTGATAATACATTTTCAGCAATTCCCTATGTAACCATTCTTGAAAGTTTTAATAATTTTGAAATGTATTAATAATGGAAAATCTCTGAATGTCCACATTCATTTTCGTTCATGTGCTAAATCGGCATTACAAAAAAAGCATCAACTTCCCTAAATGTATATAACAAGAGTTCGTGCAGGCTTGAAAGAGGGATAGAGTGGATTGTATATGTTTTTAATAATCAGTGCCTGAATAATAAGAGAATTGGATCGAGCAACATGATAAGGTATCCACTGGAGATTTCATTTTAATTATGTAATTCTAGTAATTTTAATTGAAAAATATATTTTAGAAACAACATACAAATAACAAGTGTGATTTTTTTAAATTATATAAATAAGTAGCAAGATTTCAAAAATTTCAAAGACATTTGTGTACCAAGGTATTTGGCAAACACAAACAATTATAACTAATTCATTTCATCTCAAGTAGAATGAATGACAAATGAGAAGAATGAAACATTGAAATGGCTACATCAATGGACTTCTTCCTCTAGATCATGAATCTTACCACAGGGTGATAGCGGCAAACGGAGGACCAGTGGTCGAGGCAGGAAAGGTCCTCAAGCACCTGCTTCGAGCCGCTTTTCGCGGCAGCAACGTTCTGCGGACACCCTAATCAGACACACCCGACTTTAATACAATTGGTAAGAGTTTATGTTATTTGGAGCAAGTGGCGGCCGGTACGGAATTCTATTGGTGGTGCCAGTTAGTGAGGCGAGATTGATAACTAAACATCGATGTTACCAATTATGCATGTTCAAAATGAAAACATCGATGTTAATAAAGCAACGATCAAACACCACATATGTGTATAAAGATCGATGCGATGTTTGAAAATTGGTTTAGTATCTATAATATAAAATTCGAGTGTAACAAAATTTAATTTTACTGTGACCATGTTTATTAAGTTATAATGAAGATTAAACTTGAAACAAACGAAAATGATAAGAGAAAATAAAATGCTCAGCCTGAAAGCGTGACGAAATACAGGGCATCGGGGTCATCCTGAGCGAGAGATTATCTGTTCGATGAAGATAGTGCTATTGGCGCACTCCGTGGGGCAGAACGTGAACTACTGTGTCACTTCCACCTTGGCACCGTGTGATATATAAGAGCTGCACAGAATCCAATTCAGCGTTCTTTATACAAAGTTAAATGGGCAGACATGGTGTCAATCCGTAGGTGGCTCAGAGGTTCAGGAGGAAGCTGACAAATAACATTGCGCCCTAGGCGTTTGAAGAGAGTATTGATAGAGCATCGAATGACTAAGCGCTCTTGAAATGAATTACTGTAAAGAAAAATATTTGGAAGAAACGATATTTTTATACACATTTGTAATTCATTTTCCTTCCTTTTTGTTCATTGGTGCCATGGCACACTGGCACTACCCTACAAGCCGCCACTGTGTGGAGCTCTAGTGTTTAACACACGAAACACAATTGTACACAGACATCAGTCATGTTCTTTCGTAGTTACCATCTCCAAAAAAGTAATCTCTAAAATAAATCTGTCAGAAGAATAAATTAATATCTAATTAATCTATCATCATTAATAGTAACATATATTTTCTTCAGAAACTTAAAACAACCTTATCTTCCAATCTTCTTTCGTTAGACGTATGATTCGTTTGTACATAGAATGAGTATTTTCTATTTACGGTGTAGATGGACTAAAACGTTTCTCCAAAGATAATGATAACTCGCATAACTCAACACTTTATGCTGGCACTTTTACATAACTTATTGAGGAGGTATGAAAAATCTAATGCAAATTTGTGACCTTGAAAATTTGTAACCAAATATTGTTGTTAAACTGCTTTAAAAATGATACCCCCCTTTGACAATCGGGTTTAGGTTTGCTGGACATTGCCTTGGCACCACAGTATTCAATGTCTCAGCCCAATGAAGTAGCACATTTCTCCATACAAATCATGCGATTGTTGTTTGCTGTGCAGTAGTTGCCCACTTTCCATCGGCAAGTTTTCCATTCTCATTAAGGTTGTCAATCGAAGAATATTCCGCAAAAAATAATGGAGGATATGAAAAACTAATTAAATATTAGTTGATTGTAATTAAAATTTTACTTTTGTAAATAGCTATTGTGAATCACTTGGACTAACTATAACTAATATTATTTGGCAGATATAATCATGTGACTATGATATTTCATTATCAATCTTTTTTCCCCAACTTTTATTTTCGAAATCCCAAATTTATTAATAGTAATCAAAGCAAGGTTCCTAATTAGTAGCTAGTCTAAGGACATGTAGTAATCATTTATCTTTAGTTACTCAGTTTATAATAAAATAATTGAAATAAATCAAAGATAGTTTTATTAAGAACCCGTACAACCATTGAAGAAAAATAGTTTTAATATTGTAACTTCTTGAGAACAGTTGTTATGAATCAAAATAGGTATATTAATGGCTTTCACATATTTTGCAATCCTTATACTGTGATAAATGAACAAATATATTCCTCTAATGTTTCATATATTATCACATGTGATAAGCAGTTCTAAAAATTAATAGCCTGAAATACATAGACAAAATTATTCTTAACATCACCAAATTGTATCTTCCGCATATAAATTGACTAGGCCGTGCCGTGAAGACGATGTTATCTAAAAAGATGTACAGTAGAAAATCTTTCATACACACAATTACAAATATATTTTATACAATATCAAAGAATAATACACATTGTAGATTACATATGTACACTGGGCAGAGATGCGCGTACATTTGGAAGCGTTAACCATAACGAGGAGATCTGGCGGCGGGCGGGCGAGGGCGTGGCGCGGCGCTGTGCGGGAGCGGGCGAGCAGACGGGCGATGGGCGCGTGGGCGAGCGCAGCGAGGGCGAGCGGGTGCAGGAGGCCAGCGGCATCCGGCGCTCGCCGCCGCCCCCGACGCCGCCTCCCCGCCGCTGCCGCCTCCACCGCCGCGCGGCGTCGCCGGACCGTCGGCGTGCGGGCCCGTGGCGAGGCGGCGACGAGTGCGGCGGCGCGCGACATGGAGCGGCGGCGCAGCGGCAGCGGCGGGCGAGCGCGGATGGTGTAGCGCGACTGGATGGCGCGGCAGCGCCGGTACCTCGCTGGCCGGCGGCGGCGACGTCGCTGATGCCCGGCGGGGCGAGGCGGCGGGCGCTGGGTGCGTGACGCGCGTAGTGGCCCGGCCGCGGCCGCTGCAGCAGCAGCGGCGCGGGCGCGTGAGCGCGGCTGGCGCAGCGGGCGGCGCCGGCGCTCGTCACACCGCCGCCCGCCCGCCCCGCCACCCCCTCCACCGCCCCACCGCCGCCACCACCACCACCCCGCCCCCGCGCCGCCGCCGCCGCCGCGCTTCACCTTCGCCCCCCAACTGCGAGCGCGACTTGCACTTGGGCTTGCGGCCGCGCGCCGCCCGCCGCCGCGCGCCGCCGTCCCGCGACGCGCAGCCGGCCGGGTACACGAGCACGTCGGTGGACATGTCGCCCAGCCCCGCCGCCGCCTTCGCCTCTGCCGCCTGCTCCCGCGCCACCTCGCGCAGCTTCGACCAGATGCAGCGCTGCGTCTGCATGTAGTGCTCGCGCTCCGCCACGGAGTCGTCGCTGGCGTTGCGCGCCACCTGCACCCGACGCCACGTCGTCGATCCGCAACGCAGCGTCACCTCCGTCAGGTTCTCCATCGACGACTTGGCCTTGGTGGCGCGCGTGGCAACGCAGCGGCACCAGCCGAGGCAGGCTAGGTTCTGGCGCCATAAGCCGAAGTGGCGTTCGAAAGCGTCGGGTGCGGGTTGGTGGGTTGTGCGTGTTTGGCGTGCTGCGCCCGGCGAGGAGCTCCGGGAGGGAGGCGTGGTCGGGACGCTGGGAGGCGAGAAGACGCACTCGCATGTTGGACGAGGAGAGTGAGGGCAACCCAGCGGTACCATGGCTCGGCTTGTACTGCCCTGGTAGCCCACCGATGCTGCAACTACCACTGGCACAAGATGCCAGCAGCCCACTGCCCCTACTGCGGCGCCAGCCCCTCCGCCTCCGCCCTGGACCCGGCGGGGCCCCGCCATAAGCCTACAGCTGCCGCCCCGCTAACTGTAATCTAGTGTTAGCAGTTTGTAACCATTCCCACCTCCACCAATGCCGATCTTGGAGCTTCCCACTTGCGACGCCACCATTTCGACTGTCGCAACCGTTTCCGCTGCCGCTGCCGCTGCCACTCCCACTCCCGCTGCCGCTGAGGCTCGACGTGCCGTCTCCCTGTTTCTTGCCTTTGCCATTCGTAATCTTACGGCTTTTCTTCGCGTTCCCGGGAACCTTGGGTGCAAGGAGAGAGCGTTTGTTGCAGGCGATGGTGAGGTTTAGTTTATCATTATGAGGCCAGATGTTCGGATACTCTTCCTCGGCGCGACGCCGCAGTTGCTGTAACAGGTTGTTAACTTCTGCAAACGGGAAGACTGTGTTGTCCTCTTCTATGACTCCGTCTTCGGCGAAAATGACTTTCGACGCGCATGTTCCGTTGCGAGCACATGGCATCCCCTTCGCGCATTAGAATAGGAACAGCAGGGGCGAGCAGCGTGTGCGGAATTACGAAGAGTCTGGAGCAATTTGCTACCTATCCACCATGTCAACACTTCACTATCAATTTAAATGCTGAATTACAAGTACGAGTTGCGGACGATTTTCTTTTTTCTTCTTAAAGGTTGGCGCCAGAGTATTGTTGGCCTGGAGAACATGGCCTCCTATTTTCAAATCCACAGAATGCTTATGCTCGCGCACGTCTCGTTGAAGATAACTTGATTTCCTCACCTACGTTTCACTTGTTCACTTCAAGTCTGCCAACGGCAGGATAAGGAACTATTAATGTTTATATTAGGTCGGTGTCTTCTAGATCTTCGGATCCCATATAATACCCATAGTAGTAAGCATTTACGAAAGCAACAAATAACTCTATTTCAATACTATTGTTTTGAAAGCAAGCGTTCGAACTCGTCGATAACTTTTAGACGTTGTTGAATATAGCAAAGGATTTTCACACAGCATAATACATTGACCTATACTGTCTAAATTTATGGAATCGTTATCTACGTTCGACATGTTACAAATTACGCCAAATTTGAAATGTCACGTGATATAAAATTAGCGAAGCAGATATGTAGAAAACTAATCGTAAAAGTCGTGGAAGAGCTAATATTAATTAGGTTCACTCAGCACGCAGTTCTGAAAACAGTATTTGTTTTGTTTCTTCTTTTCTATGTTTACTGTGAACCACTGCTGTCTATTTTATGGGGCAGAATCGGATGCAAGGATATTGAGGCAGCACCTACCTGATACAATAAGATCGCAGTGCTTACTGAAGAATAGATAATTTTAAGTGAACAGTATTAATGTTAACCACGACGATATTAACTTATTTACCAAAAGTTATTACTGTAAACACTCCGAGCAACAATAAATGATTCAGCTACACACGTACTTTAACTTCACTAAAGAAATTGCGATCGGAACATTTTTACTCAAATGTATATAGTTAATTACCGATTGCATTGATGTTATAATATATCGCTTTCTATATAGACTACTTCAATAAATGCATAACAATAAGGCGCGTATACTATTTTGTACTTCAATGAATAGTTTTTGTCATTCATTCAACAGAATATTTTGTATAAACGAAGATATGATTTTACACATGTTTCGAATTCAATATTTGCAGGATAAACTTTCAAAATGTAAACTACTATCAACGAGGGTAGACGAATCAATAAATGATTCTCAAAGATAATGCAATTTCGAAAGGTAAATTTCGTACATTACGAAGTTTTAAAATTTCGCTTTCTTTCGGACGTAAATCGACGTTTTGCTGGTAAATTGAATGAGATCCCACGGTTTATATAAATGTAAGTATAAACCACCAACGTGGAAGTGAAGTATCATTGCCATTTATCCGTTCTTGAAATCAAATGGAATCGACTTGGAATATTAATAGAAGTATTATCTCTCATACCTAAAGAAGAATTATCTTTATTTTCCATTTCAAGAAGTTGCCTTCCATTCTTTACCTTAACCCCTTATTAGTACATTTTCAAAATATTTTGTTCATATTTTCGTAGATACAATGTATTCAGTATTCCTCATGATTTACTTGATTTGTATAACAAGTATTAATACATGCACAAATATTTAAAATACGAGTTTGATTTGTGAGACCGTTTCGATAAATTAAGTGCACGTAAAGCAGACTAGCTCCTACTAAACCGCAATAACGAAAATTATTCAGAAGACTTAACTATGGATGCTATTAGTTTGCATAACTAAAAATAGCCATGTTATGTTAGATATTGAAAATATTGAGAATACGTTAGCAAAAATGTTGATTGCCCTGTTTATTAGGTATATCTATTTACTTATTTTATTGTATTTGTAAACAGCTTGATTTTTGGTTAGTAATGTGATAAAATTCCTCTTAAAAGTTTTCTAAAAAAGTAATATTTCTAAAACGTAATCATAACCCATTGCAAGTAAATTATATTTATAAATACAACGCACATCAAAGCAACCGTCTACAATTTTCTAATTTGCGACTTGCTTACACAGCTAAGCGGCAGCATTGAAATATTGTAAAAATCCATGTTATTTACATTAACTCCAATATTTCTAATCATAAATAATGCGCTTACTTCAGCAAAACTGTAGACAAAATGTAGCTGTCAAATCTATCATTTCGAACTTGAAATTCGAAGTAAGGTACGAAATAGATAATCGGAGACCCACAACGTGTTCAACAATCGGATCCTTGTTTAAAAAAATCAACCATCGCTTTTCGCTGCAGAACACAGAATAGAAGAGCATCACTAATGTTAATCCGACGAAACAAAGCCACTCGCAGCGTTCTAGTGATTTGGCATTTTCGTTGCCAGTTGCCGCCATACCCAAACACTCCTACCGGGGCTGCTAAAGTGGACGGCGACGTGCCCTGGCCCAGCTCTTTTCTACGAGCACCCGGCGTGGCCCGCTGCATTTCGAGGCAGCATCCCTGTGGTCGTGGGAGGGGGAGGCGCGGGGCGATAGACTCTAGTCTAGTGAAAGGTGAGTGGCACGGGCGCAACAGCAGCGAACCACCGCATACCGTACGGCCCAAATTCTTGACTTCAAGTAACCCCGATTTACACTAAACAATCCAAGAAGAAGAACGCCTTAGGCAGACCGTGGCAAATTTTATTCAACAAATGCCTTGCACACAAGATGAGCAAACAAAAATGAAGGGTGCGCTGGCGGCAGCGGAGTCAGAAAGGGCGGCGTGCGCCGGGCGAGGCGTCGGCGGCGTCGGCGAAGTCCTCGGGGCCCGGGAGGCGCGCGGGCGGCGGGGCAGGGTCGTCGCCGCGGGCGGGGCGCCGCGAGGCGGCCTGCACCGCCTCCGCCGCCGCCGCCGCCCGCGCCGCCGCCGCCGCGCTCCAGCGCCTGCGCGCCTGCCGCCACCGCTCAGGTGAGTTGGTGAGTCTTATTGTTGCCGCGGGCCTCAACGACTCAAGTCGTTAGTCCCCTAAGTGTAATGCATGTTATATCCCGAAAGATGGCGGTGTTCCTCCCCGCTGGAATCGCTGTGAGATTCGGCGCCACCGATCTACTCGTCGCCTTGCGGTTTCTTCTCAGATATTTCCCCGAGCAGAAGCGCCGCCCCAACCGAAACACGTCCTAACCTCCTCTCCCAACATGTATGGTAGTGTAGTGCATCATTCTACGTGTGTGTGTGTGTGTGTGTGCGCGTGTGCGTGTGCGTGCGTGTGTTATTATTAATGAATAAGGGAGAGGGGGTACACTAAGAGGAGTAATCTCACCGCTACCTGTTCAATTCGTTTGAAATGCTCCGGCATTCGCTGGCATTGATGGAAGAAAAATAAGGAAAGTTACGCGATCACAGCAGACCGCAGCTAAAATTCTCCTCCGGAAAATGCCTCTGGCTAAACGAGCGTGCCAAAATTACGCCACCGTCGGGACTCAGACCCTAGGACCTCCTCGTCAACGAAGCTAGAGTTACAAGACATGCTGCCAATGAGTCACTTCAGCCGATTCTGCATTACACTTAGGCCTTATAGAGTTCGCGCGATAATTCCAGCTAAGATAATAGGCAATCAGTTTAATGCGTGCGCCGCCTAGGTGTGTACGATCATGAATTTAATTGTCTATGATTATTTTTTCAATTACGGTTTGATTGCGTATGTCTTTACATAGAATTGTGTTGGAAATAAAAGAAGAAAGATGGGTTCAAGGATGAAATAAGAGATGAATGAAGATTCTTAATGCTTTGAACTAAAGTCTTGGTTGTATTGCAAGATTACACGAACATCACCATAAAAATGTCAAATATCAAAACACACCCAAACATCAAATATATTGAATATTTTTCTTCTCATTTAGTGAATTAAAGCAGAAGAATGAGCAAGTTAAAATATATGTGGGAAATATCTAATCATGAAACATAATAAAGCAGTTTTTACAATATTAACATGCAAACAAAATGAGAAATAAATCAAGGCATTCTATGAGGTCACTGAGAAATTATTTTCTTCGATTTTTGAAAATAATACAATACAGATGAACTGTTGTAAAATTGTGATTCCTTATTGCATCCTCTCAGCTTATTCCATAGGCATAGACGGAATTAAATTGGAAAGTGTATGTATTTCGAAAGTCGACCATGCGAAGCGATTTTAGAATCGCTCCTACTTCAACGATTTAGTCGAGCGTTGAGTGCTTCATGAATGTAAAATCACAAAGGAGATAAAAAATAATTTAAATATTTTCTTCTTTTCAATAAATTTCCTAACTTTGTAGTTTTCAATGAACATGATAATTTCGTGACATTCGCACTTGTCAGGACCTCGTATTGCTGTTTTGAGCTCTTGGATCGCAGAACATCTGCAGCTTTTCCTATATACAAATTTTATTTTCGTCCACAGTTCTAGAATATATTTCATTGTCTGAAGTTAGGTATTCCCAACACAGATTTTAATAAAGATGCAAGTTCATTTTTGCGCTTACGTCAGTTTACACGCGCCCGTATATCATCTGCGGACATTGGATTATGAGCTCTGGCATAGGTGTACAAAATAAAACCGACCAAGTGAACGTGGTGTGTGCAGAGTCGCTCACATTAGCTCATCTCTGCCTTTAGGTTTAACATTACGTTCTGGATCCATTGATAGAAGGCATGTGTTGCCTGTTGACAGAGTGCTCTGCCATGCAATCGTAGATGAAAATCTCTAACCCAACTCATTTCCGACTAAAACGGCCTCCCGACAAAGTTGAAATATTGACACAAGATTACGCGGATAAAGAACTATTCGCTCAATTCATATGTCTGTACGATATATCTCGCAAGAAAGTTCATTTATGAACATAATTTTCCTACAGTCAGCACTCCTATCGACGCGGACCAAATTGACAGCATCGCTTCACAAAAGGGGTAACTCAATTGGGAGGGAAGAGGAGGCAAAGTCATACTGAGGTGGTGTGACGAGGAGAGAGGAAAGGGGGAAGAGGAGAGGAGGAGAGACGAGAGAGCAGAGGAGAAGAGAGAGGAGGAGAGATGAAAGGAGGAGAGAAGAGAGGAGGAAAAGAGAGAGAGAGGAGTAGGAGAGGGAGAGGGAAAGAAACATGAACGAATACAAAGAAGAGGGAACGCGAAAGGAGAGAGATGAACAGAGATGAAGGAGGAGAGAAGAAGAGGGACTGGGATAAGAAGAGAATTGTGTAAGGACATGAAGAGATGACGGGAGGAGAAAGAGAAAAGAGGATAAAGTAATAATGGGGCAGTAGGGACAGGAAAGAATGAGTTGAGGGAAAGAGAGAGGAGATGTGAGACGAGGAAAGAAGGAGAAAAGAAGAAGGAAAGAGAGAAGATAGAAACGTAAGAGAAGAATAGAGACGAAGGGAAAGAGAATAGAGGAGAGAGTAGAAAGAGCGGAGATGAAGAGGAGAGAGCAGAAGGATAATGAGGAGGTGTAAGAATATGAGGAGCTTACAGGACAGGAGGAAGAGAGACGTAGAGAAGGACTAAATCAGAGTGGAGGCTGAGAAAGAGACGTGGAGAAGAGAGAAAAAAGCGGCGAGTGAAGGCAAAGAGTGGCGAAAATGGGTCGAGGAGAGGAGGAGAATGGGAGAGAGGAGCATGAGGCGAGGGCGAGGAGGGTAGGGGCGGGGCGGACCTTAGCGGAGCGCGCCTTCTTGGGCGCGTCGGGCGGCGTCTGCGGGCCGGAGGGCGCGGAGCTGCAGGTGCCGCGGCGCGCGCGCTGCCGCGCCAGGCAGCACTCGTTGATGTCGACGAGCGGGTCATAGCAGGGCGAGTGCGCGAGCGGGAGCGCGGGCGCGGGCGCGGCCGCGGGGGTGTGCGCGGGCACGGGCGACGCGGGAGTCCGTCTCGGTGGCGGGAACGCGTGGGCTTGGACGCGAGCGGGCGCGGGGCCGGGGCCGGGGCCAGGGGCGGGGCGGGGCGCGGCAAGGCGAGGCGCGGCGCGGCGGCCGCGGACGCACGAGCCTTCAGGGCGACGCGCTCCGCCGCGCTAACGCCGCTGCTGGCGCGCCGCTGCCGGCGGCGTCGCTCATCGCCCCGGGGCGCGACGGCTGCTGCAGACCCTAAGCGCCCGACACTGCCTCACTTCATTGATTATTTCGTATTTCTGGACGCGTCAACCGTTAAGATCATTAGTCTCGTAACTGTAGTGCAGGTTTTTCTCAAGGAGGTTTATCGGGGTGGCTGGTGAGTTTCAGCTTATACTTTGCGTTAGCTTGCGAGGTTTTCCCCCAACCAGGTAATCTTCCACCAGCGAGGCATCACTTCAGGTACAAGTTCCCGATTGGTCTTCCGGGATGTGTGGTCGTACAGTGAATACAAGTATAAGTGTGTGTGAGTGTGTGTGTAAGCGGCGAAGAACAAGAAAGGGGAAAGATAGATAACGCGCGACGTACTGCTCCAGCATTCACCTGATATTGATATTGAAGAAAATGCCGACCAAGGCAGCCCGGCCCGCTAGAATTCTCCTTCAGACAGCCAGCGGACATCGACCTGGGTATGTAGCTGGTGACGAACATCTGTCACCGACAGGATTCGAATCCCTAACACCTCAGTCACAAACACTGCAGCGACTTCAATTGATGTCCTGCGTGACCTAAGCTGGTGACGACGTTCGATTTGCGAAAAGTACAGCTAAACCTAAAGTGCGGATAATCATATAAATGGGTGTCTGAGGAATGGATAATGAATAGTAACGACGTTCTTCGGTGTATAAAATAGCTCCTTACGCCTCAGAAGCGTATATGATTTCTATTCTTGATAATATGCTTCCTTGACGGAACCTCACGACGTTTTTCCGAAACTGGAGGATTGTACGGTCATCATCATCAACTCTTCAGGGTATGTATTGGAGTGTCTCCTGTTCCGTCTTCAGCTTGCCATCTTAATCTTGAGCGGCGACATCTCTTTTACCACGAGGTCGGTAGTGATGTACTTGTTTTGGGATGCGGTCTCTACTCGTGCTATTTAGATGTTGGGACCATCGGGTCCGGTATTCTTGTACTTTATTTATTAATGGGAGTACTTCTAATTCTTCTCTGATTATCTCACTTCTTATTTTGTCTAATACAGTGCAGCCTTTGACTTGTCTCAAGAACTTCATCTCAGACGTCTGAATTTCTTGTAAAATCGTTGTTTTTTTCGTGGCCCATGTCTCGTATTCGCAAAGAAATATTGGGAAAACCATTTTTATATACAATTTAAGTTTTGTTTTCTTTCTTAGGAATTTTATTATTTTACATGTTTTAGAATCTTTGTTTTTTATTAAGATATCTCTATTGATTTTCGGATCCCAATGTATGCTATCGCTCCGAAAGAATACGACGTCCTGAGTAGTGAATGGCAAGTACCTACAAGATTATGCGAATCATAGATTGGAAGCCTCAGCAGTTGATGAAAAGAAGCTGGATGTGCGAGCTTTTGAGAAGCACGCACCTGCAGCGGCAGCCTCATCTTATCTATTATCAAGTAACAAAGGAGAAAGTTGAACACATGCGGTAGACAAAAGATGAACTAATTTACAGTCTGGACATTAACAATCCAAGCAAAATATTAAACAAAAGAATTCGGAAATATTTTTCGTTTTTTGTTGTTTTCTTTTACTTCTGAAAGATGTTTTTGAAAAATCTCCGTGTCGCTCCCTCAGCAAATATGAAAAAGACTAAAAGCTGGAAGTTCGAGCTTTTGTGGAACGTGAACATACGGCCTCATATTAGCTATTTATGAACTAAATGAATAAATTCATTAAATGATGAACCGATGAATTGATTGATTCCAGTTTCAGCATTAATTTGTTTAAGCAAACGAATTAATTTAGGAATGAAACAATGTCTTGCGTGTTTTCAATTTCAAGAGTGTTTAAAAATCTCTCTGACATGCGTATATATGGGACACTGCATGTATGTCAGAAGACTAAAACACCTTTTAGTGAAAAAACATAGTATTGACTATTCTAATTATTCGTTTGCTAAAATAAAATTATGCTGAAACTGAATCCAATCAGTCATCGATATCATTGTATCGAACGTCTATTTTTAGTTCATAATAATATGAGCCGTATCACGTTCCACAAGCTCGAACTCCAGCACAGTGCATTGCTGAGGTTTCAAGCTCTTGCATAATCGCCAATTCTGCCGGAGACCAACTGCAAAGCAGAAGCGAAAGAGTATTTCTGAATTCTTATATTTATTATTTTGCTTGGATAATGGATAAATTTTTGTCTTACGTGAACAAGATGAAGACTGCCGCTACGATGCGATGGCGAAACTCGCGCATCAACTCTTTTTCGTCAACTGCTGAACTTCCAGTATGATTCGCATAATCTTTAGCGGTACTATATTATACTCGAGATCGTCGTATTCTTTTTCAAACGTGGCGACGGATCGAAAATCGGCAGAATATGTAATGTAAAAATTCTAGCAAAATATTAATTCTAGAAAGAAACAAATTAAAAATGTTTTCTGTCTTCTTTGCAACACGGGTAGTACGAAAAAATAAACGATTTTACGAGAAATTCCGAACGTCTGAATGATTCTTGAGAACAAGTCAAACTGCATAATTGAACAAATAGAGAAGTGAGATAATCAGAGAAGAACCAGAAGTGCTCATTAATAAATAAGTACAGAATACCGGACGATAATCCCCAACATCTAGTAATTAGAACTAATCTAAACGAAAATACATCACCGTAGATATCGGCCGCTCAGGTAAAATAGCGTGTGAACGGAACGAAGTAACCTGAGAGAAGATGACGATGATGATCGTACAATCCTCCGGTTTCAATAAAGCGGTATCAGAAATCATAGCAATACGCTTGGAAGGCGTATGAACTATTTCGCAGGCGTCATTACTATTTAGTTATCATTCCTCGAACACTACATTATCGTTAACTGCGGATTTTAATTGCTGCTAAATCGTTGTCGTGAGACATCGATCGCTACGTCTTCTTGTTTCGGGAGATGAGCAACTGGTCTGGGTTAGAATATTCCGTCACCGGCATGCCTGGGTCGTGCTGCCGCAGAGAGAAATTCCCCAGCGACGGCTGCTCTGGTATCGGCATCGGGTAGTGCTGAACCTTCCGTCGCGCGTATCTATCTTTGCTTTCAACGACTATTCGCCGCTTACTGCACACACACTGTCGTGCTGTACATTACGCGGAAGACACCAATCGAGGGCTGCTATTGATGCCTCATGATGAAAGATACCTGTTGAGAAAACGCCGCAACAACTGATAAAACACCTCTAAAACTTGCACTATACTATGGAACTAATGACCACATGGCAGAACCGACGCGTCAGAAATACGAATGTCAATGTGAAAATGGTAAGTAGTGTCAGGCGCTTAAATTCTGCAATATGCCCGAAGAACGTTGGTGTTTTGCCGCCGACGCTGGCGTCGGCAACGGCGTTGGCGGCGGCGAAGACGCGGTGTCGCCCGAGTCGTCGCGGCCGCGCCGTGCTCCGCTGACGCCTGACGCCGCGCTCGGCCCGCGCCGCTCGCGTCCAGGCCCACGCCCGCCGCAGGACGGACCGCGTCGCCGGCTGCCCGCGCACGCGACACGCCCGCCGCTGCGCTCTGCGCGACCCGCTCGTCGTTATCAACGGTGCTGCCTAACGCGGCGGCGCGCATGCGCGCCGGCTCGCCCTCCGTTTCGCCCGACACGCGAAACGCGCTCACGCAGATCCGCACGCCTGCGCCCTAGCCTCATGCTCTCCTCTCCTCATCGACTCATTCCGCCATCATTTTCTCTCTTCTCGTCTTCTGAATAAACTCTCTTCCACCTATCTGTTAGCTCACATCTTGTAGCTGTTTTCTCTCTCTTTCATCTCCGCTCTTCTACTCTTTCCTCTATTCTTCTTTCTTCGTCTCTGTTAATCTTGTTCTCACTATTTCTTTTCTCCTTCAACTTTCACTAGTCTTACACCTCCTCTCTTTCCTCAACTCATTCTTCTCGTCATCGCTCCCAATGCATCCTCTTTTCTCTCCTCCCGTCGTCAACAGTCTCTTGTCTCGATCTGCTACTCTCTCATCTCTGTCTCTCCTTTCGCGTTCCTATTCTGTATCCCGCTCGTGTTTATTTTCCCCACTCCCCCCCTCTCTCTTCCTCTGTCTCCTCCTTTCATCTCTCCTCTACTCTTCTCCTCTCTCAAATCTATCTCTACTGCACATGCTATGCTTATCACACCTGCAATATATGTTTTATCATCCCTCCCAGTGAGAAGTGCCCACTTTTTGTGAAACGATATCGGTGGTCCTGTCGTCTAGGAAAATAACGACAAATATTATGTTATAAATGAACTTTTTCTTTTGGTCACTACCGCTCCTGTTCATTTTAGTGAACGAATGTTTTATCGCGCTAATCTTGTCAATATTTGCTTTTGTCGAAGATGTCATGGTGGTGAATTTTTAAATCTACGGTAATGAAGGAGCAGAGCACTCTGTCAACGAGCAACACATGCTGTCATTGATCAGAAGCATGTCGTTAAACTAAAGGCAGGGCTGGTAATGTGGTGACTCTGCACACACCACGTTCATTTGATCGGTTTCACTATGCCAGAGCTCATGTCAATGTCCGCAAATGGTGTGACTATACTTGTTTATGAAGCATGAACTTGCATCTTTGTAAAATCTGCGTTGAGAATACCCAACTTCAGACAATGAAAATATATTCTGAGAAACTGTGACAAAAAAAATAAATTAGCCAACAGGCAGCAGTGCGTCCAGAAAACAATACAGGCTCTGTTTGAACGAATATCACGAATTATCATGTTCGTGAAACTACAAGTTAATCTTTATTTTGAAAACAAATATGTTATTTTAGAATATTTTTATCTCCTTGTATTTACATTAAGCGCAATAAACAGTATCGTTAGTAGGAGCGATCTCTAAATCGCTTCGCGTGGTCGACTTTCGAAATAACTTGTAACTTTCGAAATTTAATTCGACACAACTGCAGACAAGCTGAGTGCAGCCAAAAGAATATATTTTACAACAGTTCATCTTTGACCATATTGTTTTTAAAAATCGAGACCTCGTGACACTTACGAGGCTGCTTGTTTTTATTTCATTTTTGTTTATGTTATATTGTAAAAACACAACTTTGTATGTTCATGAGTGGGTATTTCCCATATATTTTAACTGCTCATTCTTCTGGCACGAACCGCTAAATGAGAAGAAAAATATTCAATGCTGACGATGTTTGAGTGTTACGATGTTGATATTTTATGTTGATATTCGTAACGATCTTGCAATGCAACAAAGACTTTAGTTTAAAAAGCATTGAAATCTTCATTCATCTCTTCTTTCTCCTTGAACCATCTTTCTTCTTTATTTCAACACGAATTCTGCTCTGAACATACTTGATCGGAAAAGCAGCAATTGAAAAAATGTCATGAGCGATATTCGTGATCATGCATATTTGTGCGACACCGATAAGCTGATTGCTATTATCTTGGCTGGGGCTATCGCGGCGACTCTATGAACTTACAAGTGTGTAAATCTGAATCGGCTGGCTACATTGGCGGCATGTAACTCTAGCGTCGATGACACAGAGAATACAAGCTAGAGTCCCGACGACAACGATTTTGCAAACCGACCCCAGCCAATTTTAGCTCGGAGGAAGGAGTATACTGCTGTGGATGGTGGCTTTCCTTATTTTCTTCCGTCAATGCCGGTGGGCGAGCATTTCTCAAACGGAGGCAGCGAGTGGTTACTCATAGCGCAGTGTGCCCTCTCCTTGACCGCACGCACGCACGCGCACGCACGCAGCACACTACCTGCACGCTGAAGTGGGTGAACAACGCTACCATGGCATGTTGAAGGAAGGTCATCATCTGGAGGAAAACCGCAGGCGAAGCATCAAAATCTCATTCCAACGAAGGAACACCGCCGTCTTGGTTTATAACATGCATTACGCACGAGACAACGACGGTCGTCGAACCGCGGCAACAATGAACTCACTGAGCAGTGATGCGCGAGCGCGCAGGCGCCGGAGCGCGGCGGCGCAACGGCGCGGGCGGCGTGCGCGGGTGAAGGCGGCGGGGCACCGCGGCGCCTGCGCGCGACGACCGCGCTGGTTCGCCTCGCGCACGCGCCCTTTCCGACTCGCTGGCGCGCGCTCATTTGTTTGCTCGTGCGTGCGCCAGGCATTTGGGTGAATAAGGCTGCCGCGTCTCTGCCTGCTATTCCTTCTCTTGGTGTTTAGTGTAAATCGGGGTTTCTTAGTCAGAGTGGCCGTGCAATATATGATGATTCGCTGCTGTTGCGCCCGTGCCTCACCTTCCGCTGGGCAGGTCTATCGCTTGCGTCTCCCCTCACGACCACGAGATGCTGCCTCGAAAATGCAATATGAAAAAAACGGGCCAGGCGTCGTCGCGGCTTAGCGGGAGAATCGGCAATGCCAGGTACTGGGAGACGCTTTGCGAGAAGTATTGTTTCCGTCGATTGGCGTGAGAATGTCTTCTGTGCCGTGTTCAACGGCGATGATTCTTACGGCTGAGATCCGATTGTTGAGCGCAAGTTGTGGTCTCCGATTATCTCTTTGCTTTCGAATTTCAAGTTCGAAATGATAGTTGACGCTTTATTTAATACCATTTTGAAGTAAGCACTCATTTCTATGAACCAGAAATATTGATTGATAGCAAATAACGCAGTTTACAATATTTGAACGCGACCTGCTATGGCGCAGAATATGAAACCAAGAATTTTCAAGACATTGCTGATGTGCGTTGTATTAACAAATATAATTTAGCGATAATTTATGATTACGTTTAGAAATATTGCGACACGCATTACTAATCAAATCAGCTGTTACAAATACAATAAAATAAGTAAATGAATATGCCTGACAAACGAGGGCAATCGCTGCGTTTGTAACATCTCTCAATATCTTCAATATCTAACATAACATGGCTATTTTAGTTATGCAAACTAATAATCATAATTAAGTATTGCCTTTTCGTTGGCTTGCGATTTGAAAACGAAGACTGTCTGCTTACGTGCGTATTTATCAGTGACTGCTCTACAAGCAACAAATCGTATTTTAAATATTTGTGCGTATGTAATACTTGACCCTTTCAAGTAAATCATGGTAAAATACTAACACATTGTATTCTACGAAAATATGAACAAAATAATACTAGTTAAAGTATAAAAAAATGGAATACAACTTTGAAGAAGAAAAGCAAAAGACTACTATTAATATTCCAAGTCATTCCATTTGTTCAAGCAATAACAAATGGCAATGATACTTCGCTTCCACACGTTATGTTATGCAACATAAAGTATGGATCTAATTTCAATTTACCAACTAGCTAAATCGGGTATTCGTAATGCGAAAATTTACGCTTCGGTATTATAACGAGAAGTCATTTATTGATTAAAATACACTCCGACCCGATAGTAAGTTTACATTTTAGGTTTATCCTGCAAATGTTAATTCAGGCTGTAATAATAAAATCATATCAACTCATTTGCTACAAAATATTCTGTTGAACGAATGACAAATATTCATTGAAACCGAAATAGTATACTACGATGTGGCTGCTACTGCATTTATTAGAAGAGTCTATATAAGGAAAGTTGACATATTATAAACATCAATGCAATCATTGATGGCACTGTATACGACACGGTAAAAATATGCCGACTCTGTTCTTTAGTGAGACCAGAAAGTAATAAAGTAGTAACTGAATCATTGTGTTGCTTTCAGTGTTAAGAAACGTTTAGTATTAAGTGTATCAAATTATTAACTTTATTAATACTGTTCATAAGGTATCTGTTCTTCGTGAAACTACTGCGATCTTATTCTAGTGCTACTCAATATCGCGCGTATCGAACCTTTGCTAAATAAATGAAGCGGTGTCTAATGACGTAGAAGAAGGGGAAACAAAACAAATACTGTTTCGAACTGCGTGCCGAAAGAACACAATTAATATATTCGACTTTACGATGATTTCTCTGCATATCTGCTTCGCCAATTTTATAATGCGTGAACATTTCAGGGCCCCGGCGTAATTTATGGCAATATCGAACATGAACAACGATTCCGCTAAATTAGACAAATCGTAGCTATGCTGGTATTAATCCTTTGCTATATTTAACGGCGTCCCAAAAGTTATCGACTTTAACAATTTGAACTCTTGCTAAAAAGCTAATAGTATATTGAAATAGTTATTTGTTGCTTTGAAATGCTTACTACTATGTTATTATATGAGTCGGTACTGACTATGGCATTAACAGATCTTATCTACCGTTGGCAGACGAAGTGAACAAATGGTTTATGGAGTGAAATCAATTATCTTCAACGAAGACGTGCGCGAGCATAACATTCTGTGGTTGAAAATAAGGAGAACATATTCTCATCTCTGGCGCCAATACTGAAAGAAAAGAAATATCATCAACTCCGCACTTATATTCAACATTGATGGTAGTGTTGACATGGTGAATGAAACGAGTGCTCCAGTGCTGTAATTCCGCACTGCTCGCCTGCTATTCTATTCTAATGCGCGAGAAGAAGATGTATGTGCTAACGAGGCTGTGCGCGGAAATAAGATCATTTAAGTTTGGAAATCGCAGAAGGTTCAACATTTGCAGAAGATTCTTTTAACCTGTTAGCCCACGCTTAACTGCGGCATCGGAAAAATTGTCCGTCTGGCCTCGGCGCCGATAAGCTGCGACCTCACCATCGCCACTGCGGCTCAAACGCTCTCTCCCCGCAGATTCCCGGGGCTGAAAGCAACAGGCCACGATAACAAGCTGGAACGTACGTCAAGCTGTTTTGGCGAATAAGGAGAGTGGCGCGGCGCGTGGCGGCAGCGAAACTGTTGTGTTAGTGACGTCGCAAGTGAGGAAGCTCAAGATCGGCACGATGATGAAGATGATTACAAACTGTGCTGGCCTGTTGAGGGCGGCTTGGCGCCAGGCAGGCGGGGGCCGCCGGGTCAGGGGGCGTCGGCGGCTGGCGGCTTCTTGGCATCTGCGGCCGGGCTGCAGTCGGTGGGGTACCATGGGCGACCTGAAGTCGAGCCGTAATGCCGCTGCTGTGCGTCCCAGCGCCGGTGATCGGCTTCGCTCGGCTCTGGCGATCGACACCGCCTCCTCCTGGGCTCCTCGCTGGCGTAACGCAGCGCAACCGCAGCCGGACGCTCGACGCCGCTGGAAGCTTATGGCGCCGAACTAGCCTCGCTCTCGACGCTGCACACGCGCCCTCAGGAGGCCAGGTCGTCGATGGAGCCTGACCGGAGCGCCTCAGATTGACGACGTGGCGTCGTGGAGTTGCGAGCGGCGCGCAACACCGGCGACGACTTTGTGGCGAAGGAGCATCGGCTTCCGCCGACGCGGCGCGCTTCCGTCTGGTCAGCTGCGCGAAAGGCATGGCGATGAGCGCGTGGCGGCAGGCAACGACGCTTTCGTGCTCACCCGGCACCGGCTTTGCGCGG
The DNA here is from genome assembly GCA_964035755.1 of Teleogryllus oceanicus. Taxonomy (NCBI): domain Eukaryota; kingdom Metazoa; phylum Arthropoda; class Insecta; order Orthoptera; family Gryllidae; genus Teleogryllus; species Teleogryllus oceanicus. The sequence continues at coordinate 237,410,654 of CAXIVR010000002.1, read as the reverse complement.
TTTAACGGCCTTGCAACGGGCGGCGCGCGACCGCAAGCAATTGATCACGCTGCGGTGAAGGGCGAAGATGGCGCGGCGGCGACGGCTGGCGCCGGGCGGCGGGAGTGGCGGTGACATTGAAGGTGCGATGAAGGGCGAAGTAACGCCGGCGCCGCCTGCGCCAACCGCACTCGCACACCGCCACTACTTGCCGCTGCCGCCAGCGCCTCGCGCGCGTCTTCCCGGCGCCCGCCGCCCGCCGGGCGTCGCGTTGCCGCCGTAGGAGTGCTGGCGCCTCCATCCGTCGCGCCATATCGTAAGCCCGCCGCTGCGCCGCGCTCCGGCGTCGCGCCGCCGCACTCGTCGCCCTCGCCGCCGAACCCGCATCATCCGGCGACGCCGACGGCTGCTGTTCAACGAAGGCGACATCTTTGGATAACGCTGGCTCCACGCCCGCTACTTTCGCCGCACGCTCGCCGTTCGCGCTACGCGCTGCTGGCCATATCGTCACTAGTTGGTATTAACACTTTCAGGTATTATACATAATATGTCTGCAATGTATTATTCTTTGATATTGTATAAAAATATATTTGTAATTGTATTGTAAAATTTTCTCACTGGCTCAATATGTTTTTTAGATGACTCTCTTTCACGGCACATTATGTCAATGTATGCGGAAGATACAATTTTGATCAGTAAGAACTGTTTTGTCTATGCTATTTCATATTTATTAATTTTTGTGAACTACTGTCACATGTGATATATATGAGCATTGAATATATTTGTCTTACTTATCACAGTATAAGTGCAAAACTATGTGGCTTATTAATATGCTACCTATTTTCATGTAACTGTTCTCAGAGATACAATACAAACTATTACACTATTTCAATGATTTGCACATTACGAATAAAACTATCTTTTGATTTATTTTGCAATTATTTTATTATAAACAGTAACTAAAGATAAATGATACTAAATCATACGAAGTAGAACGCTAACTAATTACCAATACTGAAATTTATATTCAAAAAATAAAAGTTGGGAAAAAAAAAAAAGGTTGATAATAAGTATCATAGTCACATGTTATATCTGCCAAATAATATTAGTTATGAATTGATTCAAGTAATTCACAATAACTATTTACAAAAGTAAAATTTTAATTACAATCAACTAATATTTATTGAATTTCATATCCTCTCATTATTGCGAAATCTTCGTCGAAAACCTTAATGACAGTAAATGCGATAGTGAACGACTACTGCGCAGCAAACAACAATCGCATGTTGTATGGAGAAAATGTGCTACTCGTGGGCACGAACTATGGCATGTTGTGTCAACAAACTAAACGGAGTGTCAAAGAGAAGGTATCGACACAAAACAGTTTAACTGGCTGTACTATGGTTACAAATTTTCCGAAGATCCCTAAGTATTTAGCTCATGCCTCTCAACAAAGACGTAACCAAAGTGCCAGCATAGAAATGTTGAACTTCAGTAAATTATGACCATCTTTGGAGGAAACATTTTTAATCCATCTGCACCGTAAATAAATACTCCTTCTATACGAAGCAGATCATACAACGAAGACAGAAGATGGGTGTTTAAGCTGAAAATATATATTTTTAACAACGATGATAGACAATTCGACTGATGTTTATTCTTCACGACGGGCGGTTGCACGAGTAATATTACAAAGAAATTTATGACTGATAATGTGTTATATTGTGTTTCGCGGGTCATTACTGAGCTCAGGCATTGACGCCCGGTGTGCCATGAAACACGAAAGACATTTTTCACCAAATATCGTTTCTTCCCAGTATTTTTCTTTGGCTATTTGACCCCGAAGAGCATTGTCATTCGTCTTCTGTCAATGCTGTCTTCAAGCGCCTGGGCTGATACTAACTATGTTTCTCGTTTCTCTAAACCATACAGATGACACAATATCTGCCCATTGCGCATGGTTTTGCTGAGCAGATTTTATCTGCAGTCCAGACGGTGCCAGGCGAAAGAGTGGCCAAGTGTATGCTAGCTAGAGCGGACTTATCTCTCGCGAAGCGGCTGCAAAGCTTGAGCATTTTTATTTCTATCTTTATCTGGTTGTTCCCGTTTGTGTTCAGTTTATAAACACGGTCACGAAAGAATGAGCACTGTTTGACACAGAATGACAAACCACTTTTTAAACATCGCATCGTGTTTAAATCGAATGAACTGATCATTGCTTATTAGCATCGATGTTTCATTTGAACTTGCATAGTGGTAACATCGATAACCGAATTATCGCACCTCATATCTCGCACTCATAACCGCCGCCACTATCAAATAACATCAAACTGCTTGTATTAAGGATGTGACGATCTCAGACCTGCCGCTACTCACCAGCCAATGGGTAGAGAAAGAGAATCATTGATGTAACCATTTCAATGTTTCATTCTTCTTCATTTTCATTCATTGCCCAGATGAATAATTGATTATAATTGTTTGTGTTTAACAAATACCTATTTTACAAATATCTTATTTTGAAATCTTGCTGCTATTTATATTTAAAGTACACTTGTTATTTGTATGTTCATTTTCTAAAATATGTTTCAGTCAAGAAGTACTGGAGCCATGAGTAAGCGAATCTCAGTGAATGCCTTATCATGTTGCTCGATCAATTATAACGTTGTTGGGCACTGATGTTAAAAACATGCAATCCACTCTATCCTCTTTCAAGCACTGCACGAACTATTGTTGCTGTGATCTTTGTAAATGCCGATTGCTGCATGAATGATGGACATTCGAGGCTACTCCATTATTAATACATTTTCAGAATGAGCTTTCGAAGTGGTACATAAGGGGAGCCTTTGAAAATATCCGCGTGCCGGCTTGTAAAGCAAATAATGTCCTCATATCGCTTATTTTGGAAGTTATAATTTAAAAGATATTTTGCATGATATCGTCTTAGATATAGTTTTTGTAATTTTCACATAAATTACAGATCTATGTCTGTGACGCTGGTATTGAATAAATAATAGAACGAAAATGAATGTGTTGTTTATTTGTTTATGTTCTGTCTACTTTCGTATTTGTAATTTTACGTGTGTTGGCTTGCTTTCTTTCACGGTGCAGATTGTAATACTATTTTAATTCAGTTTGAAAATGTAATGCAATAATATATTACGAAGGCACTATTATGTATGAGCATAATGAAGACGTATTGTATGAGACATTGAGCAGAATGTATCTGCTATAAAAACAAAAATAAATTTGTGTTATACTATTATGACGCAGACACAATAACAATATGACCACACTACGGCAGCCGACAACTCGAAATCAGTTGGAGACCGACCTGTAGATGACTGCCGACCACAACGCAATGAACCGACTCTGAATGTAGACGGGACGTGAAACCTTTAACTCGAAGTTCCGTCACAAGTCACATTGATAATTTACTGGATTCAGCGATAACATATTTTTACCAGCTTTCAAACTCCGCAGATACGATCGAATGATCGAATCGTGTCGAATGATTCGAAATTTGTGTAATCGTTTCTCCAGACAAATGAGTGATACATTGTTCGAAATAGAAGCGGAACATGTTTGATGATTCAGACGGCGCTCGCGCGCGTGTTGACTAAACACTAACTTAGTGCTGGGTATTGAATTCGTCGAAACAAGCGTTGATGATGTAGTCAGAATTACCTACGTAAAAAGTAACCAAACAAGTCTGACGGAGAAATTACGTCAGAAAAAATAAAGATACCTGAAACTCGCAAACGTCCACACCGCACCTGCTTTGTTGTGAACTATTATTTGCGGGTGACAAGTGTCTACATATCTTACAGAACAAATATGTTTGCCGACGCTGATGTTGCTTAAGCAAGAGCATGGCGTCACTTCTGGCTGTCAAGGTTAGGACAGGTTGCAAAGAACGTTCGGTTGAGGACTTCAGAGGCGGAAATGTTTGTGAAAATCTCGCTGAAAAAATTATTTCTTGTGGAAGGACATTCTTTGCTATACGAAGTCGCTTTACAATACGTCAATAAAAAACTACAAAAACTATGATGAGTGATACGAACTCTATTTGAATATGACCGCGCTTTCATTATAATCGTGTAACAAATGAAAATAGCGAATGGCCATACCTTCAAGCGACTGTTAGAACGTACGGCAATGACTACGGTGATGCTGCAAACTAATATTGCTAAGCTGAGGTGAACCAGAAGATATCAAAGTCTTATTGGTGTGAATTATTTCTGACTGTAGAAAATGGTAAACTATTTTACTTGAACTACTTATATCTGTCGACCCGTGCTAGTGAGCGAAAGTGCAATTCAAAGTGTAATAGAAAGGTGTTCACAAAAGACATATTTGAAGTACGGCAGGAAATCATAACTTCCACCCAAAAGAAATAATCCCCGATTCACATCGTTCCGACATACCTGGAATGTACTTCCAGGTAAAGAGAAGGAAAACGTAATCAAAGAATTGACCCGGTTCTGCATGCCTTCCTTTTCTTGCTATCATTGTAACTAGATACGGCTATCTCGATTTGAAACTTGGTGAGAGAAGTAGGGGCAGTGGTAACTCAACAATACACTACCGCCGTTTTGTGTGAACGTGAAGGCGGACAGTTTTGTTTGAGATAATTGGTTTATAAATGGTTCAGTGTTACATATGGTACAAAATCGTCGGAACACCAACGTGACCAGCGGTGAGGAAGGGGTATTTAGAAGGCATGTGAATCAAGTTACTCTACGAACAGTTTGTGGGTCGGCGTCATGGCAGATAGTATTACGAAGATGATGATGAACCCATTTACGAATGAATATAAAAAGAACGCATTGACAAATTGAGCATGGTATAACCTACCCAGTACTGTTGAAAGCACAAACCATATCAAAAGCACAATCCTTTCATATAAAAATGAGAGAACAATAATCAAAACGCAACTGTTAGTTGAAAAAACTGAGTTTGATTTGAAATCGTGTATTTTTAATGTCAGATTTCTTTAAGACGCATTATAACACATTAAATTAAATGTGTTTGAATCTGAAGCAACAGTAAACCGCAAATACACGTTCATATGAAACTCAGAGGCCACACAATAGTGGACAACGCGAATTTTTGATCAGTTGCCCTCCAAATGCTCTGTAGCGAGGTTTGGCTGTCGTTGCCCAGAGAGCGCATGCGCCCAACGGCGCACCGCTAACGCAGTCGGTCGAGAGCGACAGAGTGGTGCCGCGGCAACGTGCCGGGCGCGGCGCCGAAAACACCAGCTCGCGCGCGCGCATCGCAAGCTTCATCGGCGGCATCGCCATTAACCAGGCGGTCGCTGCCGCTGCGAGGCCGCTGCGGCGCGGCTGCGCCCCGCACCGTGGGGCAACCGCACAACACTGCGCCGGCGCCTGCCACCTGCCCTGCACCGATACTGCCACGACGCGCGCCATCGCGCGCCAACTCACTCGCCATCCCGTCGACCGGCCGGCGCCGCCACGCACCGACGAGACTCGGGCCCGGGCCCGGGCGCAGGCCTGGGCCGGGCCGGGCGCCGGTCGACGGCGCCGCGCCCCCGGCTCCGCTCGGCGCGGCTGAACGGGAACTCGCCCGTCTTCGGGCGGCTGGCAGTGCCTGCCATCCGTCGGCCGCTCGTGCCCGCGTCGTCGCCGCTCTCTCCCCGTGCCAGGCCCGTCCCGCCATTCGCGTCACCCTTCCCGCGAGCCACAACTCGCCCGCCGCCCTCAACGCCCCCGCTGGCCATGTAATCAAATGCATTAGCCTATGACGGACTGCTGAACGCTGCCACCCGGCTTATCGCAGCCTACCACACGCGCTATGCACCAACAACAACGCTCAGCAATACTCGCCAGCTGAGCAACGACAACCTGGCACGGCGTGTGTGTGTCGAAGGATCATCATCTCCTCTAGAAAATTTGATATTCTGTTGAAAAGTATTATTTCTTCTAATGTAATTTATTCAGATTAAATATTTATGAAAATTCACGCTAAGTAATCATTATTAACTTACTTAAAAAACCGACAAGCATTGTTGATATTTTAACAAATTCATTCGGGTGCAGTGTTGCGCTCTACTCATCGGCTATTCGATTCGTCTCTTGAAGATCACCCAGCATGAAAATATTAAGTTGCCCTACTATAACACTGCACTTCTTGCTTAGAAATCTTTGTTCGAACGAGTTATTTACTCTTCCAATAATATGTTGTTACTAAATCTGGTGATTTAAGCTACTTATCGAAATAACATGTTTGATAAATCATGTTCCCGTATACATGATTACTAACAAACAGTGTGATGATCTACATTTCTCATTCATTTCATGAAATATTTGCTGTATGAATTTAGCCTAACTTAATTGATCTTTGTCAATATCGTGTTAAACACTGACTATTTTACAAATATTAATAACACATTTTGAGTAGTATATTGAAAATAAGTACATTTCTGAGCTAATTGTAATTTGAAAAATTCGATTGTATTTAAATTCTTAAGAAGAAATTTATTAAGTGAAAAAATATTATTATTTCATCATATGCTATATATGTATGTATATATGTATATATATATATTAATTTAATTTGGATATTATCCTTTCTGGCCTTCATACAGTAATGGAGAAACGTAATGAATGTTTCTGGAAATGTTCGTACGTTACAGAATGCTTTCAACGCCCAAGGTAGAAGTATGCCCAAAACATGTGTGTAGTCTTGTCGAATACAAATGACCAGATATAGATTCACTTGCGGGCTGTAACAACTCGATGGTGCTGAACTGAAAACTCCAAGTTCGCGGGTTAAACGATCAAACTGGTACAAGCTCTAAAAAATCCTTCGTACACCACTTTAAACTTCCGGCTGTCAATGTTGGCGCAGATTCACGGCGTAAAAAGTCCTCGTCTAAAAGAAACTCTGAAGCAAATTGTTTTTAATGCGACTAGACCTTGATGACTAACTCGCTTCTCTGCTGGTCGAGCAACAACGAAGATTTGCGTGGTCGAGCGGAGAGGCTGTGGACTCGCCGCGGGCGTCAGCCGTTAACAGTTGAACTGAAAAACGCGTCCTCCGCAGAGAAGCGCGCGCCCGCTGGGCGCCGCGGCGTTGTTGACGCCGATAGCCGGCAGCGTCGAAGACCCTGACGACGTACTGCGCGCTGCCCGGCACCTCCGCCTCGCTATGCGCCCTGCGCAGCCGCCCAAAGCAGACGAGGACAGGCGCCGCGGCGAACGTCGGTCGCCTGGCTTTGCTTCGTGTAGCCGCTTGTGCGCGCCACCTCGCGACGCCCTCTCCGCGGCAGCCGGGTGAAAGCGGGCGAGCGGCGCCCCGGTTTCGCCAATGTTCCCCGTGTTACAATGAACCTCATTGGAATTCGGTCGCAAACAATGATTTTAAACAGTGTGAGTGCTTATCTGTGAAACGATAATATGAATCAGTAATGATTAACAGCAAAAAGCTTGTCTATTTCGCCGCACAACAAGCATGTTGATACCAGTTCGCTGTTAGCGATGCTTTTCTTATTGCGCCCGTAAGTCAGTGAGAAGAGAGACATATGCGACTTTTATTTGTGGCACAGTGATATTATTGTTGGAGTTAATTCAGAATTTGCCGCCGACGATCAAAACTCGGCATTTATAACGAACCACGCAGCAATTAACGGCAAAGGCATGCATTTAAACGTCATATTTTTCTCGAAAAATGGGGCGTTTGCTTTCGCAAATCTTTCGTATCAGGCTTTCTTCGGAAGAACAAACGATTGATGAGATCGAACGCTTTTCATGAACTGCGCAGATCGCGCCAGATTCGGAGACGTGCAGATGACAGCGTCCGGGAGATAAACGTCTTTCAAACGCGATAAATCGCATTGTTAAAGGTGGCCAATTTAGTTTCGCGGCTTTCGCTGAGCAAGCCCACCGTTGGGCATGCGGAGCACTAATAACGCCGATTATCGAACGGTATGCCGGGGTTGTGTGCGACATCGGTGGTCATTGGCGCTGCTTCGCTCTATAGTCGAGATTTCGAAGAAATAGACTGCTGCTATTCACATGAGACCACCAGAAACGAGCTGGTCGGAGAATTTTTCGGCCGTGCTACAGACTCGCGCCGTCGACAAACTTTGCATTATCTTGGCGTGCGTAGTAGATTTGGACTGTTGGCAACAGCATGTAAATGAACAGGTTATGTTGCACGAGTACTAACGGCTCTGTTCGTTTAAGAAAATATGACAACAAAGGAACATTGACAACTTTCTTTCATCATTAACAATTATCACGCTGAACAAACTAATAGTTCTCGAATCATTGCCTTTCAGCACCCATTTTCCACTGGCCAACAGCTAAGTAGTAGCCACGCGTGGTGGCAATCCAACATTCTACTGCTCTCCAAACTGATTACTGAAACTTATTTAGCGTCAACAGCTGGTAAATTATTATTAAGAAGGAGCAAACAAATGTCTGTGGTATATCGTAATGTTTCTGAATGAATAATATGTAGTATATTAAAAATCTTTGAATATAATGCTGTGATATATCTGTCAACAGCTCTAGAAAATAATGTATGATATTTATAAATAACTCAGTGGCTCTTTACTTTGTCGCTGTCTGTGAATGCCCATCAAGCATAAACATTGTAAATGTCTGTGAAAGCATATAAGCATATCAACTGACATGGTAATGCGATGTCGTAATGAAAGCAAATGTGGGAATATTGTAATTGTGGGTATGCTCCTGAAGACTATCGTGAATATTTTTAGGAATTTTTGATACTTATGTTACATACCATTTTTATTTACCATTAAACACATTGCAGCTGCCGTTTCACCATTATTGATATAGCCCCAAACTATTTTATGCCATTTTTATTGCCGAAATTTTCGACAATCGCTCAAGCACTGACTTGATTAAATATATTTCCTAGTATCAACGTTTTCAATATATTTAAATTATGAAATCTTGAGGTGTGTAATATTTCGGTGTCAGAAAATATCCGAAGGTAGCAGTATCTCCAGACAAAAGTTTTCAAGCTACCAGGCGCACTGGAGTTGTCAAGATGATAACGTTATGTCGTGAACTGTAATGAAATCTCATACGCTCAGTTACAAATGTGACATTGCCGTGCCAGCTTTTCGAAAACATTATTTTCCGTCGGTACGCAGACAAGGCAACTGCGACGATAACGCCTGAGCAGTTATCTACCAATCACGAGCAGAAATGTCACATGTGTAACTCACTATTTGAAATTTCCAACAGCTACTCGGCTTTGCCACTCACTCCATAGACACGTTAATGCATTTATTCTGAAACACCTTGAATTCCTCAGGATGTGAAAATGCATTGTAACACAAAGGAAATATTTCATGTTATATGAATAACCAAATATGATATTATATCAACAAAATAAAAGAACCTGACTGAATAAATATTAATTATCAGGGCGATGAAGATGGCTGGGATGCATTTTGAACAAATTTCTTTCTTTTCAAGCAATGAAACTGAATGTTGAACTCCACTTCCGGAGCGTTTAACGTTCTTTGAACTTATTTCTTGAATATTTTCATGTTATATTGAAGTCACTCGATGTAATCTGCATTTATTATAATTTACTCAGCAATGTCTGTATTGTTATATTATGACGATCTTTATGTTATAGAAACATTGTGAATATCAAGAAACGATAATCAAGATGATGACCATTTAATAATTAAATTCATGGGAAGAATAGGAATATCATTTATCAAACATTTGAGACTGATAGTCTGCAGCATAAGGTGAAGCTGTAACCCGACCTGTCAAATTTAAAACGATTATTTCAAATAAAAAAAATCAAGCATTTAAAAGAATAATATTTTGTTTAACATAAACTTGTGATGCCTATAACCAACATGAATTAAACTTTATTAACATAATATGTGATTAATGTGCGATACCAAGGCTTCTTTCAACACATCACGCTAGATCTTGTGCTTCAAATGACGAGTTCCTCGTCTGCTACAGCGTCAGGCTTTCGCCTGTACACAAAGACATTGTACTCTCTTTGCTCAGCTTTTGTACCTTTCATCTACTCTCGAGAGTCAAACTTTCGTCTGCTGGTTGAACCTCTCTTCTGTTACTTTTCACTTGAAAACTATGCTGTTGTATGGGAATGGTACATCGACCGCGAGAAGGACCCGCTTTATACGTGATTTTGCGTTTTATAGTTGGGGACAGAATCATTTTTAACTTTTTCGTCATTTGTCGACCCTGTTCTGTATGCAACAAATGTTCTCCGTAAATTCCTGACCTTATAACTGAAGCAGTTTATTTGTTTCTTCGCTTTCGGAAGGTAGTAAATGTCGGCCATTAATGACATGCGTCTGGGTTCCTGGGCACCGATACCGTCGCTGAAGGATAAGCCAATTTCGGGATAACAAGGCAGGAGCTTTTAGTGAAGGCTGATCCAGCCAAAGGTTTGGCTGAGTTTGCGAATAGAAGAGCCTCGTTACAACTCAGCTCATATAACGTATCCCATCGCCTGTGTTGTTCATCTGGCTTTGATTTTGATCAATTTTAGGTCATTTCTTTAGCTGAGCATTTAAAACATTTGAAGAGCACATTGATCATTACGGCTTTATGTTCAAGTCATCAAAAATCGCCTGTGGCGGCTCTCGGCCATTTACGTTCACCGGCTGGAGAATATCTCGGCCTTGGTGATTAAAACCAGAAATGCGATGGTGCGTTAGCGTGCGTGAGATCAGAAACCGGCGGCGCGCCGGCGGTGATGGCGACGACTCAGGCGTGAGCAAGCGCCCGGCGCACGAATGCAGCTTTCATGGAAGGTGTTCGACGTCGCGCGGCAATGCTCCTCTTTTACGGCAACCGCGGCGCTGCGCCGCTGCGTGCGAGCGCGGCGCCAACAGCCGGCGCTGGCCACCTCCAGTGGCGCGCGACTCCTCATCTCCGGCTCAAAGCATGCCGTCCAACTTTTATCTCGATAACCTCAGGAGACATCGCTATCGTGTTTTATGATTTTTATGATGATAAAAACAACCACACTACGATATTGTGGGATTGGACCTCAATGTTAACATTTAAAACTCCTTGCAAATAAACTTAAAAATCTGATATACAATCATTAGTTTTGAACGAGGCTAATGTTAACATTTACAAAAATACATGTTTTGTTAAATAGTTGACACATGTAGTTTTATTGCTATTATGTTTTATAGGCATTGTGAATGTACTGTGAAATTCTTCTCGGCTGCGCCGCGCTTCATCGATTACAACTTTGACACTCGGTAACACTTTCAAACGATACTAGAAAGTAACGTTAATAATATAAATATGAGGCGATCGTTAGTATTATGACCTTCGGTACTAATAAGCAACATCTATCAAATCTTATCCCATTTAAGTGCCGCTCCTAACAGTTGAAATAAACCTGTCTTTCCTTGCTTTCGCGCGTCTATCAACACGCTCTTCGTGCCTCCAGAATCAGTCAGGTACGCTGAGTAGAAACAAGAGATTTGGAAAACACAGTGAGCTGTCATGTTCTTCGAGCGCTCCTGCCTGTTCACGGCACTAAATAAACGTTTGGAGTTCAGTTGACCTTCCCGGACTGTTTTGTTTGCTGATGTTCTGGTGAGCTGTTTCACGTTGAACTCGGTTTTTAAATATATGCATTGCTATTTATCGCAAGGCCTCGTGACCAGATAACAGTTTCAACCAAGAAGAATCACTTACAAGCATATAGCATTTATAATCGTCTCCTATATTATTTCAGTAACATACATACCTTTTGCGGCTCTCACACACAACCAATCTTTATAAATGAGATTCTCTAAAGAAAGAATTTCATGAAACGACTTGAGCGCATTTTGTTTAAGAATATGAAGAATTTATTAAAAAAACAGTAAATATTCACGTCAAACAACCCTGATTTACAGTCTGTAGAATACACTCTAAGCAAGCGCAGTCTGAAAAACTAAATTCTGAGCCCAAGACACCTCAGATGCAATAATCTATGAGATGAGAATGTGTAAATCTGTATATTTTCGCTCTTTACCTATTCGAAACCTAACATGAATAATGAGGTAAACCAGTGTTGATATTTTATGTGACTGAGCCACGAGTTCTCTTCATTAATAACGTTAAATAGAATATTTGAGAAAGACGTTATCGATACAGAACATAGAACGAGTGACAGTGTCTTGTGATATATTACGAGTTTAGAGATGAAATGAAAAATAGGGAAGACGTGGGGGACTGCTTTGTGCGAGGATTCTCGCACGGATGCCATTTCTGTTTCCCGCGGCTCTCGGCAGATGAATCGCGAGGAAGGACTATACAACCGGGTAACCTGTTGACGAACAAGGAAGTGTGAATAATTTACATCTCGTTGACCTTCGTCGGCAACGGCGGCTGTCACGTGTTCACGGCGACGCCGCTTCTGCTGTTTCGAGGATGCGACGACGCCTGCTAAATTTGCCTAGTCACGGAAGAGCAATAAACATTTTGAAATAAACTGTTCCTTTACAACTACACAACGCTTGTTCTGCCTCGCGCCTACTGAGCAGAAGGTTTTTATCGGCATGAACGGCTGTTTTTTCTTTATAATTTTGAAACGGAAATTTCACATGAACCATTAATAATATTGTGATATTCAAGTTCCAGTAAGAAACGAATGTATATGTAATAATATGTAAATTAACAGAATTTTCGACAATGTTCTTACAAAAACGTTTTATTCTAAATGCTCAGTGATATTTTCTTAATGTTTATAGTTCATGAGCTTTCTTGGAATTGTATTGGTATTGTGGTACTCGCCTTCAGAATGATCATATGCATATTGTTGGTGCGTACATTCTGATTCTGCGTTGGCAGCTCATGGACAATGCGCTAAATCGCGAGAAGGCAACTTAGTTGCCCTTATCTTTCGCCGTCACCCCGTCCTGCCGCTTGCCCCAGCTCCGTCGACTGACCATCGGCGTCCAGGCAGACCTGTTCACGACGAATATTGGATTTCGCAACTTCACGACGACTTTCACCGCCGCCTTAACCGCCCGCCTCCTATCACGGGCGCCTCTGCCTGCGCCACGGCCTCCTCTCTCTTCCCCTCGGTGCCGCCACCTCGCCCGGCGCCCGCCGCCATCGTCTGAAGCCACGGCACCTGTCGCCACCCCACAAACCCACGGCCTGTCGCTACCCCCACCAAACCCACGGCTGCCGCCCCGCAAACCGGTGCGCCGCCGCCGCTGCCATCAAACCACGGCGCCGCCGCCGTCACCAAACCCGTAGTATCGCCGCCGCGCTCGCCACCTGCCAACAAACCCACGGTGCTCGCCGCCTCTCCAAGCCTACGACTCCTGTCACCCCGCCGCGAAACCGCTGGCCCCAGAGCCCCGCTCACCACCGTGCCGAGCAGCCCCAACCCCACGGTCATCCCCGTCAGCCCCGTCACGCCCCCCACCGGCAAGCCGACCTTCTCGCTCTCCGCCCCCACCACCCCCACCAGCCCCATGAAGCCGAGGCCCCCCGTCGGCACCGTGGCCTCCCTCGTGCCCATCCCCGACCCCGTCTCCCCCAAAACCAGCGTGCGGTGTGGGGGAGCGGCCGAGGCGCAACGGCCTAAGCGCAGCTACCCAGGCCGGAACTGGGTAGGCGCTGTTGTCCCGCAGGAGATAGTCTGGACACCGCGGGTAGCGCATTCCTTTGCACCGCCATTTTATATCTTGTTGTTAGGAGAGTTAAAACTCTAGAAGTGAGTAGGCTTGGAACCTCCAATCTACCCAAAACCAAAATTTATATCCTTGAAAATCTCTATTGTACTTTCAGCTGTTATCTTCAACTCCTGAATCTATCGGGTGAGAGGATATTAAACGCCAGCAGTTTCGCTACTCTCTATGTCTAGAGACTAGCAAGGGACAGTCCCGAGAGAGTGAATGAGAGATAATTTACTGTTTCCGAAGTATCCCAACTACTTTTTCATTAGTTCCGCGAGTGTAGTACATTTTATAGAAGGGAGGTGTCTGTGCTTCTTACCCACTCGAGCGTGAGAGGCGGAGATGTCGCGTCGGCTTGCAGGATTTTAGGTGGTTCCCCGGAGCGGCACCGCCTCAGCTGGGGCGAAGCTTTAAGTATCCGACATGTATGGTAGTGTACAGTATGTAAGTACAGTCGACTCCGGTTATAGTGAACTTCTGAGGACTAACATTTTTGGTTCACTATATCAGAGGTTCATTCTATCCCATTACGTCAAAATTGACTAGAATTTCTTCATAACTATTGAGTTTATTAATATAAAGATACATCAAAATACATTCATAGTTTGAACTGAAAATTTCAGTATCTTTATTTGCCCTTTAAAAAATCAATTATTTTCAGTTTTTGCTTTGTACATTTTTCATTAGGAATTTCCCTAGATCATACTCAGGTCGTATCTCATACTTGATTCTACAATGTATCCATTTGCCTCAAATATCATGATGTAGTCTTAAATCCTTATTAGAACACCATACCACTGTCCGAAGGTCCTTTTACTCGCCTAATAACATACGTGATCCTTTTGGTAGCGGCTTAATCTGAAGTAACATCAACCTTGAAACTGAAGCAAGCAGTCGCGCATCGCTGCCGTCAATTGTAGCCCACTCAGGACACGATCTTTGCTTCCGTAGCGAAATTGAGTGGTACAAGGTCATCAGTAAAGTCCTCATTTCGGGTTCGCTACTTCCTCCTCAGGAGAGACTTCTTTGATTAAGATCTGACGACATTTTTTCCAAGTTTCTTCGTGTTGGAATTTGGGACTAAGGCGATATACTTTTTTTCCAGGGGAATGAATTTCCAGGATGTTGTAACTCCAACGTTCACTATAGCCAAGGTTCACAGTTGTCTATAACCGACTCTTCTTGTGCTTATTTGTAATGCAAATGAAATGAAACACTGACTTATAACGGAGAGTTCACTACATTTGAGTTCACTATAACCGGAGTCGACTGTGTACGTATCTGTGCAAGGAGAGGGAAGAGAACAATCGCTCTTGGTTCGTGGTACATATTCCGGTCTGGTATTGATTGGAGAAACTACGGAAAACTTCCAACCAGGGAAACCCACCATTAGAATTTTCACGACAGTAGCTGAATTTGATCTAGCTATGAAGCTACTGTTGTAAACTTGCCTTCGTCAAGATTCCATTCCTAGGACCTCCCGGTCAAAGACGGATGTGGCCAGTGAGCTAATTTGCCATTGGATGGTAATCTTTGTACAGATCCAGCCTTGCAAGTGAAACTCTAAAAGACATTTAGAAAAATATTTTTCATACACAGGATCACCTCTGAGCATGACTTTCTTAATTTGACCATTTCAATGTTTTCTATAATTCACTATCATTACCTGCTTTGTTTCACTAACATCGGAGAAGTACTCATCGTTTGTTCGTCACTGCAGTGTATGTGTAGTTATCTTCAGTTAATATACATGTTTTGGATTGTTGTGTTTATCATGTTATTTGGGATTCACATGTGCTGGTGTGTATTAATGTGATCACAATTCTGTAAAATTAACCACTTCTCTGTGAAAATGTTATTTGACATGCATATTTCTTCTACCAATGCTTGATATCCTGTTGCTCCGTTGAAAAATAGTGGGTAATGTCTCTGACAGGAGGTCTGGGTTCGCGGCCTCACGGTGGCGAATTTCGACTACCTCGATCGATAGTTATCCATCGGTTTCTATGATTAATATGAGCGACTATTGAGTAGTACCCCAAAGAAGACAGACAGCGCGCGATATTTTTCCTCATCCGCATACCTCATCTCGCTTTACACACAAACTCACGCCACTATATTTCCAAACATGACGGGAGCTTAGAGTTTGTCTCGGCTAAGTGTTTCTGTGTCGGAAATTCGTGGACGTGGGATCAACCCCGCAAGCCGAAGTGTCGGATCTCTCTCCTAGCTGGGGAGGAACACAGCCACCTCCGAGATATAAAGTTCACTACACTTATAGGTCTAATCATAATGGAAAGACATAAGTTAGCTTTTGCGGATCATATTCGACTTCTGCCAATGAACTTCAGGCACTAGTTTACGTCACAATATTAGCTGGAATTTTAAATGCAGCCAGATATCAAACTTTTCACCTTGTTACAAGTCACTGAAATAGACATATCAGACATTTTCTTAAAAAATGCATCTTTTATTTTAATTACACATTCATCGTATTATTTTTCGTTGAAAATTGTCACTTTATACTACTTTCAAAATGTTTCTCAATGTTTCTCGCTCTTGTACCTTGTAGCGGCCAGAGCTGCATATCTTAAAGTGCCTGTGGTGTAATCACGAGGTTCGTGACGTAAACTGATGTTGCGCAGAAAGAGCAAACATCGGTGCTCCGAACTAACTCATATCTTTCCATCATGGGTCTAACGACCATAACAGCTGAAACACGCAATAAACAATCAATGCATGAGCCACGTGGTGGACGGCAGGCGCCAAAAAGGCCGCGGGCGGGCTGTCGCGCGCGCGGCCGGCCAACGCCGTGGGCAAAGTGTCGCCGTCGTCGTCGCAGCCGTCGTCGCGCTCCTCGTCGCGCTCCTCGTCGCGCACCATGCTCGCGTCCACGCCCTCCTCCACGCAGCCGCTCGCCATGCGGCCGTCCTTCGCCGACGCCATCTGCCGCAGCCATAGTACTCGTCTTTAACATCTCCGGCATCCCCTCAGACACCGCCTCCTCATCTGCTATCTCGCCCTTCTGGTGAGCATGGTTAAGATTGCGTAACAATTACGGCGCTCCGATCTATTCAATTCTAAAACGATTGCGTATTTAGTATTGGACAGTCATATTCTGTGATTAGACGGAAGAATAAGACTTATGATCTGAGACTCGTCAGTAATAAGAGCATCTTTATAATAATAATAATAATAATAATAATAATAATAATAATAATAATAATAATAGTGCTATTTTGTGGTAATTTGCTTTGCGTCGACGACTCCCATCTCAATCAGATTTACGTCCAGTATTCGTTTAATTATTGTGACGATTCCTTGCTTTGTATCTAGATAGAAAATGTAGCTACCTCCTCCTATACATTCGTCATCAACAAACGAGTACAATTTTATTTCTAATCATCTTTCTCATTAACAATATCTCATTAAAATTTTGATAAAGTCAAATTAGTTCATTGTATACGTCAAATGAATATGTTATAACAATGTCAATAGTTGATAACTGAACCCATACAAATACGTCGCACAAAAGGAAGAACTGTAGAATCGTTATAATAGAAAAAATGACAAATTCTTTAGATACTGAAGTCCCCCAAACAAAATATTGTTTTATGCTATTCAGTACTTACATAAGATCAGAAAGAGCTTCCTACCAATCTAGACAAATTGTCATGTAACTTCGTGAAATGGGGAATTTCCCATTACATGTTCATTGGCAAAGATGATTGGCATCGTCTTTGACATCTCTCCTTACATGTCAACAAGTTTGTAATCTTTATTCTGAACCACCGAGCGTAGTGTCAGTTTCGCAGCGAAATGGAATTATTTATTTTTTTAAAAAGCAGTTCAGCACGTGTTTCGGATTACGAAAAAAACATTGTTAGGGATTTTTCTTTATTACTCGAAGTACAAATTTCAACAATTTTGAAGAATAAATTTGACACATAGCCTTTTAGAAAAAAATATTCCGACATTAATTCATTTTTGGGGCTGACTATACTCCGATTAAACGAATTGCCGCTCTAATTTGGAATGTAATTTCTAAGGCCCCTTTCACACGGTGCCACTCCAGGCGCTTCCGAACAGCGCGTCTGTTTAGCAAGCTTAGTTAAAATAAATTATTCCCACGAGTGGAGTAGTCGCGCTATGACGTCGGTTTAAATGGCAGCGTTCACACTAAACGCGCCCCTGAACCGGTTTTCGTTTGCTGCCTGCCTTTGTCGCAGCCACCGGTACTGCCGGCCTGAGCCAACCCGGGTGTGACTCCATTTCCTCTCGTCGCCGGTGTTTTGTCGGCAGTGGCTGTGCCGGTTCTCGATGGCTCAAGTAGCTCTGTGTCGCTTCCTGGGGTTTCTTGTATCTCAGATGTCTATTCCATGTGGGGTTGCTGGCTTCGCTCCTAATGTATTGGGGTGCATCTAGATGACCCTGGTACCTCCACTCTCCCGTACAGAGACGGGGATTGGGAGGCAGGGTGGGGAACATAAAGGTCGAGGGGAGGTTATTTTCGTTGGGGATTTAGGATGATGGAAAGAGGTGGGAGAGAGGATGAGGAAGGTTTGGTTAGGAGAGATTGGGAAAATATAATAGTTTATATATAATTTTATTATTATTATTTTTAATTTATATATATATATATATATATATATATATATATAATTTTCCAAAATACAATTAGGGATGGGATGGGATAGGGGTAGGGTATGTGTAAGGTAGTGCGTTTTAAGTCAGAGAGTTTCGTCTGTACTCGTCTTTGTCGTTGTCAGTGGCCCGTCATTTTGTTGTCGTAACACCGGCTTATTTTCCAGGTAATTGGGGTGAATGAGGATGTCGAGGGGATATTTGCGGGAGTGTCTGGGGACTGGATAAGACGTGAAGGTGTGGGGTTATCAGATTCTGGAGTTGGGTTGGTGGTGAAGTTTTGGGTGACGGTTGTAGCGGAGTCGCGGAAGGCCCTTTAAAATAAACGGTGGTACACGGGGCTGTTTGCGAAGGCCGCCGCCGCTCATTCGGAGCCGGCCGCTTGCCGCATCGCCGACGAGCCAACACCGGCTGGACGCGGCGCATGCCTGGCCGCGAGGCCGGCCTCATGGTTGCCGGGCCGCCCGTGCGGCCCCCGTCAGCCCGTTCTCGCGGCCGCGCCCTGCGCCGCCTCGCCTGGCCGCCACGGGCGATGCGAGCGGCGGCGGCGTGTCGGGCCCCCGCGTGCAGGTGCCGCAGCGCCTGGGCATGCGCGGCGCGCCGCAGAAGACCGCGCAGAATCGCGCGGTAAGGAACTATCGACTAAAAGGTACCCTTGCTAATTGAAAGCAGGCCTGTGTGGCGCAAGTGGGAGGAGAACGTAGGGATCCACCTATTCGTCGCCAACGGTACAAGAAAGAGATTGACGAGCACAATGGCCGGCTGCCTTTCGCCAGGAAAGATCATGTTACTCTCTTGGAAAGGAGACTTGCTGACTCGAGCCACCTGAATGGAAATCAGGAAGTGTCTCCAAACTAGTCGAGTTGAACACGAGTCTTCAGGTCAGAAAGCTCCAGCGCCCTCCCTAAGCCACCCATGGCTCAAGGACTATCGATTAAGGCATAAAACTGTAGTATTTCTAATAATTTAACACACGTATCCTTTTTCTTGTCTGACAATAAATGAACATTTTTCAAAAACATATCCAAGTATCCGAGCATAAATCCAAACATTAAAGAAGGAAAAATTACCGTTATAAAATAGTACATTCTCGCTGTAAGAAGGAGGCAAGTGTGAACAGGGAGGGACCTGATTGACGTAAAATTTGTTCATTGATTGTCAGAAAAGAAAAGGATTCTTGTGTTAAATTATTATTAATAACTTGGCAATCATAATATTCATATACAGGATGAGTCACGTAACTCTAGCACCTCCTGTAACTATTGAACGGTTCAAGTTATTGCCATGCAGTTTCACGAAAGTAGATGAGGGAATGGGGCTAATTGATACGTGTATTTATTTATATTTTACCACTTGTATTTTACGAGATATTTGAGGTAACTTTGTTTTCAAATGAAATTATACATATTTTTCAGTACATCATGACGAGCGTAAAAGAAATTCAATGATATACATATTGTCATATGTTAGATAAGCATTTTTTTGAGTAATTTTGATTTTGCGACTCATGTTTAACGGATATTTTGAATGTAACTGTCCAACACAAAGGTCACGCAGCGCTCCACCAGCAAACGCGCGCTCGGAGAAGGGAAAGGATCTTAGTATTTGAAGATACGAAACATATTCCAAATATTCACAAAACTGTTTACGTTTTTCCTGAACTCTGCTTTCCATCCTTCCGCATTTTCAGATTTTTGTATTAAGGATTTAAAATATGAATTTGTCAGAAGTAGTATGTATTGAAATAAGATTGTTATTTCAACTTCATTTAAAGGGGTGTCATTCCAAAGGATATTAATGGGATCTTGGAAACTAAACACAAAATAAATTATAAAGATTGTACAAAGAAAAATGCACATTTTCAGCAAATACTTTTTTGTTAATGCGAATATAATAACACCTGACGAAATGAAAAAATGCAGGAAGATAATGATAATAACTATCCCTGTTTCTATCGCTAAGTTATTATTATATGCTTATTAACATTAAAATTGTTTGCTCGAAATGTGCAATATTCTTTGTACAGTCTTAATTATTTATCCTTATTGTGTTTTGTTTCAAGATCCCATTAATATCCTGACAAAAAATCTGAAAACGCGGAGGGATGGAAAGCAGAGTTCAGGAGAAAATTGCAACAGTTTTGTGAATATTTGGAATATGTTTGGTATTATGAAATACTAAAATCAGCTTCTCTTTCCCGAGCGCGCGTTTGCTGGTGGAGCGCTGCGTGGCCTTGCGTGGAGGGCTTTTGCATTCAAAATATCCGTTAAACGAGTCGCAAAAAATCAAAATTACTAAAAAAATGCTTATCTAACATATGACAATATGTATATCCTTGAATTCTCTTTTTACGCTCGTCATGATAGACTGAAAAATATATATTGTTCCATTTGAAAAAACAAAGTTACTTCAAATATCTCGTAAAATACAAGTTATAAATTATAAATAAATACACTTATAAATTAGCCCCATTCCCTCATCTACTTTCATAGAAAACTGCCTGTCTTGAACCGTTTAAAAGTTACATGAGGTGCTAGAGTTCCCACGTGACTCACCTGTATATTGAACTGTTTGTAGTAGTATTTATATTATGCCGAGGCATCGTCTAGTACTGATGATCTACTGGCAGCAAATTTATTATTTTCAGTTTAATGCAAATGAAAGCCAAAATGAACTGCAGCCACTCTTTTTTCGGAAATAACTCTTGTGAAAACGGGGTAAACAAACGAAAATAAAAGGGTTATACTAGATTTTGACTACACCTTATAATACAATTTAAGCGTGCATTTTTTCAGATGTTTGCGCGTATTTCGAAAAGGGCAAAGAAACCCATTAGAATGCTCTATATTCTTCTTAAAGCGTATAAAATTTCTCACTAAATTCTTTCTTATTCCTTTCAATAGCGTCATTACGTTTTCAGTTATTGCATATCAAAATTACTCCTTATTGCGTGGAGTATGCAACAATGCGTTTGTTTACACTTGCCCGTAGCAACGACATTGATAGCAAAGGCGATCGTAGAGAGCATTGTAGGTAAAAATGGAAATACTTTTCTTTCACATGTTAAACCCTCTTTTGATAAGGTTCTCTCGTAGTGGGACCACTGACACTTGTTTTGGTCTTAATTTGCATTCAAAATAACAAAACAATAAATTAGCTTGTCCGGTCCATTTTTAAAATTTTTGTGTCGCGGCCTCCCGGATTAATTCGCCATGCTGAACTCTTCTCGTCAGCTGCGGTGGCGCAGCGCAGCGGTTTTGTAAACTGTGATGAAATTGGTATTTTTATTTTCTCGCGTACTGCTTAAGCGGTAGATAAAATTCTATGAGAAAATGGCGATTTTTAAACAAACAAGTAATTTTTCACCAAACTCATCCAGCTGCTCTTCCACGCTACAGAAAACATTCAGTTCCACTGTTCTATTTTTACAAAACTTTCAGAATTTATCTCGGTTGTTAATTTGTATAACTATTCTTGCGCTGGTATGGGACTCTGCTAACATCAAATATGCATCATACTCATCATATTGTGGAATAAAATTAGCTTTACTACAGTCCTTCTTTTTCACTTGAAAGATATCTCATGTTTTACGTGTGTATAACTGCTGTGTGGGTCTCAGTCCATTTGACAAATACCTTTTAAAACAGGATAAGATGGCTTACATTCACCTGTCTCTTCTTGGCTAGCCTTTTCACCATAATAAACTTTCTTCCCCGTGAATAGAAACAATATTATTTTTGTCTTCTGTTACTATAAATATATTGTTGTTCGTGTAAATATATTGTTATACGCGCAGGCCGTGAACGCCGGGCAGGGCGGCCGCCGCCGCCGCCACGGCCATGGTGCTTCGTGCGGCTGTACCACCACCCGCGCAACCTGCTGGCCACCGCCACCGCCAGCCTGCTGGGCGACGTGCGCGCGCTCGTGCGCCGCAGCAAGCCCAAGACGCCCGCCTTCCGCAGGCGTACGTTCCGCTTGGCTGCCACTATTTATGTACTGGGTGTTTGATTGGCCGACCTGGATGGCTGAGGTGGCTAAGAGCGAGTACTGACTCAGCGCTTCGGTCCGAAAGGTCGCGGGTTCGAGTCTGCCTTGGGCATAGTTGTTTGTCCCTTGTCTCTCATGTATGTGTTGTCGCGGAGGGCCTCGCGTGCTGGTGACCACACGGCCAGAGGAGCCCGCAATGTTGGTGTTTAGTGTATGGTCGAATATACGTTCCATCGGGACGTAAAGGGTAACCGGCTGTCGGCTGGATAAAACCCCTAGAAAGAAGAAGTGTTTGATTGATGAGTAGCGACGTGTTCAGGAGGTTATTAGTCCCGTTAGCGTAAATTTTATCGCTGGAGGAGTCGGTGTCTTCCCCGTAGATGGCGAGATCGGTGCCGAGCTACGTCGGCTCGCGGGGTGGGAGTTGTCTCAACCACTCGTACCTCCCACTAGCGGGCCATCGCCCTAGCCGGTTCAAGCTCTACGCTCCAGGCTGGTCTCCCGACATGTTTTGTAGTGTAGTGCATGTGAGTGTAAGTAAGGGATGAGAATAGGACAGGGAATGGGAAAGGAAGATAGCGCGCGGCCCTTGGCCCGTTTATTAGGGTATTACTCTTGCATTACATTCGGCTGATGTTGATCGAAGAAACCACGGTAACCTACCGATTAGAACAGCCGGCCGCTAGAGTTCTCCAGACAACGGCTGACAAGCTAGTGTCGAAAATCCTGCCGCCGTCGGAACTCGAACCTAGGAGCTCCCGGTCGGAGGCACTGCAGTGACATTAATTGATGCCATAAGGCACCTTAACAGGTGTGCTAGGTTTTTTATGAGCTCTTGTTTTATTAATTTATGTATTTATGAAGAAAAGAGAAAGACCTAAACATAACTGGTTGAGAGAAATTGAGGGACTTTTGAACGAGAAGAATTTAACAGACAAGGATTATGAAGATCGGAACAAGTGGAAAAATAAAATTAAAATTACATAAAGTATTAGAATTTTTGGGTAACAGAAAGTTGTTTTAACAATGTAAAACTGTGCAATAAATAAATAATTTATTTATCTTTATTTATTGGGGTACAGATAACTTTCTACCACGAAGGTCATTGAGGTCCTTAAGCAAAGATCTAATAAATAGATGGTAGCGTTAATGAACTTGGATAAATAACTTGAAGAGTGAGGAGGCAGAACAAACGGAAGGACCACAAGAAACCTTCCGGATGGCACAGTTCAACGAGTCCACATGTACTGGCCGGGGATCGCACCTGGACCAAGATGTGGAAGGCGGATGAGCCATTTTTCCACAAGCGCATCCTAGAGTCCGGGTTGATTCGAGAATGCTATTATTGTGCTGTGCTGACGAGTAGCATCCCCCCCCCGCTAAGCGGAGGTCAAGCTGTTATATTGGCCTTTACTGCTGCGACGCTCTTTTTGAGGCGAAGCTACGTAATTTTGCTTATGCAGGCGCCAGCTGTCTGCGGCCACGCGACAATTGGATGATATCGTCTGATCACATTTAATGCATACACTAATGATTAGTATAAATGAGGCTTAGTAACCATATTTGAAGAATTGGGGTAGTTTGCTACGGCTTTCCTCACTGAGAGGGCAGAAGCACGAAGTGATTATAGGAAAAACAGACTTTCCATTGCAAGATTCTTATTTCACTCAGAACTATCTATTCAATCAGCATGTTTCCTATTCCCCAGCCACAAAGTTTTCATGCCACAGAGTCTCTTCGCTACTGATCTCACCCCGTCAGCAGCGAAGCGTGCCAAATACCATTTATAAAAGCTGGGCCATTCCCATCCTTAACTACAGGTAATACCAGCAGCTAAATAAAGAATAATGGTCGATGAGAACTCAAAGCAAATATAGGCTACACCATTCTGGCCAGAAATTTATGCATGTGGTAACAATCTCAGCTTAGTTCCACCATTGCTGTACTTGTCCTCGACGTCCCTGATATTCAATAATCACTGTCAATGAATTTAAAGAGTTTCCAACGTCACCCAGGCGCTGTTTCATCAATGCCTCCGCTTATATTCAAGAACTAAATATTTTTACACGATGTGCGCGATACACGGTTTCTCTTGCTTGTCAACTGTTTAGTGTACGAAACAATGTTTGAAACACCATGAAGCGTCTGCAAAATATCTTGCAAGCATGGAGTGTTAAAAATAGTAAATATAACACTTCAAGCACAAAATACTACCGAACATGTGTGGTAGTGTAGTGCGTGAGTGAATAAGGATAAGGAAGATTGCGCGTAGTGTATGACCTGTTTGTACTACTCCGGCATTCGCTTTGAAATGATCGGAGGAACCACGGAAAACTACTAGTCTCGAATCCTAGGATTTTCTAGTGAGAGGCACTGCATTGCTAAGGGTTGTTGCCCTGGGCCCGTGTAGCCCTACGACGCTAACTGCCCCCGCGTGGCGACAGGCTCCGCGTGCGCGTGACGGCGCCGCCACCTTGCGCCCTCGCGTGGTAACCTCCCCTGCGCGGCATGCCGACTCGTGTTGGGCGCGCGTGCGCTGGCGCTGCACCCGATCCGTCGCGTGCGGCGCCTGCGCGACGCGCACCTGCGCCTGAGCACCGCCGCCGCCGCCGGCTGCACTGGAGCGGCTGGCCGCGCGGCAAATCGCCCCTTCGTCAACGCGCCCATCCCCGGGCTGTCGCCGCCCGCCGCCGCGGCGTCGCCCGCTGCTGGAGAAGCGCGCTCGCCGGCCAGCTGGCAATGGCGGGCGGCGGCGAGGCGCAGGCGTGTGCGCCGGCGTGTCGCGCCGCAACGCGCGCTCGCTCGCCGCCTCGCGCGCGTCGCCGCCGGTCGCCGCCGCGCGCCGCCTCGCCGCCGGCTCCGAGGTGAGCGCCAGCCTGCGCCCTGTGCTTGGGGTTTCTTAACGTGGCGTCTCAATGTCACGCGCGAAGGAGGAGAGGGAGGCAGACTCCGGCCAAGGGCCACAAAATCGAAGCTGTAGTAGGCGTTGCGGCTTCCCGTTGGAATCGACATGCAGTACTTCCCTCCTTCATGAGTGACCTCGAGACGCCACGTTAAGAGAGCCCAGTACGGATTGATTAGTGGTTCCGGGCGCGACATCGACTAAGGTCATTAGTCCCGAAGGTGTAGTGCATGTTTTATCGTGACTGGTAGTGGTGATTTTCCTCCGCTGAATGGTGAGATGCCAACACGTAGGCGTGCGGGGTTTTCCCAACAGGTATCTCCCACTAGTGGGGTTCCACCCCAGCTGTGACAAACTCTAAGCTCCCGACTGGTCTCCCGACATGTGTGGTAGTATGAATTCATGTATGTGTAAATGTGTGTAAGTATAGGGTGAGGATAGGACAAGGAAGAGGAAGGAAAGATCGCGTGCAGCGCGTGAGCTGTTTGTTACGGTACTGCTCCGGCATTTGCCTGACAAAGTATCGTTCGGTGAAACATTGAAAACCATTGATTAGTGGTTTTGACACACATGAATTGACAGTTGAACCACTAGCTAACTAGCTAGTCGAAAATGCTGTCTCCGTCGGCATTCGGCCCCTGGGCCCCCTCCTGGTCACAGGCACTATACGCTCATCAGTTGATACCTAAGCCGATTCCACTTCTACCTCCTCTGGCTAGATGTTTCATACTCTGCATCGATAAGAACCTTTGGAATCACCTGTGATGCAGGCCATGAAAACGTATACAACGTGCCCCATCGTATGAGCATTTGTTTGTAGACGGCCAAAAATAAAGTCACGGTCCACGAATTGAAGTCCATGGTATGATGGGATGTCACTCCAAAGTTGTTAGTAGGACAATGTTCTACTTGACTTCTGCTACATGCAGAATATTCTCTTCTGGTGCAATGCGTGGACCAATTGCTACTGTAAAAAACTGTACGTGGAGAGATTACTGTAATATGAGTTACTTTGACCTCAATTTACTCGAAACGACTGAACTGTTAGTTGTAACCTTGTCATTCGAAAGGGTGGTTATATCACGACCATACCGCGGTCTTCAATCCGCAGACGGTGACAATTTTTAGCGGTTCACAAAAAATGCTCGTACAATGCAGCCCTTTGTATAAGTTTTCATGGCTTGCACCAAGCATTCCAAATGTCACTTGTTGTGCGGAGTATGGGTTGTAGCAGTTCACTTTTCACGTGATATTGCTGCAGACGACGAGTTTGGCTCACATTTTGACAGCAGTCCAGTGGATAGATCTCTCCTGCAAACTATGCACGGGTACCCTGCTTAGTGGGAGACAGTTTCACAAACGAGCGTGTAAAAAAAACAACGACTTTTGGGCCTGCGCGATATTCATATATTCACGATATTCATATCGTGAAGTCCGGAACAGACTTTCCGATGCTCATTGGTAGAACTGCCTTTGAATTTATTCTTCCAACATTAAGATTAATATTGATTTACTGACAAAAAAATGTCAGATCTCACATTCATTTCAAGAATATTATTGCGCTGTGTATTATTCAGTTGGTGAAGTACTCTGCGTTGTCTACGATTCGTTTTTCATAATCGACAATTGAATGAAAGGAATTATTTCATATAAAAGTGTATCCCACCGCTATCTTGTCTATCCCATCTTCACCATCCCTGCACGAACCTTTCCATCCCCCGCTCCAGTCTCACCTGACCCCACAATCACCAAGCTTACCTGATCCTTTATACCCTACACTCGCCCCACTTCGCTCTGTCGCACCTAACCCGTGCTACTCCGTCCTGCAATGTTTGCTAAGATTATCGTTCCCTCCACCATCAATGCTACGGATCAATCTAAATACATGCTTTGTTCAGAACTAATTTTTCTTCCTTGTTAACTTTCCTCTCTTTTAACCCCATTCGAGCTGCTCCTTCTTTTCGTCGTTACCGCGTGCGTTGTCTGACGCAGCCCTCGCTGCTGCCGCAGGGGGTTCCGCTGGCGTCGCCCTCTGACGGCAAGGCGGGCGACTGGAGCGGCGACGAGGACGAGGAGTGCGAGGACCCGGCGAACGTGCTGTGCTGCCTGGCGCAGTGCCGGCAGGCGCTCATCGCCATCGTGGACGACATCGACGCCCTGGCTGACGACGTGCGCCGCGCCGCGCAAGTCAAGGACGCCGAGGGCGGCGAGGGCGGGGAGGAGGGCGGCGCGCAGTGGCGGTTGGGCGGCGCCGTCGACGACGCCCATTCCGAAGCCGCCGGCGACGCGGACCGCTCTCGCCCTCGCCGCTTCCCGGGCGTTGAAGACGACGCCG
This sequence comes from Teleogryllus oceanicus, assembly GCA_964035755.1. NCBI lineage: Eukaryota > Metazoa > Arthropoda > Insecta > Orthoptera > Gryllidae > Teleogryllus > Teleogryllus oceanicus. Next base: position 237,383,117 of record CAXIVR010000002.1, on the reverse strand, counting down.
GTGGCAGCAAACGCCGCGGCCAAGGGCAGGAAGGTGCGGTACCCGCTGCGATAATATGATTGGTTAATTCATTATTCCGGGCGCTTCATCTGCTAGGGTCATTAGTCCTATAAGAGTAGCGAATAGTGTATCGCGGGAGGTGGCGGTTTTCTTCCACCAGTGTCCGGTAAGATCCGATGCCGACCTACGTCGGCTTATGGGGTTCCCGCAACCGGGCATCTCCCTCCAGCGGGGCACCGCCCCAGCCGGGGCAAGCTCCAAGATCCCCAACGGTCTCCCGGCATGTATGATATTGTAGTGCATGCAAGTGTGTAAGTAAAGATTGAGGAAAGGACAAGGAAGAGGATAAATCTCGCGCGCAGTCCGTAGCCCGTTTGTTAGGATACTGCTCCGGCATTCACCTGGTGTTGTTCGGAGAAACCATGAAAACTATCGATCAGAGCAGCCTACGGGTAGAATTCTCCTCCAGACTGGGGCTGAATTACGCTACGTTCATAAGGCATGTCTTACCTCTCAATCCGTATGGCTCTGTATTGATTCATTGATGTTTACGAGCGCATCAACTGGTGAAGTAGTTGGACGTCAGTGTAGTAGTAACGGAGAAGATAGTGTTTCTCCACCTGGTGAGGTGAGATCGGGACTGACATGCTCGTCGCTCATGGGATTTTCACTCCTCATGTATAACCCATCGGGACACCGCCTAACTGAAAGAAGTTCTAAACTCCCAGCTGGTCTTCCCACTACATGTGTGCAGTAGGTGTAGTTTGTGTGTGTGTGTGTGTGTAAGGGAAGTACAGGGCGGGGAGGAAGGAAAGATCGCGCGCAGTTCATGTTCCGTTAATTGTTAGGGTACTGCTTCAGCATTCGTCTAGAATTGATCAGAGAAAAAGACCTCTATCAGCTTTGCAGGTATTAGAGCAATCGGGGAAGTCTGATAATTTATTCGTGAATTAGGTTTTTAAGCAGAGAATGAGAATTTTGAATTAAAGGGAGAAACATTTCATAACGATTTCAATGATTGTGGTGGAATAATTATCGTATTGCTCTAACCTAAGAAGTGGGTAACATATGTCAATAATTATAAAACCTGATTAAAATATTTCTTCAATGTGTTTCTTGGGTCTTTTTCTAAATTTTAAGTTAGTCGGTTTTGTCGAGTCTTTCTGGTAGAGAAATCTTTTCTCAATGACCCCTGGACATCAATACTGCAATGTGATGGTCGGTGGTGGATTAACCAATAGCTAGTAGTAGGCAAACGCCTGGGGCCCTAGACGGCCAGGGGCCCTGATGTCAAACATTTTTACTAATTAAACGCTTTATTTTTGTAACCATGTATTAATTTTCTAGACATTTTGAGCTCATAAATGCATCTATCAAATTCAGTAACAGGGTATAACGAAAGTGAAAAGTGATTACATTTTAAATCGTAAAAATTCAACATTTTTTATTATTGAATATAAAGTCCCTTTTGTTTACACGTTTTACGGGACTTCAAAAATTTAATAAAATAATATCTTGCATCAATATTTTTAAGGTACGTTAATGTATAAAATCAGAATGCATACCCTAATAACTCATAATATCGTAAGGGGTGGGGTAATGAAAACGGGGTAGGGGTGGGCGATTTGCAATCGCCAAGAGCCCCGTTGATTATCTGTCCAACTCTGGTAACAGTTATTGACCTTCTCACTTAACATTGTCGTCCTTTGCAGGCGGAGAGAAATGCACAATATCCGGCGACCACCTCTTCGTGGAGGCCGAGAACGAAGAGGGGGAGATGATGGAAAGTAGCGAGGACTATTCCACAGACAGCACGGAAGCCTTGCTGAGAGAGCGAGCCACCAGCGCCGAGCCCGCCTCCGACGCCACCTCCTCCTCCGCGTCTGCCTCCGCTTCCGCCTCCGCTTCCGCCTCCGCTTCCGCCTCCGCCTCCGCTGCTCCTCCGCCTCCGCCTCCGCTTCCGCCTCCACTACCACCTCCTCCGGCCCCGAGACCTACTCCGACGCCCTTGCAGACGTGTACGCCTCCCCCGATGTCGAGGCCGTGGCTCTTGTTCGCGACAGCCCCGACGTCGACTCAGAGGCCGAGTACACCAGCGACGACTCCAAGGGATACTCTGGAACAGACGACTTCCCTGATTGTAAGTTCTGGCGCTTAATTTTTTCTTTATGTTTACCTCACGGTAATAAGAAACAGTACACAAAAGTAGCACTAAGAACTTGTTGGTTCCATCGCGTTCATTTTTTTGCACATTCACAATTCGAATACAAGACGGATTTGATAAAAAAAGTTATTATTTTCCCCAACTAAAATGCATTCTTAATGCATATTCTAATTCTAGTCTGGATGATATTGGTCGAAAAAAAGAGTATAAAATCACCCAGAAAATGATCACTACATTAAAATGCATTACTTCCAGTAATTTATACAGTAAGAGGCAAGAAAATACATATTATACGTTGAAGATGTGAGATTCATTTTGTGTCCATTCAGACGTGTTACCAAACATTTTTTCCATATCGTCATGGGACTCTTTGAGCAATATTGTGAGGATCTCACAGGAAAGTAATCTAAATCACATATAATTATATTTTACATAATTTTGTAGTACGTACGAATATCATGCATGAATAATCTATTTCCAAATTTGTGATGTGTAGTTATCAAGCTATCTTGTGATAACATTCCACTTTACGTTAAAAATCAGGATATCATACACGGAATCTCATGAATCAGTGATTTCGAAATAAATGGTTCAAGTTTTGAATCTGACTTTGATATCAGTGCATTAATACAAATAAGTGCAAGTATCCTTTTTAGGCGTTCAAGATGTCTGTTTCTCCATCCTCTTGTCTGCTGCACTATGTGCTGCCGGCTCAGAACTGTAGAACTTCGGAATCAACTCAAGGAGGTGAGAGTCTGGACTTGCTGACAGTTTCCTAACGCCGCACGTTTTTCTGGCTCTTAACCTTTAACTGGTACTCTGCGGTCTCCCAGATAGCTTTCTAAAGGTTTAGGTTCATATCTTCATGATATCCCCCCCCATACCATGGGATAATGAGTTGTAAGTTCGTGCAAACGGATTTATAGCTTTTGAGAAAACTGAAGCATTTACATTGTCGCCTGATTAGAACAACAATTTTTTCCTTTTGCGTCATTATCTTGATCAAAGTGTTACTGCATTGGAAAAGGGCCTTCACTACTGAAAGCCAGACTGGTGTTTGAAATAATCAAGAAATCTAATGCAGTTTGTAGTATGATCTAAGTGCATTCAATTTTTGAAATATTATTTCGAAGTACTTTGAATAATTTTCTGTTTTATATTGGAGACTTGTTTGCTAGCGGAAGGAGGTCGCTTTGTACCAGTTGTATGACCAGATACATTTGAATTGTTCGTTGTTAATCAACATTAATTTTCGGATAGAATGCCTAGATTGTATTGTTTTGTATTTGAAGTCAAGGCGTCTAATTTATCAACCTAACGTCGTTTTGTATCAAAGTAGACACACTGAACACGAATGTAAATGTAAATAATGTGAAATTTTCTTTATATGTCAATTGAGTATACTTCTTTTTTAATGTTATTATTACCGTTAGTTTAAGTGATTAAGATAATTTTATTATTGATTACATTATTTTATTGACGATGAAAAAGGCCGCAAAAAGAAAATATGACGCAAAAAGTGAAGTTAAATTGAAACTTCTGTAAAACTTATGGGAATAGTTTGGCATTTATTTACCAGTTAAGGGTTAACTAAGGGAATCATCTATCAGTCCACCTCTCTAATGGCGTACTATGTATTAGGTATTTATTCTTTAAAGCAGGCATGTCAAACCGCGCCCGCACGAGCTACTTGCCCGCCTGGAGAGCCTGGCGCTTCTGCGGGCACGGGCATTTCTGACTCAGTACTCATTTACACTTAAAATCCAGAAAGGGGTATACATGCGCAAGCTGAAGCGACGCGTGTCGGTGAATACGAAAATATATTTGCTAGATATTTTCCATCAAATAACTGACAATTGTATTATGTTTATAGTGTTCATTACTTATTACCAGGTCTTGATTTCTGACGGAACGCGACGGAATGGCGTTCCGGTACCTCGAAAAAGTATTAAATTATTAAATATATATAATTATTTCTATTAAATTAATAAGTAATTTGGGGTGCGTTTCGGGACCTAAAATTTTTAGAAATCAAGCACCTTATTACTATTTTATGATTATTTTCATACAAAAATCTCCCTTACATATCTTTGCTAAGTCACTGGATTATGTTTGAATGGCGAATACTTCTTTTTGTTTTATGTTGTGTAATTAAATCATTCAGTTATTTATTGTATTTAGCAATAATGTGAAATAAATTAACTAGTCTCTACAAGTTCAGAGTTAGGAGTTGCGAAGATTTTGTGCAATAAATATTACAATAATGAAAAATCAATGGTTTTCAAAAATAATGTTAATGAATATCCAGTCTACTTTCAATTATCTTATCTATTGAGTTTGTGTGTTTACAATATTGCTTTATCGCATTGATGGTTTTAGTTTTGAAGTGTGCTGTGTAGAAATGCGTCCATAATGGATTTCTTTAAAAAAACAACGGACTGGAAATGCATGTTTACAAGTAGTAAAATATGATAAATTTCATCGCTGTGAGGGGTTGTATGGGATCCCCAGGTGAATGAACATGGCAAATGATTTTCTCCCATGCGTAACATACAGTTTTTAACTGCTTTTGACTAAATAAACAAATAAATAAATGATTTTTTTTAATTTATGTGGCCGGGTTGTAAACATTTGCAAGAATTTAAATCGAGAATTTGAATGCCTTACATCTCTTTCTTACCGGAGGACTTATGTTTTACGAAATGAAGATTCAAAGAAAGTGCAACTATGTTTCTGAGAGGTCTCGTGAAGACATACTTCCTTATTGATTTCTCTGCGACTTCAATGTTCTCATGGTCAGAGAGCATCATAGTTAAAGCTTATATTTTTGAAAGGTACAGTAGAAAGACAATAATGACCCTAATATATTTGCCTATTGTTTTCCTATCAATTTAAAAACTGTAAACTTTCATGCTTGTGGCATATGAAAACAGCGTGTGGTTTCATGTGTAGTGCATTTTCGTGGATATCCCCTCATGCCGAGTCTTTGACGCTTATTGGAGATTTTCTATATTGATGGAGATTGAGCATGAAAGATGATGATGATGATGATGATGATAATAATAATAATAATAATAATAATAATTTTATAGGAAACAACCTTAATTCCATATATAAGTATATAAGTGTGAGTACATAAGAGCGAGAGTCGGTACGCCAAAATTTATTGAAAAAATAGAACGTAGGCCTGTTTTTTGGGTAATTTCAAGTGATTATAAAAATCGCATAATGAAAATTAAGCATGCGAAATGACACAGGTTTTGCCACTTTTGGAGGAGCAGTGGAAATAATAATAATAATAATAATAATAATAATAATGTAAATTAATAAGATAAAATACCGACAAAAGATTTCGTATTATCAAAATGCAGACGAACATTATTTAAACAATCTGGAACTATTCACAGCACTTCCATGCTACTCTTCACTCAGGTACACTAACTAGACAATTGTAGCCTTTCAGTGACTTTACACAAAACAGCCGACGTTTGAACGGAAGTTGCAACTTGCGCGCCACCGTAGTGTTTGGCAACGGCTCTCCTGAATAAAATTGCTGCGACAGGCAAGAAGGACTGGAGCAAGTTCTTGCGCCTCTTAGGGTGAAGAGCACCGCAAGCAATTGTTTCAACTACTTGCAGATATCACTTGCCAACGTAGGGCTGGAAGTGGAGACAGGATTGGGAAGGAATGATCTCGCGCGGTTTGTGACTCCTTGTTAATGATTATGCCTGGAATTGATCGGAAGAAACCACTGAGGCGATCGGCGTGGGCAGCTACCCTCTAGAATTCTCATCAACGCAGTTGTCGATTTCGAACTAGCTGATTAGAATCCAGGACCCATTCTACACTGCGTCAATTTCAGACTCGCCACCACATACGCGATCAGCGGATCTACACAAGAGACGTTGCAATAGCTCAATGGCAACATCTTTGCCGCAACCTCATCGTTGTCAGGCAGATTATTGGCTTCGATCCTCGCCGATAAGGTAGGGGATTTCTGACTATATACTTGGGTTTAATTCAACCTCAAAGAGAATTATAACAACCGGCTGCTCCATCGTTTTTCGTGTTCTTCAGTCAGTGTGCCGAAAGTGTACCCTAAGAGAGCAGGCCAGGACGGCATGCAACTTTTCTTTCCTTATTTTATCATTGACCCCTCCTCTCCTTACACTCCACATGCCCACATGCACCACAGCCACACATGACGGAGATAAAGTCGAACTCCGACCCTGCCTCAGTTGGGAGAGTACACCGCTGGGGGTGAGCCAGGATAAATCCCCACAACCAGACGTGAAGGCCGTGCCGGAACTCATGTTCCAGTGGGTGAATGAGCACGGCCACAGGTCAGTGTACTTAAACTAAGAGATCAATGATCTAATAAGTTGAAATCCCCGTAACCAATATGTTACCCTCACTCTAAACTCTAGCTATTCCAACCAAAATGTTCACGGATCAAATATCGTAAACCAAGCACAGGTTTAGGTGTCTCAGGGCATTAATTGACGTCGCTTCAGTGCGTCTGACCGGACACTCCCCGAGGGTTCGAGTTCCCACTGTGGCAGGTTTTTCGACACTAGCAAGATCGCAAGGTCTAATTCAGCTGCTGCCCGGAGAAGAAGTCTAGCGGTCGACTGTTCTGATCGGTAGTTTTCCGCGGTTTTTCAGATCAATACCAGTTAAACGTCGGAACAATGCCCTAACAAAGGAGCCACGGACCGCGCGTGATCTCTCCTTTCTCTTCCTTGTCTTATCAAATTCCTTACTAACACACTTTTACACTTATATTCACTACTACCACGCATGAGACCATTCGAAACTTAGAGCTTGTTCTGTCTGGGCGGTGGTGGGAGAAATACCTGATTGAGGACGTGTGGTCGGCGCCAGATCTCGTCATACAGCAGGTATAATGAATCACCACCACCTCACGTTACACTACACCTACAGGGCTGGTGATCAGCGTGGCCCGCCGGCATCATTCATCAATCATCCCAGACAAGCCCGCCAGAACGCAGGAATTCCTATTGGCGTTGGGGTGCGGGCATGGCGATGAGCACGGCGCGGCGGGCGGCGCTATTGCAGACAGCGCGCTGGCGGTCGACGTGGGGCCGGAGTCGAGTCCGCAGACGACGGCCTGCGGCTGTCCCCGCCACCAGAATCGCTCGCGGCCCCTGTCGTCGGGCGCCCGCGAACGGTGCGCCCTTCAGCCGCTCTCTCCGCTCGGGGGCACGGGTGGGCATCAAATTTATTTATTTATTTGTTGTTGTTGTTGTTTATTTGTTTATTTATTTGTTGTTTATTTATTTATTTATTTATTTATTTGTTTATTTGTTGTTTATTTATTTATTTATTTGTTTATTTGTTGTTTGTATTTATTTATTTATTTGTTGTTGTTTATTTGTTGTTGTTTTATTTATTTATTTATTTATTTGTTATTTATTTATTTATTTATTTATTTGTTATTTGTTATTTGTTTATTTATTTATTTATTTTAAACCGTTCCATTAGGATTTGTTCATTATTATGCGATTGTAGTTTTGGGTTAAATTAATTGGGTCGTATTTTAATTTATGAAGTCGTTTTAGTAGTAATGTCAAGTCGCAGCAATTTGACTTGAAATATTTCATCATTGAAACCTTTTTTCTTTGCGTTTGCTGAATCAAGTCATGCTGTACTATCCGTCGAGGCGGGAGCTGGCTGTGCTGGGGCGTCGTAAGCCAGAAATAAGTGTGCAGAATCATGATTCGTTACTTAACACATATCGTTTGGCTTAGTCATGCACCTATTCTTTCTTCGCGTTTTTATTTTATTTCCTTCCTACTTCTCTTTCTTTGTACCTCCTCTTCTTCTGCTTTTTTCTCCATCTTGTCTTATTGTCATCTCATTTCTTCTTCCATTTATTCCCCTTTTATTTTACTTTTTCTACTTATCCTTCTCTGACCTGTGCCATCTTATTTTTTAGTCTTTTCCTGCTCTTTATTCGTTTTCTCCTTCTTTCTCTTAATTTTTTTCATGATACCCCATCTGTAATCAATGTTACTTGGCTATTGGAAAGGTTGCTACAACACAAATGGTATAGCACAAACATCATAAGCTGCTTAATAAATGAATTGACAGACGACCGTGATGCGTTGTGGTAAACAACATTTATTTAACTTTTAAAAAAAAATTTGTCGCCCTCCCCCAGCACTGTCACTGCACGTTCTTCCTTTCGGCCTTAAGATAACAAATTAGAAAAAGCTTTTATAAATTTAATAAGTGTTACGTCAAAGGTAAATAAAAATACCCCGTTTAATTTCATTCATCTTGAGGATTTGTAGACCTCAATATTGGCAATACGTGGTGATAATACCAAAACAAATAATGAAATCTAAACACACAACGATGTAAATACGCTTATAAAATCGGTAACTGTGATTGAAAAATGAAAATGGTATACTTCTCCCGTCACAATTAACAAACAAAGAGAAAAAAATTTAAACCTTTAAAAAAATGTAAATCCTGATACAAAGAACGAGATAAAGTAAATACAGTTTTGTACAGAGTTGACAGTTATTTTCAAAGCCACTAAACGGCTGACACAGCGCCCGCTCATCTTTAAACTCTGGTAAAACTTGCAGTGTACTGTACATGTTTTCTGTACTCTTCTTAATTTTTCACAAACTCATCGTCTGGACTATCTCATAAAGCAGCGTCTTAAAACTTTAAAAGCAGCGTCTTAATTTTCAGTTCAGTGAAAAAACGTGCAGATGGGCGAGCATTCATCTTTCCACTGTCCCTGCCTACCCCATCCCTCCCACCGAGAAACACTCGACGATCCTGCAGCACGCGTTTTCCTGGGCCTCTCAACTCTCCCTTGCCTCCCGTTTATCCCTACTTCGCCTTTCCTCGCGTTGTTTCATCTTCTTTGAGCCCTCGTGGGAATGTTGCGAGAATAGCTCTTATCTGACTACGAAGACGTGTTATGTTCCCTGAGCGTCATTGTTTTCAGTCAGCTAATTGAACGCAGCATTTGAGACGGCCGAGACTATTTCGGTCAGGAATGCCACGCGTGCTTGCGATACAAGGGGATAAAGGCACCGAGAATTGCGATGCATCCGCGCAAATGAGGCTGTCGCTGAAGAGAAATAAAAGGACTTGTAATGTACTCCCTCAATGGTAAGAGGAGACAAACAGTTCCCACTTTAAAAGTTGTTCAAATTGTGCTATAAACGAAGACGTTTGAGCAATCATTTGTGTTCATAAAATAATAAAATTCATTTGGCTTGTGAAAATTATATTCTTTGGCTGGCAATGAAAAGTTTCAGCAAGTATGTACCGTTTCTAGGAAGTACGTATCTAACTTTCTCTTTATTTACGTTTTATTACAACATGGGTTGTCAAATCAATTGTCTTACGTTTAGAACGAAAACATAATCGATCTCATTTTATATTTTACATTCATAATTGAAAATTAAGACATACTATTTTCATTTGTACCCTGAAAAATGGCAACCTTGTTTCATTGAAAGTAGGAGAATTTTGATGAAATATCTAAACAAAATGTGGTCTTTCGTACCTTCCATCGATAGAGTCTACACTTATTCAAACACATTCATTCCAACAATAAATGAATAAAGTAAGCTGTTTTGTCATTTGGTAATGTATTTATTACATGAGTTACGTTTTCCAGAAATATGAATCTTGACCCATTATTTCCAAATGAAAGAGTATACACTTTAATGTCACTAACGCTGATAAGATCATTGTTTTATTTATTTCACCTGTTCGGCATTTCTGCCTTTCAGGATGTTAACATTTTACAACATAATTATTGTCATTCTTTCTCACGCTAATTGTCCTGATTGTTACAGGCTGTTTTCAGTGTATACTTTTTAAAAATAGACTATTCTGATGGGCAATTTATACTCGTATCGTCTTTAAATGAAATATTCGTGATTTAATGTGTTACATTAATGGATGTTGGGAACTAATGCCGTTGAATATTTATGGAGGTCTGAATTTATCCTTGGAAATCGTGAGCATATTCTGTTTGGTTTAGGTAGTTTTGCCAAGTTTGAAGATGGGCGTGGCTGGGGATCCTGAAAGAATCTCGAAAAACTTTTGAGAGGTTTTTAGTATGAATTCTTGTATTGGCTCTATTCGTAGTTCTCTGTGAAGTTGTTTGTTACTAATAAACCAGGGAGCCTTAGTAATTTTTCTTAAGCATTTATTTTGAATAATTTGCAGTTTTTCAATATGTGTTTTTGCTGCGTTACACCAAATTGGACAAGCATACGTGATTGTTGGTCGTATTATTGATTTATAAATTGAGGTTCCACATTCAATACTTAGAGCTGATTTAGAGTTTTGTAGGGGATAAAGTTTAGCAATTTTTGCGTAAGTTTTATTTGAAATTGTTTTGATGTGATCTTTCCATGTTAATTTCGAATCGAGCATTAGTCCTAAATATTTAACTGAAGTTTGTTTGGGAGCCATTTATTATTGAATTTGAATTTTAAGGGGCGGAGTCGGTGGTTTTCGAAGTGTGAAGACTTTTGCTTGGATTTATCGAGAGTTTATTTTGATTCTCACTGTTCCGACCAGGTGATGTAAGTTGTTAAGTCATTCTGAAGGTTGTCTAAGCGCTAAGTATATCCTCGTGGGCTGTGAATAAGGCGGTATCATCTGCGAATAGAGCAATTTCTGAATCATGGCTTTGGGATATCCGATAAGAATATGCTGAAAAGTAAGGGTGATAGGCATGATCCTTGAGGACACCGGCACTAGTTTGGCATTGACAAGAATACGTAGAATTTATTCTTACGAGGAAATGACGATCTTCTAGAAAGCTGTCAATAATTTTATAGAGGTAGTTTGGTGTACCTAGACGTTGTAGTTTAAATAGTAGTCAAATAGCACATTTTGTCAAATGCCTTTTCGATGTCAAGAAATATTGCTAATGTGTGTTTGTGTTGATAAATGCATTAGCCATGAACTCTGAAAGTCTCAGGAGTTGGTGAGTTGTCGAGTGTCTGTTCTAAATCCAAATTGAGTATTAGGTATAGCCTTTATTTCTGATACATATTTATTTAACCGCGTATATATTAGTTTCTCGAATACTTTGCCAAGAGTTGGAAGTAAACTTATCGGTCTATAATTGGATGGATTTTGAGGATCTTTTCCTGGTTTCTTGAACGGGAGGATAATAGCAGTTTTCCAATTTTTAGGAAAGTGCCTAGTCTTAGTGCCGAATTGAAAATGGCAGTTATAGCCGCAGAGTGCCTTCTTGGTTAGTGCTTTGAGGGCTTTATTACTAATATTATCATACCTGTTGACTTTCTAGATTTTAATTGATTGATTGTTTTCTGACTTCGGAAGGTGATATAAACTTGATTTTTCCGGGACAGTTGCAACTTGTTTCGCTGATTCGAATAAAATGTAATATGTACTGGTATTGTTGCAAATTGGATTTGGGTGAAAGTTTCCTGAAAGTGTTTGGCTAATAAATTGGCTTTGTCTTTATCTGAGTATGCGATTTCTGAATCGCTTTTTAGAATTGAGATTTCTTCTTTTCTTTGGTGATTCGTTTGATTGTAGACCACATTGGTCTGCTGTTAGGATGAATTTGCTTTATGATGTTCTGATATTCAGAATAACGAAATTGTTCTAGTCTGCATTTTATTATTCTGAAATTTTATTTAATTTTACCTTCAGGTCTGGTCTCCTGGTTGTTTGCCAATATCGCCTAAGGTTATGTTTAGTTTTGATTAGATTTGCTATTTTCAATGGTATTGGTTTCGTATTTAACATTTGCGTGACATTGTGTTGATTGTTCAATTGTTTTCTGTATCGTTTTGTTATATCCAGTACTTGCTTATCTAATTCATCATTGGTTTGAATATGACTAGGTATATTATATTGGTGTCAATTAGTCCTTAAATTTATTCCAATTAATTCGTCCCAATCTTTCATTACATTGTAATAATTGGGCCAACGGCGAATTGGAGCAGTTTATTTTGATAATTACTGGGGAGTGATCCGAGTCTAGTTCGGGTAATACTGTTTGATTTAAGGGCAAATTGAAATTTTTTGTCACACTATATCTAGTATATCCGGAATAACATTGCTGTTATAAGAATAGTGTGTTGGGCACTGGGGGGCCAAAATATGAATATCCTTGGATACTGCTAGGTAAATAATTTTGTACCGTGGTTGGAAGTGATGATTGCATCCCCATATTTGAGTTTTACTGTTTAAATCGCCAGCTAATAATATGCTATTGGTTTTGTTTTGAAGATTTCATTATAGCTTTTAGCGGAATTTTTATTTGGTGGTTTGTATGCTGCAATTATTTCGTAATTATTGTTGCCTATATTTATTATTACTGCTGTTGTTTCGAGTTCTGGGGAGTTTGGGCTATGAATCGCTTGATGCTTTAATTTGTTCGAAATTAGTATGGCTACACCTCCTGAAGCCACTTCTGAGATTCTATCGTTTCTATATGTTTTGTAACCTGGTATTTTAAATTTTTCATTTAGCACTAAATGTGTTTCTGTAACACACGCAATGTGGATTTTGTAGTGATGCATGAATTGTTCAAATATAATCTGTTGCCTGTTGAAACCGTTTGCGTTCGTTCAATATTTTTAGTTCTTGAATTTTATTTGCTATTTTGAAGGATTGGCATCAGCGACTGAACTATGTTATGGATTTGGGGTATTATAGCTGAGATTATTTGGTTTACTATTGTATTAACAAGTTGAATTACGTCAACTTGCGGTTGTGGCTTGGAGGTGGCCGTGCTGTTTGCCAAGCTGTTAGTTGCGTTGTGGAGACCGGGAAAGTTTTCATTATTTAAAAGAATAGGAGGTTGCTCACGTGTTTCAGTTGCCTGGTGCGGTTTACCGAGATATTTCTCTGAAAGGAATGCTGCCCGTGACCTGCGAACTTCTTGGTACACACGGCAGCCTCGATAATTTGCTGTGTGCCCCTCGCCACAGTTAGCACAGATCGGTTTGGAGTTTTTGAACGGTACATTTAGAATAGTGATGCTCACCATCACAACGAACACACCTGGAAGTTACGTGACAATTAGTCAGAATGTCCGAATGACTGACAATTTTACATTGCACAGGTGAATTACGTTTAATCCTAGGTTGAATTTGAATGATACAGTTCATGAATTTGTTTATATTGTAGATAGATTTAGCTTCTTCAGTCTCTGATAAAGTCCATAGCACAAGTTTGCAGTGGTTGTCTTTGTTTATTATATAACCTACAAACTTTAATTACTGAGTAATGAGCCTTTGAATTCTTCATATATTTCACTTTCTTTAAGAGATTCTGGTACTCCTTAAGCATAACTGTAAGATTTTCGTCGAAGGGTCCCTATAGTATAAAATGACACTGATTTAACTTCACAAAATTTCTTATAGTTTCTAAAGTCGTCTATATCAGTGAAAACCAGTTCCATTCTGTTTGTGTTCTAGTGGAAAAGTCGTTTTAGCTACTGACTTGATATCATCTAATATTATTTTATAGTTTTACCTAACACATGTATGGGAGGTATTTTCACTACTGGGTAACATTTATTGGTTCATTTGGAGTTTCAACTTCCGTTAATATTTCATATCTGTTAGCAACTGGCACGCATACATATCGCAGAATCGTAAGTTCTTTGTCTTTAGCAGAGCTCTTTTCCATAATATTTGATTCACTACTTACATTTTTGAGTGGGTTGGCTACTTAGCTGCGATAGTGAAGAATGCTGGCTATGCGGAACTTGTTGAAGATTTTGATGTTGTTGCAGCTGAGAATAATTATGCGTTGCTCATTAAGGATTTAGAAACTGTTTTGTTGGTCTTACATCATTTTCCATTGTTGCTCTGCCTGAAGTTGTCGTTTTGTTGCATTTGCGATCTTCTGCTTGTTGCTGAGCGGATGGATTACACTCGTCCATTTCAATATTTGAATTTTCACCACCGTTTGGATTGTTTAACGTTCTAAAGCATTTTTAATTGCTTCCGTTTGAGACTGAACTTGGATTCATGAACGCTGGAAAGCGTGGAGGACACTAGCCTGCGCGCGTTAATCACTGGTTGTCCACTGGGTAATGCTCTGGCCGAGACCAGGCATATAGTTTGAACACGTACTGATCGCACTTATTAAATTTTGTATTTAGCACTTTGTAAGTAATCGTTTCACTGCACTCGCCACTTCTAGCACTCAGAGACCACTGCGATGTGAACTTAAGCTGCGTAGCGCGATAAGACGCGATAAGAGCTACCTCGGACGATGTGCTCGCTCGGCGGCTCGAACTGGAATGATAAGATCAAAAGTGGAGTTTGCATGCTATTAGTTGTTATAAACACTTATTTAAGATTTTCAGATAGAACATTGTTACAGAAAGAGCCTTATTCGAGAGCGAGAGTCTCCGATACTTCCTTAGGGAAACACTAGTTCCTCGATTCTAAATCAGTTCTCCTCAGTCACACTATTTAAGCTAACTAGTTCGCACTCTGCCGGAGACGGCGCGGGGCGGAGGGGTCGGACTGGCGTCTGGAACGCGCCTTCGCGTTATAACTCCTGCCGACTTCGAGCGCATTTAATACGGCCCGGTGCGCCACCTCCGCCCCTACCTGCTCCGGTGGCCATTTCCCATTCGGCGCAACCGCTGCACCACCTCCACCACCGCATTCCTCCTCCGCTGACATCTCGAACCTCGTTCAAAATCCCCGACTAACTCACTCCGCCACCACCGCCCCCGCCGCCGCCACCCCACCCACTGACGCCACCGCCACCGCCGCCACCGCCGCTCAAGCAGCCCACAACACCTATGGCAGCATGCAGCCTCCGCCACCACCATCACCTCCACCGCCCCACTGCCGCTACCGCCGCTCATACCACCCACCGCCCTACCGCCGCTGCCCTACCCCCCGCCCTGCCACCTCGTCACCTCTACGCCCCACCGCCCCCCTCGCAGCCCTCTGCCACCGACGCCCTTGCGGCCCCCGCCGCCCCGCCGCCCCCGCCGCCCCCGCCGCCCCTGCCGCCCCCGACGCCCCGCCGCCCCGCCGCCACCGCCCCCGCCACCCCGCCCCCGCCGCCACGCCCCGCCGCCCCCCCCCCCGCCCCCCGCCACCCCGCGGCCCGCGCCCGCCGCACCCGCCGCCACAGCCACTCTTGCCGCCGCTGCAGCCCGCCGCCTGTGCTGCCTCGTCACCCCCGACATCTCCGTCGCCCGCCGCCCACGCCACCCCACCGCCCCACTGCCACCCCACCATTCCCGACGCATTCGCCGCCCCACAAACCACCGCTGCCGCCCCGCTGCACCGCCGTACCCCCGCCCCCGCGGACCACGCCGCCCTCGGCCCCCCCCCCCCCGCATCCTCCAGTCATCCTCCCCTCCCCTTTTCCAACACCTAACCTCTCCGTGGCCTCGCCTCCATCCCCCACCACCACCCGTCCCCGCCGCCTCACGCCTTGCACTACGCACTGGAGTAAGCGCCTTAATTTTCAAGTTTGCGGCAGTTTATCAGCCGAGCTAAAGGCGAACGGGCGTGGGGCGGGGGGGCGGTAAGGCGCACGGGAGCAACGCGAGTCTCCGGGAACAGCTGACCCGCGCTTTAGTTGGCGACGGTGCCGCTTCGCCGCGCGCGTGACGCGGCGTTACTCACGCGCCTTCCGGTCGACCGCAAGGCGCTGCGGTGCCCTCCTCCACCGCCCGAGGTGCAACTTCCGCGACGGCGCCGCTAATTGGGAACTGCTTTGCAGAACTCGCACATCTTTGGCTTTTCGTTACTGCAGAGGAGAAGAATTGAGACTTCTGCAAGTTTTACTTAACGCTGTCTAGTGCGTAATGAAATATATAATATTTATTTATTTTTATTTATTGATTTATTAGGCAAAAACAGTCCAAACCTGTATGTGACGTATGGGGGAGAAAATCATCTGCCCACGCTCTCTTGAGTTTCAGAATCCTTCCCAACAAATTAACTATTAATAGTTGAAAGATGAAAAATAGTAGTAATAATAATAATAATAATAATAATAATTAATAATAATAATAAATTTCAAAAGCGAGAGATTAACATTTCCAAAACTATATATTTTCGTTGCTGAATTATGAAAACTGATTTGAAAACGGTAAACGAACGAACATATTGAGTTTTCTATTGCTATCAAAATAGAAACTCACCCTTAGCTCTACTACCACTACAAGCAAAGGAAAGCTCAACAAAACGTGCACAGTGAAGCTACATTTACGTTCAGAAGCATATGAAGGGGTTATCTCAGCATTTGCTCAATGGATAAGGAAATTGGACAAAACCCGATCGAGATTCGAGTCATTGACCCGGGAAATTAAAGTATGTTGTTACAGGCATTTAAGTCTTTTATTAATTATACAATGCAAATGTAAACTAATTCATGATACCATATCATTATTTTGGTAAAGTAAACATTGTTTTTCTTTTTGATGATCAGTATAGTCTCTAATAGTATAGAAAAAGTTTTGCAGCACAAAAGATTTTACTTTTTAACTTAAATTTGTGTACCAATTTTAATTGTTTATTTTCATATAATACTAATCATTTGGTTCATTTTACAAAGAGTGGAATATGTGAGCTACGCGCTATGTATTTGAGTACTGAAGTAGGATTTTATGACCATATAGGTTCTAAAGTAAGAGAGAATTAATTAAGAATTCCATCAGTTCCACATTTTAGTAACAAACAAATTGTTTTTTTTACAATCACAACGTATGCAGTATAGTCGTATCCTTAAAATAGAGCAATAATTTGTTTTTCGCCTACATATTTTCATTTTTTACAAATCCCAGTTCATATAATATAATATTATACAAAATAATCAAAATATAGCATCTCATGTACTTATTCGAAAAAAGCATTCTATATTTAGGAGTAGAATTTATTGAAATATCTAATAAACAATTGTAGAAAAAATAACGTTTCAATGAAAAATACGAAATTAACAGCAAGGCATAATTTATTCCAATCCCCATTCCGTTGAATGGTTGAGCCCAATGAAATACCTACACTGTCCACCTCCACATGAACTGCACCGAACAGAGCCCATTACGTTGCATCTCGCACGTTCCTCTCCCCGCCGCGGCGCAGCGCTGTCTGCAGCCGGGCGCCCAAAGGTGCTACAGCGCCCGTGCGAGGCCATTGCCTGTCGCCCGCCACTCCGCTGATTGGTCGCCAGTGGCGGCGGCCAAAGGTGCTACAGCGCCCGTGCGAGGCCCCGCTATTGCGAAGTTCACTACTATGTAGATAGGTGCGTGGCGTTAGAAATGTGATTTGTTCGCTTAGTACAAATGAACTTCCCTTCGGCGTCGCGGGCGCCGCTATTGTAAGCGAGCGACGGCAACATGTGTAAAGGGGGCCGTGGAATTGGGGGGGGGAGGGTCGAAGGGACTCTGTGCGCTGCCGTCGGCGGTTCGCGCCCCTTCCGACAGAACCATTGTGGTGCAAGGGCCATTCAGAGGGCTTTCGCAGTGGATGGTAGGGACGGTGTAAGGTGGGGCCAGACGGAATGGTCCAAGATAAGGGACGGATAGTGAATGCGAGTGAGAACCGATGACGTTAGTTACCGTAAAAGTTTCTGTATTCAAAATTCAAAATTTATTGCTTATTTATCCTTGAAAATAGATTTTATTACATGGGAGTTTTTGTTTTTTTTCTCCCTTTCAAAAATTCAAAATGTAAGTAGTATATGACTTAGTGTAGGGATCACAGAATTTTAAAAATGTGCACACAATTCCCCATAGCACGTCATACGTAGTTTTTAACTGTTTTTTTGACGTAAAATAAATAAATAAATAAATAAATAAATATTTGATACAACACGTTGGCAGAAAATAAATTATAAAAAATAGTTTAATTCTTCAGATTTGTAGTTATCAATGCACTTTGCTATCATTACGAGGTTTGCGGTGTACAAGTAGATAGTGGACATCAACCACTATTACATTGCCCCAATTTCAAGAATTTTTTATCAGAATTCGAATAACAATATTCTGAAGCACGTTAGTGTTTTCAAGGTCAAAATAATACAAAGTACTATTTCGATAATCAATCATTAGTCGTCGCAATCCTTTGTTTCCGAAATATTGAAAGTATGTCTCATACATTACAGAATTTCAAGATGATTTAAAATCATAAAAATTTCAAGTCCAGAATGTTCAAGAAGTCTGTTCGCGGGGTGTAATTCCACATTAGAGGAGGGGCTTAGATCACATCGAAATGGCATTAACACTGCGACCCACAGACCCGAATGTCACGCACTTGTTAAACCTCCCCAAAGAACTTTCACTAGGGAAGAGGAGAATTTAAGTTCACAGCTCAGAGAAATGGAAAGCTTAAGTGCTAGCTGGTGGTATACACACGAAATGTACTCGAGACAGAACAAAACACTAATAATAATAATAATAATAATAATAATAATAATAATAATAATAAATAATAATAATAATGTGTTTATTAATGGCAGGCTCAGGCCATAGGGCCTGCTCTTCCGCCTAACCACTGAGTTAACATTTATACAGAGTAGTAACATATAAGAGGGAGGAAATCTGTACATTTATGGCAGATGGCATTTGGGGGCTGGATTTGGCCTAACTCGGCACTCACAATCTGATTGCAATCAGTACATGGATGCAACTGTTACAAGACTGCGCCACTGACCAGGAATAAAAAGGGAAAAGAGTGGAAAGTTGTACGACAGAAATGGTAATGACCAAGGAGTTCTCTATTGCAAAACGTGTAAACATTTAAGCAGGAAGGTCTCCTTTGTAGATTTTGACCCAGCAACTTAATTTGCGAACCCGTAAGCGCCTTAAAAATTAGGTTCTTTTAACACACTTATTAAAACCCTCAATGACAAGACGCAAAGCTAGAGTGTTTTAAGTATCATTGAACGGAAGATTGATTGATATTAATCAATCAATCAATTTGTAATTTGGGGCGCGTCAACTGCTAAGGTCATTAGTCCTGTAAGTGTAATGTATGTGTTCTTCACAAAGTGGTGTAAATCTTCCCCTGCTGGATGGTGAGATCGGGTGGCGATCTACCGGTCGGCTATCGGGGTTTTCCCCAACCAGGTATCAGCATCAGCGGGTCACCGCCTCAGCCGTGACAAGCTCTTAGCTTCCGACCGGTCTTCCAGCATATGTGCTATCGTAGTCATGTAAATGGTAAGTATGTGTAAGTAAAGGTGAGAATAGAACAAGGAAGGGGAAGAAAAAATCGTGTGCGGCCCGTATGTTACAGTACTGCTTCGGCATTCGCCTGGTGTTGATCGGAGAAACCACGGAAAACTATCCATCAGAGCAGCCGGCCGACAACAGTTCTCCTCCTGGTAGCGACTGAATTCGACCTAGGTATCAAACTAGTGTCGATTATCTTGCCGCCGACGCCACCTAGTACCTCCCGGTCAGAGACATTACAGTGACATCAGTTAATGCACGGAGCCTCCTCTCCCAGTGTGTATGAAAGAAGTGAGGGGCGCGCTCACCCCCTCTCTACAGCGAACGTAAATTTATTTTGTGAAACTGTGTATCTCAACTATTTCTGAAACTAATCATTTAGCAATGTGGCTTTGAAAATAAATTTTGCATGTTATTCTAAATTCAATTTTATGAAAAATAACCTCTCCAAAGAAAAAATTGGTCAATGTCGATAAAGAGAACCTATTAACCTCTCCTCCACGCTATAAAGTTATCTCTTTCCACTTCTCAGAATCCCTCCTCCAAGAAATCAAATACTCTAATATCACAAGTAGGCAAATAGAACGAGAATAGTACGAGACCAGTGTACGGTCGTCGCACAATGTTTTCTATTTCGGCGAATTTCCGTCATCCAATATCGGTGGATGCGACCTTTTATCGTCGAGTGGTTCGCGGACAATCGACGAAATGCATGGGTGCCGCTGCGCCGGCCAGCACCAACTTAATTACAGTGCCCGACAGCGGCCAGCACACCTCTGCGTATTGATCGAATGAAAGCACATGTACTCGTTTGCCTGCGCGCCTCTCGACGGGAAATCGTGATGGACAGGAAAACGCGGCACACGCTCTGACGCACTCGACACTCTGATGGGAGTCTGAGATACCTGCTTGTATTTCTCTTGGAATTCTGCTTGAATACAATGCTGAATTAATGGCGTTTTCCGTGAATTTAGTAACACCGTTATCTATTGGACAGCTCTGCCTGCCTGAAGTGACCAGACCTCTTTCTGAATTGCTCCGCCCACCTATACGCTATCCCATTCTATTTGCTCATTTGTTTTGTTAAGTTGCTCCCACCATCTTTGTTGTTAGTATTGTATCTATTGGGAGATGAATCCTAAGATTTTTGTCATTCCCTACCAAATTGCCCTCCCCCGCTAGAAATACGTGAAATCATATTTTTATTCTTACACCTTCATTTATGTATAAAGAGACATTAACATCACTGCAATATCCAGAGCTTCAGAATTATGTTCAAATTATTTACAATCGGAGATCACGAAATTCATACTTTTCCGATACCGACTTTCATAATAGTTTTCTCGTGAATAATGATATGGCCTTCTTCAGGTCTTCTTATGTCCTGAAATCGTAGTAGTGTTTTACAAGACATAACGTTCGATAAAGATATTCAAGAATATATAGTATTAAACATGACATACGTGCAGCTTATACGTAGAGAATTTGCTACATTAAACAGTAAATATATCTTGATTATTTTTAAATAATGATAATGCGAAGAAAATTAAGATTACTTGTAGGATGACAATTATTAAAGGAACGTAAAATAATTGGAGAGGATTTCTTCAATAAATTAATTAGACGCTCTCGCCCAAAATGCAACTTGCAACTAGTCAAATAAAATTTTTTGAAAGCAATAATTGAACTTAGACATTATATGTCACCAAAGAGATCTGAAAATTTAAAAACTGCACCGAAAATTAAGTTGATTAGAGGGAGAAATATAGTTGAAGACACAGATAGATTTTCGTCGAAATTCCATAAATATGTAAACACAACTTATACAACTAATATGTAACATACAACATACACTAATTATATATAATATTAAAATTCGGAAAAGAATTCAACAATCGAGCATGATACATTTCTTCTTTACACAGGCGCACGCAACCTAAAGCAGGGGTGGGGGCGACTACATATCTGGGCTTCTTTTCCATTGAACTTTATTATATTTGTATTCGACATTTTACCAGTAAATAAAAAATATACTACAAAGGGTATGAAATTATAACTTTCGTTTTTACCATTAACAAATACAAATGATTTTATCTTCAAATATTGACAGAGACTGCAAGAACCGCAACCTCTTCTCGTATTTTTGTTTAACATTTAGTGTGTTTACGGGTATAATCAATTTATTTACATTATTTTGAAAAATTATTGTAATTAATGTTCCATGTTTAACAAAATTTTAAAATATTACTTATGCAAGAAAGAAAACAGTGGTCGCTAATGAACTCAGCCGTTTCTATAGCGACCAAAATAATATCAGTTTTTAAAATATCGGTAATTGTCAGCTTAAAAAGGAAAAGTATGGGATTGAAAATATTTACGGTAATAAAATGTTGCTCCTGTGAAGCATAAAATCTCATTTTGTCGGAACAATGTTTTCAGGAGTTGTCCATGAAGAGTTAGTGCATAAATTAAATCATTTTTCTTGCCGATGTTTCTGAACTTTATTGTTCTATCATGGCTTGCTGTACCACCGTGATATAACCTATATCTAGCTCTATATCTTCACAAAGTCTCAAAAACACTCAATACAAATATTCCCCACCAAGGTAGAGTTCAGAAACTGGAAAGCTCTGGAAATTCGGCCAACTAAAATATTCTATGTATGAACAAACTCTTCATGAACACAGCCTAATTAATTATGACTTTGAGATCGTGCATTTTCTGATACTATTTTTGTCGGAATAGCCAACCAACCGATCTACGCGTCATCACCCCCCCCACTCCGCCTCCGCGTTCTCGACGGCGTCGCATACTTCACACAAGTGAACTTTTGTATTAAAATCGTTTCGTATAAATGCATTTTAAAGTAATTATTTTGTTGACGATATAAATCGTTAACGAAGAAATTCCATAGCCAATTTCTGCAGTGTTTAAGAGGTTATTTCAACATATCGGTCGATTATAGGTATTGATAATAATTGTTTTAAGCAGTATGTATTATTTTGACATTAAGTGCTTTTAACGTCACTGAAGGCATTATTAAACGAAGACTGATACGCACCTATTGTCACCGAAACAATGACAGTGCGTTTTATGTCGACTCTCCGTAAACCTAACGATCAATATGATCGTTGACGATCAAACATTGAAACCTACAAATCCGATAATTTTTGTTTTATCATTTCTTTGGTTTCAGTATAAACGCGAACGAATTCGAAGCCCTTGAATGGTACTCTGCACATCATGACATTGTGCACGTAACTTGTGGTAGTGTAGATAACAAAAGAACATTTTATCACTAGGAGAATAATTTTATTAAAACATAGAAAACATTTAAAGAGACACATTTCGTTTTCAACTGCATCCTGTTCTTTAGCTACTTTTGACAAGCACCACAAAATGTGTCTCATGTCCCAAGGATCTCTCAACATGTCGGATGACACTACATTGACTGATCAGCTATTCCACTGCCCCTTTCTTCAAGGCAACCCCTCCCTCCCCTTCCAACTAGTTCCTTCTAAACACACTTTTGGAGCAACACTGTGATGAAGATCCTTTCACTGGTAAGACAAATACCTTCATTTAATGTATTATCACATTTGTCGGAGTTTTTGAAAGTTGACGACGTCAGAAGGTATTGCACTCATAAATTGCGTTAAGCTTAACAGCTAATCTCATCCCCACTAAGTCATTGACCTACGTTCGTTAAACAAAAAACTAAATCGACGATCAAACGATGCTCAGCTCGTCTTGATCCCTCCCCCCCCGTTCCTTCACATTCTCTTCTCCGAGCCCCACAGACAGAGAACACGTCCCAGGTGCCTCCCACACACGTCGAATAACACCACCATGCTGATCAATCGCCCTCCACGCCCTGCGCTCCGCGTCCGCGCCGCGCCGCCGCAGCCATCGTCGACACGAGGCACAGCGACGGCGGAGGGTGGGTCGCGCATATACGAGGACGCGCGCCGGCCGCGGGCTCGAACCCGCAGCCCGCGGCGCGGTGACAGAGGGCGGCCATACGCGGTCGCAAACGAGGTGGCGGCGGGGCGGGGCGGCGGCGGGGCGGCCGAGCAAGCGCCTGGCGCTTTGCGCGACCGCAGCGCCCCGCGGTCGCAGCGGCGCGCCCAGGACGACATGCGAGTGGGGGCGCGGGTCGCACCTGCCGCGCGAGCGATATCGCCTCCGAGGTGTCGTCTTCGCCATGTGGCGGCGGCGGGCTGCCACGGGATGAGAGATAATGGGTGCGACTGTTTGCTGCAGTTCCAATGCCGTCTCGTGCCGTGGATTAGTGGTGGATCAGCTGTTGCGCGGTAGCCGTTTGCAGGATTCTCAGGATTTCTCTGCGTACGACAATTTCACTACCATTCGTATCGTCACATTAACCTTCCTTTCGCACACCAGGTAAGATCCTAAAGTTCCAGTACTGATACGTAATAAAGTTATAGTTTCAGAACTCACAAAACCAGTTTTCTTGTTGTGACATGTTCTCAATTGGTTTTCTGAACCAATAGATGTCGGAAAATCATTTTAGCGTTTTCTTGACATACGTATCGAGTCAAATCTACAGTGAAAAGCTGAAAACTCTGATTTTTAAAACGAGATGGAATCTGTAAGACGATTTTAAATTATGAATGTAAGATGTGGAATAAATTGGTGAATATCTAGAAAATGAAAAGAGATCAGTATTGAATTGCTGTTGAAACCTTTCCAAAAATACATTTTCTAGTTGTTTTTTTTTCATTAACTCAGAATGAATTGAAGTATGAATTGAAGTATTTTTCAGAGCAGGGAGATAAAAGGATGTGATGTTGATGGTATGACAGGATTCAATAAAATGCAGATTAGAAATACTTTTTTTAACAAGAATCAAGTAGTAGCAATGGGATGTTAAATGTAGTTGCTAGGTGTTGAGGAAAGACAAATGAATGAAAGGTTCGACAAAGAAAGTGAAACGAAAAGCATATAGATCAGAAATAATATGCAGAACACGCTGATCAAGAGTACGAGAAAGACAAAGACTGCAGTTTTAGAAGCAGGATACAGGGAATGTATGATGGCGTTGGCAATAAGCACATAAGAAAATGTAGAACGAATCCTCTGATTCAATACGGCTACTCAAGATGATAATTCACGATGGATAATTTCAAATTGCGCACTACAAATTCTACGTGAAATGAACGGAAATGCAGGATAT
The DNA here is from genome assembly GCA_964035755.1 of Teleogryllus oceanicus. Classification (NCBI taxonomy): domain Eukaryota; kingdom Metazoa; phylum Arthropoda; class Insecta; order Orthoptera; family Gryllidae; genus Teleogryllus; species Teleogryllus oceanicus. The sequence continues at coordinate 237,358,550 of CAXIVR010000002.1, read as the reverse complement.
GAATTAAAGTTTGGAAGATGAAGAGATGATTGCACTACTGGAATGAAGAGATCGAGCAATACTTACAAGTGCCACAATGCCAAAATTATAAACAAACAAAACCTTTAGTTATCCTTATTAGCATCAACCTGTGTTTGATAACATGAGATACAATAGAGGCCAATTTTGTATACCGAATCTTTAAAAAGTGATATTTTATTAATTACTCAACAGATATATCAATCGAAATTATTTTAAAATTTTGATTCAAGTATATGATTAAAATCATAAAATATAGTTAAATCCCTTTGAGTTTTAATAATTTTTTGAATTCTCAATATTTATCTTTATTTAAAACCATTGAACACGACCATCGACCGCACTTAGTTTGAGTTTCAGCGTGACATAAGCATGCGTTGTGAACACAAGTCGGCATTCAAAACAGCCTTCTGTTGTATAAATTTATAGCAATTCTGTGCATATGCCAGAGTATGAAGACCATCAAAGATTACCACTAACACGAGAAAATAATAAAATAAATGATAATGATGAAAGGGTTTAAAATGACTGTGTAAATTCGGTAGTTCTCAGTAGAAATAGTATCATTGATTTGTGTTACTATTTGAATTACTATTTGAATCACTAATCGGCAAGGAATGAAAGACGGTGGTAACAGTAGCTATTCCTTGATGATTCAAGATGTAATTGACGTGATTTATTTGCAAAGATTCTCTACTCTGGTAAATGTTGATCCATGAATTTGCTTCAATACGTCATCAACATATTTTGGATGTGAATGCAAAGTCATTACCTCAGTAAATAATAAATTGACGTAGTTACAATATTTTGAATAAAACATTCCAAAGTAAATAACTTTTTAGATCGAATATTTACCACGTTAATAAAGGTTTGTACCACAGATATTTAAAGGCCGAGAAAGATGAACACATTGATCATTAGAATACTAAACTGGCACGATATTCATAGTATGTTTCACACAAAGGTCAATGAAGTCGGTACGGTGGCCGAGATTGCTAAGGCAGTAGTGTCGTATTGATCTCGACCGAAGGCCGCGGTCTGAGTCCGCCTTGGGCATGGTTGTATTTGTGTTCGTCCTTCACCTTATCATCCCCATATCATTTCATCTTCATAGTACCATACCGTTAACACCAATAGTGGTCGATAATGACGTAGATGTTGATGCGACCTTAAATAACCAATAAAAATATATGTGAAATGTTAAAAATTGATTGCATTTTATTATAA